>CAJHZI010000477.1:750000-850000 GCA_905160935.1 Enchytraeus crypticus | reverse complement strand
GGACACTTGTTCCATTCCACTTGTTCCTTCCCATTATGGACACTTGTTACCTTCCTGTTTTGGACACTAATTAAAATGTATGGATATCATTGCTACTATATAGTATTCAATAGCATAAAAGACAATTAAACGAATATATTACGCTTATTAGCTGCTACTGACTGCACAAAAACGCTAGAGAGTGAGATGCTACAGGTGCTAGTTTGAATTGCTCTACACAAACATAATTCTTAAATTTACAAATATATTTAAGCCCTAAGTAAGTTGCTATCTCTGCAATATTCCAGCAGAAAGTCAACAGGTTGAGCCGGTGGTGTGTTCGTAAGCTGCTGGACAGCGGATCAGTAGGTGTAGGGTTCACATCCTCGGCTTTCTCCGTCACTGACATAATATTCGAACAGAAAGCTGATGTGTAACTTGGCCTTAGCCTTGGCCTTTACTCTTTTAGGATAATTTCTGGTGTCAGATGTATTCCTGGAGTTACAAACTCTTTGCAAAACCAATATTGATCAGTAAAAATGATTTTGCCAAATTCAATAATTCTTGAATACTAATTTCTTGAAGAATGGTTGTTATAAATTATTACCAGAGTGGTCAGATGATAAGTCTAAATAGTAATTAAATTGTTGTACAGTGGACCAATATATTGGATCAGTAGGCCCAGGATTCAATCAATTTCTCGCCCCATCACTGGCATGTTATTGAGCGAGAGACTAACAATAAATTTAGTTGTGGCTTTGGCTTTTCTAAAATGATGGTGAGACCCATCATAACAATAAAATTCAATATAAACTACTTACTCGGTATATTTTGCACACAGCGGTCTAGGCAGCTCGGCTATCTTATTCGTTGTTTCAGACATCGTAGAAACAAATTTTACCTCAATGCAAACCTGGAAAGTATATAAGCGAGCTTAATGAAGCTAGGGGGAAAATATATTGCACAACAATAATTTTAGTAATTTTCAAATTTAGAAACTTTGACAGTTTCACAAGCACAGCTTTCGTGTTTAGTTCATCCGATAGTCAATGGAAGCTCAACAATGGCCAAGAGACATTATAGAGACAATATTTATAGCAACATGAATAGCATAAAAATAAACTACATATCTGCCATCGACTTGACATAACTTTTAAGGCAGATAAAACAGAATCCATTATATTTTTTAAAGTATAAAACAGTTCGTACTTTCTTATATGGTACTACTGGAATTCGAACTGATGGACTTTGGACTTTTCATCTTTCTTTGCCATTTGGCTACTTTAGTGGATTTGCATTGCTTTTGAACTTTTTGAATTTTAGTCAGTTTGATTTTTGATTCAATAGTGCACGATGTCCTCATTGATTACAGTATCCATTTATTCGTTGCAATAGTTTCGAAGGCCTCATCCTAGTCATATGTGATAATATAGAAAAATACTTAAATATTGATTATAAAAATAATGATCACGTTTCTAAATATACAAGATATCGACATTTAATGGGCTATATTTATATTAAATATTCTGTGGATTTAATTACCAGTAATTAGTGAATTTATATACCAGCAACAAAAACTGAGATTTATTTCAATTTGTAAACAAACAAATGAAGACCATTTCCTATCATTAACTTAAATGGCAGACTGATTTGCAATCTACATTAGCCTTAATTAAATTTATCTAAAATAATCAGCAAAGTAATTCCGCCCAAGACGTATATTCAAGTACTTCAACATACAGATATTTGAATAAAATAGCATATAAGCGAAATAAATTTTGAGAAATACAATTATTTAAAATTTAAGGGCTAACGAATCAATGCTTACTTGCTTTTTATTTATTTACCATTCACAAATTCCTAAAGAGTAGCGTTACCATTGCTGTATCATAAAACTTCCATTCTAGTTCTATCGTCTTCTAATTTCTTAACTTCAATGTACCACGATAGCTGAAGTTCGCAATCATTGCTGTATACATGTGCATGTATAATGTAAACGCAGACTTAAACTATATAGGTATATTGTAAATCCAATTGTTAATCTGCTTTGAAATATTTTAAAATATTAGGATCATATTAAAAAGTAAAAACACGCATTATAGTGAAATGATCAACTATGTTGATATCTATCACTTTTAAAACCACATGTTTAAACCGTTAGGCAATTTAATCCATTTTCCGTGTAACCAGTCCAGTGAATGTCCTAGATTTTACTCTCAGAACAGCGCGGCTGGAATTCGAACCCACGAGGGTTTTAATCACCTCATGATCTGTCCTTTAAAACTTCATGACGCTACCCGTAATCTATTATGACATTTTAATAGTATTCTACAATAACCGATGACGGGAAATGTGATATTGAAATTTGGAGTAGGATTGCAAAAATAAAACAGGCTTTCGATTATAGAAAGAACTTTTTTAACAAAAAATCTAAAGAAAGACACAAAGGTAAAGATATGGATGTGAAACATGGACCATAAGGAATGAAGATAAATTAACTATTGGACACTAGAGGCATTGAGAATGTGAAGAAGAATTGAAGGTCTCAAAAGGTTACAACTGAGGAAGTTCTGCAAAGAGTTGGTACAGATAGACAGTTGATAAATGTATTAAGAAATAGGAAGAAGAGTGGAAGTATGAGACTAGGATATGTGGACATGAAGAAGAAAGCAGATGACAGAGAAGAATTGAGGCGTTATATAACCATAGACCAGCCAGTACTGGGCAGTGCACTAAGAGAGATAATCTGTAATATTTGTATGTATGTATGTATGTATGTATGTATATATGTATGTATGTATGTATGTATGTATGTATGTATGTATGTATGTATGTATGTCTGTATGTATGTATGTATGTATGTATGTATGTATGTATGTATGTATGTATGTATGTATGTATGTATGTATGTATGTATGTATGTATGTATGTATGTATGCATGCATGTATGTATGTATGCATGTATGTATGCATGCATGCATGCATGCATGCATGCATGTATGTATGTATGTATGTATGTATGCATATATGCATATATGTATGTATGTATGTATGTAAGAGCCAGTATCTTACCTAAGTGGCAACTTAGGTAAGATACTCGATCGCGGATCAGTATGTGCGGGGTTCAAATCCTGTGCTTGCCCGCCACTGACATCGCTTCGGATGAGGAAACTGACTTTAACCTTAGCTATACCTGCTTTTACTTTTTATAACTTTGAAAATTAGTAGATAGCGACGTCCTCGATCAATGGGTGAGAAACTGACTTCAAACACAACGCGTATATCTGCAGGATTAAAACTCGACGAGAAAAAGCTCATTCCGATATAATCTTTCATTAGTGCGCAAATAAAATTATTAGCGGGACTTAGCCTAGGCCGCACATCTAGTCGAAAAAGTAGGTTATAGTATTTTTAATTTACGAAAAATGCATTATACTATTATGTAATTATATGGCCGTCCTGTAACTACAAAATATATTAAAAAGATCTAAGTTTAACCAAATTCTTAACTTTAGAATTTTTTTCTTAATAAAAATGTTTTCTATGGAAAGAATTCACCTCCATCCCCTTATAAATGGCTATCGCAATATGGAGTAAATCATATAAGCGTAGGTCCTTTTGTTAATTAATCGTCTTCAAAATATTTTGTAGATACCAAGATTTTTCCCAGGCTATGACACCATTTTTCTAGTGAGTGATTAGCGGTTTCATCGATTTTTCATTTTTTGAATATATGCACAATGACTTTTGCATATTATGAAAAGTCATTGTGCACATATTCAAAAAACGAAAAATCAATGAAACCGTTAATCACTCTTCCATATACATGTAGATTAGATTGTAATAAACTTCTATTTCAAGACTTGAAATAGTCATTATCATCATAATCTTCCATTTAGGCCTAATCCCACTTTAACTAGAGTCGGGATACGAATAGACCTTCTCCAATACTCTCTGTTCTACGTCATATTATTAGTCAATCCTCTACAATCTATTCTGTTCGTCTTATAATTTTCAGCACTTTCTGGAGCCTAGGCGCCCACCAACCGAATGCCCCTTCTGCCGTCGGTTTCTGATGTGGTAAGACTTCAAAATTGTTAATTGCTCTAAACTAAAATGTTGACTAATATTAAATAAAGAACCATTTTAAGTTATCTTTAAACTTAGAGGTAATGTTCCGCACACAGGCCTATTGCATATTCCACTATCTAGTTTACCTTCATCATATCGTCATTGCATCATGGGTGCATCTCTCGGATTCCAGGAGTCGGCTGAGCTCCATTTTTTATTTAGCGTATGCGTTAATCCAAATAGTTGCTTCACTTGTAAGGCAACTTAGCGTAGACAGTCCACCCGGTAGGCGGGTTAGAGGGCACTCCTCAACGATATGTTTCATGTTTTGCGATTGGCCGCAGTCGCAAAGCGGTGAATCTCGAATTCCCCAGCGAAACTCACTTTCTCTGCATCTACCATGACCCGTGCGGAAACGATTCAAATGGCACCAACTTCCTCTGCAGAGATTCATTCCTGGTAGCGCTTGAGACGGATCCTGACATCAGTTTCTAACATCAGCGACTGACCACTCAAATCTCCACTGGGACAGAGACGTCAAGGGATCACATTGCTGCAGCATCTCCCAAACAGGATCTCGAGATTTGAATCTCTTCGGAGGAGGATTAGACAAGTCCAGTGATAAAGGGAGGGCATGATTTACACGGACCCTCTGCAGTTGCTTGTGTGTTATCTCCTTTCGACGGATATGAGGGGGCAGTATGTTACAAAGAAACTGAACACCATTAATTGTTCTTTATGGAAATTGTTCTCCAAATCTAACCCGAAGAGTTCTTTGTACTTCTATTCATCCTTATTATAATCCCGTGCTAAGTTTATAAAAGAGTAAAGAAATAATTGCTGCGTGCATCACTGCAACAGCACTAAATAGTTAAAGTCCTTTACATACTCATAACTAGCCTACTTATATGGAAAGTCATACTTGTAACTCTCTTTCTCTTTCTCTCTCTCTCTCGCTCTCTCTCTCTCTCTCCACACCCTAGAACAACTCTTGTAACTCTCTCTCTCTCTTTCTCTTTCTCTCTCGCTCTCTCTCTCTCTCTCCACACCCTAGAACAACTCTTGTAACTCTCTCTCTCTTTCTCTCTCTCTCTCTCGCTCTCTCTCTCTCTCTCTCCACACCCTAGAACAGCAAGGGGAAATATATTGAAGTAATATGATATATCTGACACACAAGATAAATCTGCGATCGAATGCAGTCTATCCTTCAACTAAATAGTTATTCTATAAATATTAAAATAGTATATTCCTGGTCCAGGCCATATAACTACCGCCATTAATTTGCTATCTGGGTCGTAAGTAAGTTGCCAAGGCCCTAAGGGAATGCCTATATCTTGCACGACTTCCACGAATGAACTGAAATCTGGGCTGAGTAACAAAACCTTCCCTAATATTCCACTACCTACGAACACACCTCCTTTTTCATACGAGGCGACGTAATGCTCGTAATAGCCTGCACCTCCAGTGCTTGGTAGTGCTGAGTATCGTCTCACCTCGTTCAGCCATTGGTCATACTCAACAACAAAGCTTTGGCCACTAGTCTCGTTAGCTTCACTCGTGTATATGCGTTCATCCGTTCCTGAAATAGTACTGATGCGATTAGTCATATTTCTTTCTGCGAGAAGTTGACCATCGGCTAGCTGTCTAACTTCTAATTTGAACCAACTCTGTATCAAGTAGACGAGCTCACAGTCATCTGATATTTGAAATAAAGTAGTATGCGAATAGAGGGTTTGGGACATCCACTCAACTGTTTGCCACACTAAGCTTTGATTGAGCGTCACTTGCGAAACATTGGTGACTTGCAGACCTAATTGACCAGAGAGTCCAACGAATAACAGATTATTTTTACGACACGTTGCTAAATGAAAGATAGATGGATACGTATCAAGTGGCGTCTGTATCACTTTAATTAATGCCCCGGTTAGTGCATTGTGAACTTTTAGAAATGCGCCTTGTGAAGTTATGTTATCTATTGTGTAGAAATAATCTCCAATTAACGCCATTTTGAAACTTGATAGATCAATGGTAGCCAGAAGTTGACTGGTCTGTGGCGATTCTACAATTATAAAATGAAAACAACATTTTCGAGTGCAGTGCAAATCTGTATAGTATAGATCAGAACAAATAGTTTTATAAATACTCTGCACATTTGTTAAAATGTGTATAAATTACATTTATATAATGTATCTTATGTTTATTAAAATATCAAGCTTCTGAATTTAATTAACAGTTGCTAAGTTAATAAAATATGCTTATAAAAAACTACATTTCAATTGGAAGATAATAGGTGACTAGGTCCACCATATGATATATTCTATTGCATGTAGAAAATTGAAAGTATTTAAAATATTAAATTAGAAAGGTAAAAATGTGACCTTAACTGATATTTTTATTGCACCAGTGTATATTAAATACCGATATAGACTTACACAGAGATTTACAAGAAAAGAGGCCTCGCAGGAAGAGCGACAAATTCTATGAAAATTTGTGCTAATATTTTGGGAATTTTTAAGAAGCTGGCTTAATTCATAAGAGGCTTAATTCACCAGAATAATTCACAAAAGCCAAAATTGTCTGAGGGTTAGTAATATTATTTAGGGATATACCATTTATAAAAACCGTCTTTATTCGCATATATATATATATATATATATATATATATATTTATATATATATATATATATATATGTGTGTGTGTGTGTGTGTGTGTGTGTGTGTGTGTGTGTGTTTTCTTCCGACTCAGCTGTGGCAGTAAATCCTTCTCTACCTGCTCAGGCTATTATACCGTCAGCAACATTGCGTCCTTGGAAGTTTTGTCGTGTGCGTGAGAATTTATTTAGGATCTCATAGAGATTACCAATTAGCTAAGTCATCGTTATTATCTTCCTCTGAATCTCAGTTTAGCTAGGAACGGGATACTAATAGACCTACTTTTATCCTTTTGCTTAGGGTAATTTTATAGCAATTTCTGGAGCCTAGGTGCTCACCAATAAAATGATCTTTGTTGGTTTGGATTTGAGTGCTTTAGTCGCCTTTTAGTCGCCATGGCCGGATGCTCTATGTATGCACAGCCACCGATCTATTCTTCAGCAAATAGGATACAGCACGGGATAATCAGTAAAACGCTAAGCAAGTCTATGTGTTCCATATATATCTGCACATATGTAAGATTAATATTACGTATGAATGCTGCGATTTGAAGTACAATAATTATGTAACAAAGTGACTGTAATACCTGATGGTAGATTTGCCTTTGTTGTAGTAGAATCGTAAGTTGTAGCTGTCGTGGTAGCAGTCTTATCAGTAGAAGCAGAGGTTGTAGCATAAATTGTAGTAGCAGTAGTGCTACTAGGCTTATTACGTTCAGCATTGTTTAAATCTCTACGTAGTTCTTGAATTAGTATTTCCTGTCTCTCCTTTTCTGCCTTAAAAAATAAGTCATAATAGTAATAGTAATAACGAAATGAATCCTTTACTCACCTGACATTCGGCGGATCATTATACTATAATATTATGCTCCATAAGTTTATATATTACATTTAGGCTACATTGCAGTTGAGCAAGCCTATACATTTTCTGTCATAGTATGTCAGTGTGATAGAATGGCATGGCGCCTTAGTATGAGTTGGTTATCGGTTTATTAGCAAGGTTGCCTGGACCAGCTTGATACACCATCATCATCATCATCCCTTGAATCCCAGTTTAACCATGGTCGGGATACAAATAGACTGTCTCAAATCCTCTCTGTCCTACACCACACCACCAACCAATCCCCAATTTGAGAATTCCATTCGTTTACATTTTTTGTAGCAATTTCTGGAGCCTAGGCGCTCACCAACCGAATGCCCTTTCTGGTGTTGGTATGGATCTTAATGCTGTAGTCGCCTTCTACGACACGTGCAGTCACCGGTTGGTCAAATATTCAAACAACCCGGACACAACACCAGCTTGATATACCAAGCATAAATAAATTTAAAATGTTTTAAAACAAATAAAATAATTTATTTTTTACCCAAAGTTACGATCAATCAATAGGCCCTATGTCTATATATCAACTAGAAATTGCCATATTTTACATAGTAGGCCTATAATGCTACTTCACAAAGGGTTATATTTATATTTTGTTTATGCTAAACGTTCGTGAAACGTTATTGAAAAGGCTTTGAATGATTTAATATTATATTAATGAAAAGTTATTTATATAGGGCTACCACTGTAATACTTTGGAAACCCATTTTAACGTGGAAGGAATTATTTGGTTTTATTTTTATTATTTGGAATTATTTTATTACCTCTTACGTTTAGCCTACTTATAACAATCGCCTAATTAGATTAGAACTATTATAATATTAATTAAAGTAGGACTTGGTTAATTTTATGTTCAGGTTTTACTTCATTTCATCTAAAACAGATTTAAAACTAAGTTCATCCGTGACTCCTTAATTCAGAATTGGCTAATTAAAAGAATAATTATGGAGAACATTATTTGTTGTATTTGACATAATAAGTCTATATAAGTTAGTGCTAAATTAATGGCAACGCCTGTAAAGTGTAGGCCTACGCCTCTACAGGATATCGGACGATTTCTTTCGAAATGTTTAAGTTATCTTGATTCAGATCGAAATCATTTTGACTAAGAATTGAAGAAAAGTTTAATTTTACAGAGTTAGATAAGACTTCAGATTTAGTGCTAGCACAATTATAATATTGTTCTGTGATAAAATCTCACTATGGTGAGAAAAACATTTGGTATAAACCATTTAATAGGCTATAACTTGATATTACTGCTACTCTACGACCTTTGCATGAAATGTAAAATAATAAATCATATCTAATCTGTAAAATTAAATTATACCCTCCGCAATTATGCTGGACCCTCTGAGTCTTTTAGACCTTGGACCGGCCATGGGTCGAACTCTCAGACAATTAAAACACACAATATCTTAAAACAGCTTATTGTGTTTGAGCGCATGATCTTTCATAGAATAAATTGTTGTAGTGCATTATTACTTTGGACTGAGTTTCTGGATTTTGGAATTTGCACCGTTTTTGGATCTTCTTTTTGCTCGCCGGCTTGATTTTGTCTCAATATTGCTCGATCTTTTCATTGGTGACTGTAGCAAGCACTCTAATTGTTATTGTTATTATTGTGTAATAAAATCTAATAAAAACAAAAATATATTTGAAAGCTACTCTCTCTCTCTCTCTCTCTCTCTCTCTCTCTCTCTCTCTCTCTCTCTCTTTAGTGCACTGCCAAATGGCAGGTTCAGTGTACATATTTATAATCAAAGTCTGCTTTCTCGCTCCATAAGAGCACTCCATATGCTTGAAAGATACATATATTTAATAAACTTAATTCTCACTTAGATATATCAACATTTTTAATATGTATTTAATACAATAATTCCAACCCTTAATTCAGTCACGACTCTCCTGATCAGTTTATTTTCTTCGACGAGTTGTTCTAGAACACTGAACGCGTTGGTACATTGATCCCCTGTAATACAGCTTAGATCAACTCCTGTGTTCTGAGCTGATACTGGACTTGTGAATCCGAGGATAATCATCACGACAAATAAATGAGTTACAGTGTAAAATACTTCACAGTTTATTTTCATAGTTTGCTTTAGAATACACATTTGTGTCATATTTTAACAATTTGATTATGCCTACATTGAAATATATAGTCGGAAAGTTACATCCGTCGTCTATGTTTCTGTATATATCAATATCTGAAAGAAACCATGCATTCAGTATATATGTCTCATAGTTGTTCACCAAATTCATGGCAGTAAGCCTATATAAATATTCAGAGTCAAATACATAGGCCTACAGAAAATCAACATAAACATAGAGTACATACGAAATAAATGAAAGTAGGTTACATACGAATAAAATTATCAACTTAGAGGTGGGTCAACACTCATTTCACATTGCAATATCCATCAACATTATTAGATTGAATTAGTGTCATTTGAAAGTTATCACAAAACCTATACCGCATAGATCTACAGGAGCCATTGGGTCCATATCCTGAAGTTAATATTTTCTTTTATCATCAATGTAGTACGAGTAGAAAGGATTGCCACCTTCACCTTTTTCTTTAGGTCTATACGTATATCAATGTGTCTAAATGAAAAAACGCATTCAGTACACACACACACACACACACACACACACACACACACACACATACACACTAACGCACTAAACACACTAATTGAAATATTATATATATATATATATATATATATATATATATATATATATATATATATATATATATATATATACACACACATAATATATCTATACATATATATGTATATACATATATATGTATATATATATATAATTATATATATATATATATATATATATATATTATAAGCCTACATATAGATTTGAAAATATTTTTATCAGCCATTTTAGCCACTTATATCAGGCCATATAGCCACTATGCTATTTTTTACCTAGGATCACCGCAGATTTTTAAGTAACTTAATAAATAAAAAAAATAGATAGATAAATAAATAAAGCGGTTCTCCCAACAGAGACCCAGCAGCCTCATCAACGCCTGTTCAGGGGAGTCACAGTCGTGGTGGTTCGATAACAGATGAAGTGGAGACGGGCGCTGCTGGAGCCAAAAGCTGTGGATTTAGGACAATGTCACCCCCTGCGGCAATCAGCAACGTTTAACTGTCAGCGAACAAAGTTAAAGTTTGGTTCCAGATGCAGATCAGTCAGGAATAAGTTTCTTAATTTATTTTTACTAAATAAAATTATTTACGAACTGTAATGTTTTTAGTATTTTATTTTATTTTTTCTATATCGAATATGACCAATCGCAGATAATTGTAATACTTCAGTTCATAATAATAATGCAGTACATTTACATTACATATTCACATACAATTAGAGTAAACTTATTTAAAGCGGTCATTATTGAAGACTCTTTATCAAAAACTAAAATGATCATGGATAAATGTGTAAGGTAACTTTAAGCTAGGGATTTAAAAATCTAGATCTTAGACCTTGGCCTATTGTCTGGTTCAATATAATAGGCCTGCGTGTACAACTATTTAATCCATGTAAAGCTAGTAAAGCTAATGTTAACGCCAGTTTCCTCATTCGAAGGCGATATCAGTGACGGGCGAGCCCAGGATTTGAACCCCGCACATACTGATCCACGTTCGAATATCTTACCGACTTCGACACTGGCTCCAGCCATATGCTGTAACTAGGTCATTACTGCAAGAATCTAATTATTTTGATTTTATTCGACACCATATGAATATTTAATAAAGTAATACAAGTAATATAAATAAGTCTATAGCCGCTAAAATGCATATTGATTGCTGATTAGGGATACATGTATCTAGTCCTAATACTGTAATTCTTAATTTTTTTAAATACAAATGATAACAGTCGTAGCAAACATCACATATTGCAACACGAAACACTTTTATACAAAATTATACATGTATACTATTGTATAGGCTACATGTAGGTAGAACATTCGACGAGCAGGCTATATTTATCAGCAGTGGACCGTGATTTCTTTCATTATCGTATTTTTAGTGATATTTTTAAACCTTTTATCAGATCACGACAGCAAACTAACTTTACGCTGGTTTTATTGTGTTGTAATGTAGTCACGAACTCCGTAGTGAGCAATCGTTTACTTTTATTTTACAAACTAGAGACATGGCATTCAGAAATATGAACGCCAGTTAAAACTGGTGCTAGCACTGGAGGGTACGCCTGCATGGTTTTGCACACGCTCGCGATTAAAATGTCTTCTCGTCTCTCTGTCTGTCTGTCTGTCTGTCTGAATCTGAATCATTTTAAACTCAAAGATCACACCTGTATTATTCAATGTTTCTATTCTTAATTTCGTTATAATAAATCAATATAGAGAGAGTTGATTAAATACTTCAGTTCGCCACAGACAATATTACAATTGAGTTTGCTAGTTTGAGTTAATCATTTTACAACGAAAATGTCTCATGCGTATCCGTTATTTTAACATGATTGTCAATCATTTTCTTATTAAGCTTCAAGAAGACCTGCTTCTCCAAACACCTGAGCTCCATTTCTCTTACGGGCAGTCAGATCTCCACAGAGCGAAAAACACGAGGCTAAGAGTTTTATGTCAATCTATAACACGCGGCTATTTAAGAACTTGAACAAGATCGCGTTACTCTGTTGTTATTCAAAAAATCATTTTCATTGCAAATGTTGAATGTGCCTTGACGAAAATAGAGACGAAAATTGGACGATATTGATACTTTTTTATCGTTGCAGTCTTTATTTTTTCGTTTGTTTTCAGTTATCGTCGTCTAATATTTTTAGTTCATTTTATCGTTATCGTCGAGCGATTCCATATTTTTCCGTTTTCGTTTTCGTTCAAGTTGACGAATTCATTATATTGACACAGTTAACTTACCGAGTTAAAACGGGAATAACCACAGTTAACGGTCCGGGTTAAAATCAATTGGATGTTCAACTATACTATATGCGGTTATTGTGCTGTTATCGCTGTTGACTACCAGAAAATTTTCTTTACTGTGATAATACATTATAGCATTATAAAGATTAAAATATGCTTTCGTTTGAAAAGTTATATTCGCCATTGTCGTTCCGGAACTTAAATCAGCTTCAATTAGTAGCAAGCGATTGGACCCAGTGTCCGCAATAATAAGTCTTCCATCATTGTAAGCTTCTATTTTATTAAGATAGGTATTATTTCTGAACAATTCTGAGTTATTGTACCTGCTTATCTCATTAAAATTATCATCATACTTGGCTATAAGAGGATACCAGTATGAAGGATTCGAGTCTATATTCAACAGTCGGTAGTACGCGTTGTTTGCAAAAAATGTAGTGTAATGCGCGTATTCTTTCTGCGAATTGTTAAATGTTGAGATAAGCTGACTGCCGTTCAGATCCCAAATTTGTAATTCCCAAAATGTAAATATTGCAACCTTCTGACAGACATCCGTAAAAGTAAATTCAGGTCCTTCGTAGTTGAAATTATTCAACAGCCTCCAGGAAATATTAATAAAAAATTCATTCGATGCCAAATTCGATCGCCATATTTGCCAGATACTGCTACCGGAAAAGCTGTTTCCAGCTTCCACCAAAGTCACAAGTATTTCTCCTGTTTCTTCACAAATTAACAAATTAGCATAGTCGCCACCGGTAGGTTGAACAGGTAGTTGTAGAAAATCAATAAAAGAGCCATTATTGCTGTGGTACATTTGTATCGTCGGACGATATCCCGGAGGTATTGTTTGACACATAATGAAGAGAACTCCTTGGTAGACGGCAAATCTAAAGATAAATTCACAGTCGTTTTTCTCGATGTTAAATTTTCTTGTCAGGCTCAGAACTGAAATTGAACAGAAAATTAATGGTAAATAAGTGCAATTATTTCTATAGTGTTCCGTAAAATGTAGGATATGATAGAGTTATTCCAACGTTACTAATTCTGCATTCCCGCTCAGTTAATAACATTAAATTGAATAAGATATTGAGAGCAGAAAAGGACTAGTTCGTATTTAGAATGTCTCCATAGAGTAGGGGTAACGTCATGAAGTTTTAAATGACAGATCCTAAGGTGAGTTGAACACTCGTGGGCTCGAATCCCAGCCGCGCTGATCTGAGAGTAAAATCTCGGACATTCACTGGACTAGGTACATGAAAAATGGACTAATTTGCCTAACGGTTTAAACATGTGGTATTAGAAAGTGATAGATATCGACATAGTTGATCATTTCACTATAATGCGTGTGTTTTATTTGTTTTGTTTTAGGCGCAGTGAATGCTTAAGAAATTTAAAGCTAATAACCGGTCACCAACAGACAAACATTCTTCAGATATTCCCAGACATGAAGAAATTATCCGCGTATATAGTAATAATTATCCGTGTGATCAACTCGGCATATGCATCAGAATTATGTTTGTTGTCAAGTATACGAAAAGGCCTTACAACGATGTTATCATAATTAATAATAAATATAATTAATAGAATTTTGTTAAAGATACTAACCTTTAATTCCTTCATGAGGCCTTTATTCCGATCATTTTCCTCAACAAGTTGATCTAGAACACTGAACGCGTTACTACATTGATCTCCTGTGCTACAGCTTAGATCAACACCTGTGCTCTGAGATGATCCTGGACTTGTGAGTTCGAGGAACTTTATCACTAACAGTAAGTGAGTTACAGTATAAATTCGTTCACAGTTTATTGTAGCTGCGTGCTTTGAAATATACTTTTCAGCCATATTTGAAGATAACGTTTACGAAATAATTTCAGACAATCAGAGCGGGCAAGTGAAATCCAACATCAATGGTTCTGCTATAAAAGGTAATGTGTGTTTATATGATGACTTTCATTACATTACTTTAATTAACTTTCTAATTCTAAATGTTAGCCGTTCATATGCGACAGTAGTTTACTAGGAGGAATTTACATCGACTAAAGGTATTAGGAAGTTTTCACCTCGTATTATAGTAGGTAAAATCCTACCCAAGACATTGACCACAAAGATAGCTGTGAGCAGCGATATTGTGGTATAACATAAGCTTAGAATAAGCTACTACACATGTTTCAAGACAAGTCGTGCGTTTCATCCCCATATATCAATATCAGCCACATGAGTGAAAGGGTTCAATCGCCATATATCTGTAACACTAATCAATTAACAATAACAATATCCCCCTCCTGATGCACGTCCTTTGAAATCTGAAAGCTATTAGAAATAGCAGATTGTCATTTAATAATTGAGCTTTGGTGGATGTACCAAAATGCAAGAACATGCGTTACTAAAACGAGTTCAGCTGATGGTTTACTGTCCAATAACTCACTGAAAGGAAACCAGTAATTAACTGAATCAAATGCTTTAGAAAAGTCAATAAAGTTTACAAAGACATGACTACCATTTCTTCTATAATGTTCAATAACTTGTTTAAAAGCATAGGTACAAGTAGTAGTAGAGTGGTCTTTCTTGAACCCAAACTGATAGTCATCTGATTCATCTGCCAAAACAATGTAGTCAAATAATAAGGACACACATATTTTAGACATTGAGTTAGACAAGGCAATAGCACGATAATTATCAACGTCAGATAAATTCTTGTTCTTATCCTTAAGCAACGGAGTCAAGACAGTGTTAGAGAAGGAAGAGGGGACATAGCCAAACTTGAGAAATTAATTAAATAAAAAGCACAAATATATAGAGACGATTGCCGCTATACATAAATATGTATGCCATCAAGACCAGATGCTTTACCCTCTTTCATTTTACTAAGTACATTAGCAATATCAATAAGCGAGATAAGAGACAACCTAGTAAACTCTGAACAAAAATTATTATAGTGAACAGTAAATTTCTCATTAAAAGAAGTCTTGTACACTGAAAATGGATCCCGATTGTAAAGGGCACTAAAGCGAACCTTCCACATATTAGCAATATTGTCAAACATTACTTCTTGGTTGCTGATTAGAAGATTCATACGCCTAATATAATTTAAGATTTCTCTACTAAATTCCTAAAAGATATACATGTATAATATAACATGCCATGGTACATTGAATAGTCTACTGGTACAAGACCAACAACGAGCTGTATTCATCGGTAGCGAGTCGTTAAGTTCTTAACAATCGCAGATTTTAGCAAATTTGCCTTGAAAATATGTTTATTATGGTACAATAAAAACTAGGATGACAATTATATATAATATTATATATATATATATATCTATATATTATTATATATTATATATATATATATATATATATATATATATATATATATATATATATATATAGCCTATATATATATTATATTAGACATAA
Organism: Enchytraeus crypticus; assembly: GCA_905160935.1. Classification (NCBI taxonomy): domain Eukaryota; kingdom Metazoa; phylum Annelida; class Clitellata; order Enchytraeida; family Enchytraeidae; genus Enchytraeus; species Enchytraeus crypticus. Next base: position 834,082 of record CAJHZI010000477.1, on the reverse strand, counting down.
GATATTATATATATATATATATATCTTAGTGCACTGCCTACTGGCTACTGGCAGGTCCATGGTATATAGCGCCTCCACTCTTCTCTGTCTTAAGGTTTCCTCTTCTTGTCGACATATGAAGTGGAAAGCGGAAGACAGAGGAGAGATTTCTCTCTGACAATTGGATGAAAATTATATTCTGAAGTGTACGGACCTTCGACGAACATCAAAGTTTTGTTCAATTCGTAAATTATTGAATTTTAACGCAATGCAAATCATGGCAATGGAATAATTAAGTGAAGAATTGCTAAAGTGATGAAGAGGTAAATTGATTAAGTGATAATTAATCCTGGGCTCGCCCGCAACTGACATCGCTTTCGAGTGAGGAAATTGACGTTAACCTTAGCTTTACCAGCTTTTAATATAGTGACCCACACGGTGGTCCACGACTAATTGTATATCAATTGTGTCTAGTTCTTCTATTTTTAATTCTGTTGTCTACACCTATCGTTGTAACTGGAATTTCACTTACTATTCGTAATGCATCATCCATGAATTCTTTCAATAAATTATATAAAGATTATTTAGCAAATGGTTGGAGAACCAAAGTAAAGGGCTAATAATTTCAATTATCTGAGTTGTTTTGTCTATAATATATGGCAAGTATGGTGAGGTGTTCAGCTAGATACTGTATCACTTTACACATACCCACTATGATTATATTTCTATTTGCTATTGACGATGCATGCTTTTTTCATACTGATTGCACTCGTGTTTTCGTATGCTATTTGTAGCATCCAGGTTGTAGAGAATGCTGAGAAACTGTTGATATATACTGATATAAACATATTTCTCTCTCTCTCTCTTAAATGTTAAAATAATTAAGTGATAAAGTGATCAAGCGGTAAAGTGAAAACGTGCTAAATTCATTAAGTGATGAATTGATTATGTGATGAAATGATTAAATGATGATGTCATTGAATAATGATGTGATTAGGTGAGAAAGTGATTAAGTGATTAAGCGATAGAGTTATTATATGACGAAGTGATTAAGTGCTGAAGTTATTAAGTGCTAAAGTGATTAAGTAATAAACTGGTAAAGTGATTAGGTGACGATGTGATTAAGTGATGTTGGTATTCAATGATGAAGTGATGAAATAATTAAGTGATTTAGTGATGAAGTGATTAGGTGGCAAAGTGAAAAAAGCTAAACAAGCTGAAGTTAGCGTCATGATTCAACATAATTGATATTGTGTATAACTATAAAGATAAATAGAATGTAAACTATAGTAAGTGTAGTAAACTATATTTGTATATTAATTAATAATATAATGGCATCTCAAATACCAAACACATAAATAATATTATCATACTTTGTAAATAACAATATTAGTCACTTCGTCATCTAATCACTTTACTACTTCATCGCTTAATCATTTTATCACTTTATCTCAAATACGTAAATAATTTTAGCATACTTTTTATGTTTATGTTGTTCTGTTGCCATTCTTCTTGTCAAGTATTGACGAATAAAGACGTTGATAGGCTATAAATTGTTATAAAACTATATTCTTATATTAAAGAGTAATATAATGTTATATTAAATACATATTACATGTAAATGCCAAAATTATATTCTTATATAAAATAGTAGTATAATGTTATCTTAACTACCAATTAAAAATTGATCCGGACACACAAGGAAACGTTCAGAAAATATATCACTCATCCGATGTACGGCATAAACTTTTTACTTTGTTTAGAAGATAAACTTTTCATATGTTGACTAGAGGTATTTTAATTTAAAAAATGCACTGTAGCCTATGTATAGGTCTAATTTAGACCTTTAGACATTTAGAAAATTATTAGACATATATTTAGACCTTGAGACATTTAGAAAATTATTACACATATACTGTATTTAGACCTTGAGACATTTAGAAAATTATTAGACATATATTTAGACCTTGAGACATTTAGAAAACTATTAGACATACATATATTTAGATCTTTAGACATTTAGAAAATTATTACACATATACTGTATTTAGACCTCGAGACATTTAGAAAATTATTAGACATATATTTAGACCTTTAGACATTTAGAAAATTATTAGACATATATTTAGACCTTGAGACATTTAGAAAATTATTAGACATATACTGTATGTAGACCTTTAGACATTTAGAAAATTATTCGACACATATTTATGATGCTCTGATTTATCTTGTTATGATTTATACAGTCTTGATTTATTATTTCCAAAATATTTCAAATACTTGATTGTATTAGGCCCATTACACGCAACTATCCTCTGTACTTCATGTCTTAAATGTGTGGGTAAAAAATCTACATGTCATGGTAGAAGTTTAGAAACATCTGATTTCATCCATGCGCAGCGATTGAGTCATGAATCTGACGGTTTTATTCAAGTTACATATATACTAATGCTTGTAACTTTCAGAATTCTCTGGTAAGTTGGTCTACTTAGGCTATTAATAGAACATTTAGCATTTTCCAGAAAACTGTTGATCCTATGAGCTATTATCCGAGAAACTGCGCAGTTGAGTAGGCCTAATATGTCGATGCGTGGTAGGATACATTATTATACAAGTTGACTATATTTACGTATGTAAGTTCTTTTATCACATATTGAAATTCCGTGAATGTGCAGGTTGTTGAGCGAGTTGTTGCTAGGTTTTTATAGTTGCAGATAGGCTTGAAACCGTATTAAAATAAGCAAAGTATGAAATACAGGCTTGCAGTACCTGGTATATAATCTAGTGCCCGTATACCAGGGCCGCACTATGTTAGAATTTATTGTTAGGTAATGATGTTTGAGTGACGCGAATATGCACAACTAATAGAGGCGGGGGGCCTCATGGAGAAACTTGTGGATTTCAGATAGCCATGGTGCCTAAGGGCACGTGTGTCCCTTTGCGGGGCAGTCACAACCATCGTTAATACAAGCAGAGACGAGTCAGTCGACGAGAAAGTAGATTGCGCTTAGATATTAGTTCAGCAACTTACTTTACAGCTTAGCCATAAGGTTACAGTAGGACAATAAAGTGTCTCGCGTAACTACTGTTTTCTTCTTCTAAGCGTCTCGCATGTCGGATGTTATCTGCTTTCTATGACAGCTGACCACGTACCTAACTTGTACAGCTACTGGTTTCCTATCATCATCATCGTCGTGAGAAACAAGTGTTAAACTTGCCGTCACCTCTATGCTAAAGTAGCACTTTTATGAGTGACATTAACAAATTTATACGCTCTTTTCAGATTATCTTGAGATTCAGCTGGCAGTTCCAGTTGAAACTTTTCTGGTGCTTAAGTGATGCATCAATACGATTATGCTTATGTCACTGAGGCACTAATGACTTCCACCATTAGTAACTTAGCATATCATTATGTTAAACAGAAGCGGCGAAATGCTACAAACTTGTCTTATTTCACGTCCTATTTCTACTTCTCTGAATGCTCTTGATGGATTTTGATTACTGCTCATTGATTCAGGTACATGTTTAACATTATTATTTTATCTTTCCAATCAATTCCTATTATTTTCAAGATAATCAACATTGTTAGCCGATCAATCCTGTCAAAGGCCTTATCAAAGTCCACAAAATTTTAAAAAGTCATTTCCAAATTCCTAGTTTATTTCACAAAGGAACCCGCGTTAGGCCTACTCCTATTGCTTCTCATGTGCCACATTTTTCCTAAAATCAACTGTTTCTTGCTCAGCATTATATTCGCTTTCGACTAAATGCGATTATTTATTGTCTTTGATAAGATCTTGGACACATAAAGTATTAAATTGATTGTTCTGTAAACCGAAAACTCCACAACATTGGCTTTTTGGGAATTAGGATTATGATCTATAGGTAATTCAATTGTCCAGTTGTAAATTTTTTTTTTTTTTTTGATATTCAATTTACAGCTTTTATAGCGAAACGACTTTTGAAGCTGTAGGCCTACAATAACGCACCCCACTCGAACGATAGGTAGCATGTTCTAGCTTGCGAATCGACTTATTATATTGCTTTTAATAGGCTCATAAACATTCCATTTGCGAGTATAACTAGGAGTGAGTCTAACTTACATGTCGAACCATACATGAACATAATTTTCTAATTTCAAATTTCTAGATACCATCGTGTCTAATTAAATTTGGGGTATTATTATAGGTTGAATTGAATTTTCTTATATATAGCTTCGCGAGTGCAATGTAACTATACACTACTGTGAACTGTGTACACTATATTTTCAAACTATGAAAGCGAAGAATGCTACTGATTTGAGAACGACTCCGTCAATAGTTTCCAGAAAAGCAAGCAAAATGGCGGATCGACAAACTGTGAGAAGGTATTTCGGGATATTTAATCGGTTTCTTCTGACACTGGTTGTAATACTGGCCTTGTTTGTAAACCTTTCAATGGAGGGGATAGTAGGACCTGGAACCGATCCGCCAATAGGTCCGGGATGCCAAAGTTGTGTAGGGCCACCGGGCCCACCTGGCCCAGCAGGGCCAATGGGCCAACCAGGCTATATAGGTCAACCAGGCCCACAAGGCGGAGATGGTCGACCGGGTCCAGCTGGCCAACCGGGTCCAGCTGGCCAACCGGGTCCAGCTGGCCAACCGGGCCCAGCGGGCCAACCAGGCCAACCAGGACCCGCAAGTGAACCAGGCCCAGCAGGCCAACCAGGCCCAGTGGGTCCATTAGGTCCAATAGGCCCAACAGGCCCACCGGGACAACCAGGTACACCTAGCCCACTAAGTATAGGAGAAGAAACTTGCACTGCTTTGGGGGGTTGCTTTATAACTGGAGGGTTTCTGAACCACATTAATTCAGACATCGCTTACCTACAGGTTGGTGTGTATCACTTTTCTTCATTATATTTTAGTCATCATCATCCTCCCTTGAATCCCAGTTTAGCCAGGGTCAGGATACAAATAGACTGTCTGAAATCCTCCTTGTCCTATACCACAACACCAGCCAATCCTCTATTAGACCTTTTCATTCGTTTAAATTTTTGTAGCAAAATTTTGGAGCCTAGGCGCTCACTAACCGATTGCCCTTTCTGACGTTGGTAGGCTATACATCTTAGTGCTTTAATCGCTTTCTACGACACGTGCAATCACCGGTTGGTTAATTCTTCAAACAACACGGTCACAACGCTTCATTACATTTTAGTAATTCTTCTTGTAGTCAAACCATTCATCGTAACTAACACACTTTCCTACTAATAGTCACAGTATACTTCAAAAAGCATTTACAGTTTATATTACGATGCCTTTCGCGAAGTATATTTTAGAACTAACAAAATAATTTCGAAATAGTATTTCTACGAAAATATGTTTTCAAATATACATCCAGTAGTTTCAAATGTTTAAAATTTGTAAAAAAAAACCCAATTTTATATCCTATATTGATATACTGTACTGTAAATGTATTGATTGCATTCAATATTTCAGGAGACCTTTAAAATATGCATGCATTTTCTATCTATCTATCTATCTACCTATCTATCTATCTATCTATCTAACTATCTATCTATCTATCTATCTATCTATCTATCTATCTATCTATCTATCTATCTATCTATCTATCTGTCTGTCTGTCTGTCTGTCTGTCTGTCTGTCTGTCTGTCTGTCTGTCTGTCTGTCTATCTATCTATCTATATATATATATATATATATATATATATAGATATATATATATCTTAGTACACTGCCTACTGGCAGGTCCATGGTCCATATATATATATATATATATATATATATATATATATATATATATTTATATCTACAGTATGTACTGACAAGAGTAATTAATTTAGAAGACCGAGTAACGGCAGACTGCATCACTTAAATCAAGTGAGACATACAAATTTGTCCAGGGATGGTGATGGACTTATAGTTTAACGAAGCTACCATGTATCATTTATAAAACAGCTTCGCTAACCGATAAGTCCATCACCATCCCTTGTCATACTTGTACTTGTATGTCTCACTTGATTAAAGTGATGCAGCCTGATGTTAATTGGTCTTATAAATTAATTACTCTTGTGAAACCTAGCTTACAGTACCTTCGCGCTCTAAGCTATCTAATCGTTCTTTCCAGCATGCTGCACCGCAGATCTGGAATCCTCTTCCATCCAATCTTCGGAAGTCTTCCTTTAAATAACATCGGCCTTTGCCTTCCTATGAGCAGTTCCATAGGCAGTTGAAGATCTATCTTTTCCTTCTCTCTTTTCCATCCATTGTCCATGAGCAGCGACCTGCGCCCAAACCTCCTTTTCTTTTATTCTCTTTACTTTGGACTGATATTCTGGATTTTGGTATTTACACCTTTTTGGACCATTCATTTTGCACCCCGGCATGATTTTGACTCAATAGTGCACGATATTGTCATTGATGACTGTAGCACTCTAATTGTTGTTATATATATATATATATATATATATATATATATATATATATATTCTTCAGTGCACTGCCAAGTAGCACTTTCAAGGTACATTTTCATAAGTCTGTTTTCTCGCTATATAAGAGCACTTTCCAGACTAACATGTTAATCCCTTCACAAAGGCTATGCCTTATCTATACCCTATGTAGCATATAGCTTGAGAAAAGTATGGCTTTTGAGTTGGTTTCCGGCTGCATTCCTCAGTTAAATATACACACACACACACACACACACACACACACACACACACACACACATATATATATATATAGACCTATATATATATACTTGTATATATATATATAAATATATATATATATATATATATATATATATATATATATATATATATATATAGTTCAAGAATTTTTGCAAATCACAATTATATATGGAATTTTTAGTTGAATTTTTTCAAAACTGCTGAGCAAGAAGCCATGTTTTACTGTATACGCATGAATACAGTATTAAACAATGAATTGTTCATATGCCACAGGCTTCATTACTAAACCTAGCTGAAGACCTACGTGATCTACGAAGAGAGCATCAGAATATTCTCAACGAAATGAGGAAAAGTACTGAACAACCAACTTCCACCACGAGCATTTCTACAAGTAAATTCAATATACTAATTGTATGAAGTCATATTATTGATAAACGCATGATATTGAAAAATATGTCAAGTTATTCTTCCACACGAGTAAACTTCATGGGGTTATAATTCTGAGAAGCTGATGTTGCCACTAGTCTGTAGTGACTAAGCAGAAACAGCACAATCCTCTAAAACACATGTTGAATCGTACACTGCAAATATAATTTCATATACTTATCATTTTCTCTTAAGAGAGACTGAGTATGAATATGTACCGTGGACCTCCAAATTTGGCAAATTCTCCTTTTAACTAACAACCGAAGTCAATGAGGACGAATCCTTATTTTCTCCATTTACAATATACATAAAGGTAAAATATATGATTTAATTTAACTTATCCGATGTTTAAAGTACTTAAGACATTTTTCTATTAAAATATTGTATTTCTAATTTTAGGATCAACGCCGGCTAGTAATTAACTAGCTACCCTTAATTGGATCAATCCACAAAACGCATCTTGATTTTGTATAAATAACCATCGGTGGTGATTTATACACATTGACTTCACAAGGCATCTTTCTGAAAGTCCACACTGCACAAATCTGGAATTTTATTAAAGTGATACATACACGATCTACAGAATTTTCCCAGTAGGCCTATCAGATTTTTAGCAGCGTTTCTTAAATGTAATCTGATAGTCGTCATATTCAACAACAACAACAACAGAATTATAGTGCTACTGTCGTCCATGTATTCGAAGGCGAAGAAGGTCTAGAAATCGCATACTTTTCGTAAGTAGCATCAAAGCATCAAATCGGAACTTTCTGTTACAAAAACTGGAGTGGTTTCCCATAATTTTCTACAACCATATAAAAGATCTTCAACCCACTTTCAGATATCAGATGATTGTAGACGCGTTTTCTTGATAATGACTTCGAGAGGAGTACAGGTTAGGGGACTGTTGAATGGTCAACTTCTTGTAGCATAAATGCGTCTAATGTCTAATATCATATATTTCGTTTCAGATAGCGATCGTGCGTGTATATATATATATATATATATATATATATATATATATATATATACACGTATATATATAGGCTATATATACATGTATTAAGCGTCAATCTATGCATAATGGTTTCTCAAGCTAACAAATTAGCCGAATCCATGAAGAAGGTGGTGGTATGTTGGTAGCTACAGGATTGGATTTTAGTTCATCCGTGTCTGTTCAGCCAGAATTGACCATCTGATCATGGGAACCTAATTAGTGATTACGACCCATATAGAAAATGAACGGCTCTATTGTTTGCTAGAGGCTATTCTGAAATTCATAGCAGCTTAATCTAATACTTGAAAACTTTCAATTCGTTTGCAGATTGACCTGGCTTTCTGATTTGCCAGAATAATTCAGCAATATGCAAGCGATATTAAGGCTTAATTTCGTTGAAATTTGTAAATGTGTAATTAGTAGTACTTCATTGAATTAAAAAATTTAGAGCAATGTCAGTAATGACAGACACAATTGTTTCATGCCTATTTTTACAATTTAAGGATAGGGATCATAGCATATAATTACGTAAGAAGAGTATGTCTGCGGGTTGGACTTAAACACCTTGACTTAGGATTACTTTCCCACACACAGTCGGTTTCTTCTTTATGTTATTTACTCTATAGTTATATGAACAACTAATATCAACTTCTGCTTCAATATTATATATCCAATTAGTTAGTCTCTCATATTTCTTTAGGTATTACAGCAATTTAATTCATTTCTGTCCGTGAAACTCGTTGCAGCTAGCGTTAAACCTGATAGCTTTAAAATAAGTCTTAAGACACGTCTTTTTGCTAGATCATCTCATGAAAATTCTGCTCAGAAATCTCTCATATTACGATATTATAGCAATGCTACATATCTTCTTCTTCTTCTACATATGATAGTTATATGATATTGTAGTGATTTTTATTATGTGCATTTTATTGTATATTGCTTGTTTTACCGTAACTGTTGTAAAGCATAGAGATGCCTTAGCATGAAATACTCTTTTAAACTATAAACATTACGAAACCGCAGTTCTAAAGAATTAATCTTATAATGTTAATATTTCTCTATCGTCAAAGTTTCTGCAGAAAAATTCTCTGCATGAAAGACTACATGGTCTTCATTAGTCAGATCTTTCTCCTATGACTAGTTTCTTAGTCTTCTCAGAATTTCTTTAATCAAATGATCTAATTATTAAAGAAGCTGACAAGTGTAGTGGTGTATAGCGTTGTAACTGTAGTATCATCATGAGAACAATCCATTACAATAACGAAGTAGGCCTAATGAGACAACTGAATCATACACATACAGTCTGGTACTAATGATGTAGGCTATACAGAACCAGTGCTGACTGGTTCTAATGATGTATACAGAACCGGTGAGGACTGGATACGTAATTAACCTATATAGACTGGTTCTTATTAGTGAAGTGCTTTACGACTCATCTGTGAGAGCAGCATAGAAACGACTCGCACAGCTCAAAGAGCGGACTCTTTTGAGCTGTTCACCGCTCTCACTGCTCTCAGATGGTCCAGGCACTTGCTCCAGTAACTGCTCTCAACTGGTTCAGGCACTTACTACTGTAACTGCACTGTGTCGGTGTGGCCTACGTGACTTCTAGTAGTTTAGGTCCTCATTGTCAGTCAGTGTTGCCAGTTGGGAGAATTTCGCGCACAATTGGGCTATTTATGAGTTAGTTTCGTTAAGTCGTTTGGTCTCAAACATTTAACAAATATGGTAACCCTGCATGATACGACTGTTGTAAGCTAACTGTAGAATGAATGTACCGTAGACAAATTACATACGATGAAACGATAGTCTGGAAAAAGTTATACTAATATTAATGTCACTGTGTAGCTACTCCAAAGTTAATAACCTTTTAATTTGTAAAACTCCATTAATTAAATGTGTACAACAAATTGCATTATGCAGGTTTACATCGACATGGCTTTCCGAATTTACCATCATCGACGGTCCTAGTTCACAGTCAGGGCGGATCCAGGAATTTTTTAAGGGGTGGGCAAAATTTTTTGTTAGAGTGTACACATCCTTTGCCTCCAGAAAGAATGATGTGAGGGGGGGAGGCTTAAAACTTTTTCACTACGGCGCTCCTCGGCTTATAGAGTAATTCCATCCCCTTATCTTACTCCCCCTCTCATACACGTACTAAAGTTAGGGGAAAACCTAAAATCCTACATTTGCTTTTTAAAAGGCGGGTTAATTTTTTCACCTTCGAAGAAACTCAGCGGATCTGGACGATTTGCAAAAGTGACCTAATTTTGGCATGGGGTGTGCTTAAGTCCCTCCCAGTTCAAACTGTTTGCACCACTGCTCTGGGACAGAGTCAAAATTTTTACTCACCCCCCTTTTTTCCTCTTATACTGTGGTTAATGCTAAATTGAGAGCTAGTGAAACGGTCAACATATTCGGGCCCCCATCCATTATACAGGGCTCCTAGTATACCAAATATGGACCCTAGTGGGGCCCATATTTAAAAGAATTCGAGCTAGTGGAACTGAGTTCCCTCTCTTGCCCCGCCCCCACCCCTCATAACCACTGACCTTACAAACACATTTACGCGTAGAAATTGCCATGGAAACAATGAAAATCTAGTTTATAATTTTTAATCGACGGGCCTAAGGGGGGCCCGGGCCCCCGGGATCCGCCACTGTTCACAGTTGAACTCTCCCCATGGGAAACGGCTTAATATGAAGCGGCTTTATAAACTACAGTCTACATGCATCAACTATTAATTGGTCCTACGTGTACAATGTACATGCAGTTAATAATTTTTCGAGGCGGCAGCAGTCACCTATAGCTAATAAAATAAAATATACCACAGCCTGAGAAGCTGAGAGTGAGAACCCGCCAGTCCTAGATCGTTCGAAATGCAGGCCTATATAGGCCTGCATTATTTTACTGATATCCATGTATAAATGTGTAATCAGCAATTTCTCTAACTGTAGTAGCTGTACATACATGTAAACGTTTCAAAGTTGCTTTTAGCACTCTCGAGTTACTGATAATCTTTCTGACTTCAATTGCAGTAATTTCACATTCGTATCTTTATCTGGTTAAACTACGGTAATTTTCAATTAAAGATAATTTCATTGCGTCTTTGTATATTTTTTACGTGCAATATGCACAATTTTTATAAATAAGAGCAAACATACGCACAAATTTTAGCAAGTTTGTGCTTAACGCCAATCTCCCCACTTATTAATTTAAGAATACACCCCTGATAATAGTAGTTTATATGCGTTCGAAGCGACAGCTGTTAACTACCTAGGCGAGACAACAGCAGTCAGCTCAAGCAGCTCACTCGAAGCTCTCACAGGCTGAGAGAACCCGCCGTCCTAGATCGTTTGAAATGCAGGCCTGTATAGGCCTGCTACATGGCCTTGTCGCCTTAGCACTAGTGAATCAATATTATTATACTGTCTGCAGCTGATCACTGAGAGCAGTTAAGTATACTGAGAGCAGTTTTGTACACTGAGAGCAGCTCTTAGAGAGCAATGAGCTGTGAGCGAGAGCAGCACACTTCAAAGAACAGCACTTAGTGAGTCGAAGAAACAGTGAGCGGTCAACTCTAGTTCTTATGATGTATACAGAACCAGTGCTGACTGGTTCTAATGATACGTAATTAACATATATGGACTGGTTCTTATGATGTATACAGAACCAGTGCTGACTGGTTCTAATGATGTATACAGAACCTGTTCTGACTAGTTCTAATGATACGTAATTAACCTATATGGACTGGTTCTTATGAAGGGTACTGAATAGGCGCAGACGGATGCTAGATATGTGTACTGAGTTGGTGCGGGTTGGTTGTAATGATGTTTATTGGACCGGTGCAGACTATCTCTTATGACCTGAACCGGTACATACTGGTTTTTATGATGTGCTCTGAACCGGTGCAGACTGGTTCTTATGATGTGCTCTGAACCGGTACGTACTGGTTGTTATGATGTGCTCTGAACCGGTACATACTGGTTCTTATTATGTGTACTGAAACGGTGCAGACTGGTTCTAATGATGTGTACTGAACATAGGAATTAAACGAGTAAATCAATATTTATTAGAAAGCTAATCATCATGTAAAATGCAAGAACGCAAGGAAATGAATCAAGAAATAAATAACTACAATTTAATCATTCATTTCACATATATAATAATTATTTAATCAATCAATCTATCAGTCAATAAATCAATTAATAAATCAATAAATTAATAACATGGAGCGATGCAAAACTTATAATACTTGCTCAATTACGATCTCTTCATGAAAACATAATTTTGCACAATAAATCAGATAATCGACTGTTCTGTGCAAAGAGTTTAGGCTTACTTATAATAACTAACTCATGGTCGCTATTATTCCATTCACGCATGACTTTGAGCAAAATCTAACGCGTTTCTTATAAAATATATTTAATATCCTTCATTTTCTCTAGCAACACAGAGGCACAGATTACAACAAGCGAATAACCAAAATAAATTTAGTTAGCTAGTCACAATATCAGAACCTATCTGCTCGACTGCATGAATGAAAAACTGCATTGATCCAGTTTCAACCAGATAAAGGCAGTATACACCTGTTTTAACTCGTAATGACTCAAAATAGAGAGGAAACATTTAATTTTCCACTTTGGAAATTATACACTTTCTATAACCATATTTCAAGATAGGCATATTCTTTCCAATCTGGAACTCTAAATTTCAGAAAACAAACAGTCGCATTCTGTACGTGTAGCAGAAGGCGACTAAAGCACTAAGATCAAACCAACGTCAGAAAGGGCATTCGGTCTGGTAAACGCCTGGGCTCTAGAAATTGTTACAAAAATTTCAACGAATGAAAACGTATCAAATAGAAGATTGACTGATGAGATGGTGTGGGACAGAGAGAATTGAAGAAGGTCTATTCGTATCCCAACCCTTGCTAAACTAGGATTCAAGGAACGAAGATAATGATGAAGATGATGATGATGATGATGAAGATGATGATGAAGATGATAGTAAAGATGATGATATATTTATAAAACTGACTCCTCACAGAAACCAATTATTAGAACAACTGCTGTTATTTCAAACTTCAAACAGTTCATTTCAAATAATTTTTTGTTCATCTAGGCACAAATTAATATGACATACATATTTGTTACATATTAACCGATTGTTCGTGTCATAACTAACTCAAGCATGAACACACTGATCTCGAACAAACTCATCCACTGGCTGAAGCCAGTGGCGCTCTCGGTAAGATATCCGACCGCGGATCAGTAAGTGCAGGGTTCAAATACTGGGCTCTCCCGCCGCTGACATCGCTTTCAAGAGACGAAACTGACGTTAACATCGGCTTCACATCAATACAAGTGTAGTAGCTCTCAACTTATTTAGAAAAACAAACATTTTCTACTTGTTGCCGTAGTAGCTCTCAACTTATTTAGAAAAACAAACATTTTCTACTTGTTGCCCTGCTAAAAATAGCATCAAATGATGCTAAAATTGCATCATATGATGCAGGCACTGGCATATCACACAGAGGCGCACCCAATACATGCATTTTAAATTAATTTATATTAATATCAAACAAATAAAGCAATCAAAGACAAAGAAGCTCTAACGCTCGTTTCCACAACTAAGTTAAAGACAGTTCTGTCAGGGGCGACAAATATATTTAGGATAGCCACTGAGAAAACACGACAGGTAATAATATGAAACATTAATTCCAAAAAAGAATATTAACTCAAAGTTGATTAAAAGAAGTTCATCAATTTAATAATGGTTAAATAAAATAGAATAGTTACATAGTGAAACGTGCGATTATTTTAAAGTGTAAAGTACTTCAAGCAAAAATAAGTTACAAATGTTTTCAGAGATAAAGTTTAACCATCCAAACGTAACTAAGGTCCATGACTGTTACATAACGCCAAAATATTCAATTAACAGCGTAATAGGCATATTGACCAGTACTCTGCAAAGTACTCACAGTGAAAACTGCCATTTAAAGTGCGTCATATCTCATTTTATGGGGTGGACACGAATGAACTTTGATAGGAAAAGCAATTTTAAGGTCGGCTGTCTTCACAAAATGCACTGCATTGCATGGCACTGCAAAAAGTATACAAAGGATTTTAGGCACTCCATCGGAATAGAAAATCGATGTCGTATCGCGGTGTCGAACACATAACCTCTCTTTCAAGAGCTCAGAGTCCTACCACAGAGCCACAAGGCTTTCTACTCTGCGAATACAGAGAAACATTCAACATTACAAAGTGCAATGTGAGGGGTAAAGAACTAATATTTAACTTATTTGTTAATTCAGAGTCTCTTACTAATATTTAACTTATTTTTTAATTCAAAGTCTCTAACTAATATTTAACTTATTTTTTAATTCAAAGTCTCTAACTAATATTTAACTTATTCTTTAATTCAACGTCTCTCACTAACATTTAACTTATTTTTTAATTCAAAGTCTCTAACTAATATTTAACTTATTTTTTAATTCAACGTCTCTCACTAACATTTAACTTATTTTTAATTCAAAGTCTCTAACTAATATTTAACTTATTTTTTATTTCAACGTCTCTCACTAACATTTAACTTATTTTTAATTCAAAGTCTTTAACTAATATTTAACTTATTTTTTATTTCAACGTCTCTCACTAACATTTAACTTATTTTTAATTCAATATAAAACTCAAGACCGTGTCGATGGAGTCTTCGGGCATAAAATAGAAGTCTGTAAAACAAGCGCTGAATCAGAAGCAAAACACACGACAACTATTTACTCAACTGTTTGCATCGGAAGCATATTTATAGCAATACACTCCATCACTAAACCAAATCAATTCACAAGTACAAAGACTGCACAAATAGATACAAGGGGATTTCAACGCAACTACTGCATACGACGAAAAATTAAAAAACATGCCCTATCATAGCAGGCCCATTGAGCTACAGGATAGGCGACATCGACTAAATGAAGGGAGCCGAGTCTTCAAGGATCTCACTTAACCCCCACGAGAACAAAACAAAACTAACATTTATGAGAAAAATGGATAAAGTCGACAATGGCACCTAACGTAAGTCTCAAGGTAAGAGATGTACTACGAAAATAGTTTAAAGTCATGCCCGCAATCGTGATTATCATGGTAACGACTGCAGCTGAGATTCTGTAGGAGTCCTGATTTATGTCATTTATAGACTGTATTATATGGAAATAAGACTATAAGTCAAAATATATAAAACAATACAACATGTATGCTACCGTCTTACTATACAAGATTAATTATATTGAGACATGTAATACAATAAATTATGTAATAAAGAAAATAACGAAATAGAGGAAATTATGTAATAGGGATATCAGTGTCGGGATGAACATCTAAAAGGGACATTCAATATAAACTAATGTAACATAGACAAATGGGATCCATTTCTTTCAATGTAAAGCAGAGATCCAGATAATAATAATGATAAAAATAACACCAATTAGAGTGCTACTGTCGTCCATGACAACATCGAGCACTATTCAGACAAATTCAAGCCGGTGAGCAAAAAGAAGGTCCAAAGCAGTGCAAACTCCAAAATCCAGCAAATCAATCCTAACATAAGGAAATAAAAGAAAGTTTGCGTGCTGGTCGCAACTCATGGAAGGGCACTGGATGAAGAGATAGATGGAGAAGGTAGGTCTTCAGCTACCTTTTAAATAAATCATAAATATATAAATGTCAAATAAATAAATGTCACGCATATCTCAATCATCGGCTTTCCTCATTATATCTACATGTAATTAAAGAAATTACAATAAACTCATTTAACAAATCCAGACTAATTGAATTAACGGAAACAACAGATGGGTTACGTAATAGCGTCAGTGTCTCATTGGCCTATTGATTGTATCTAAAAATCTACTATTGACCATCACTTGGAGCAGTTCTGCATCACCGCTATATATTAACCTTTATTTCATCCACGGTAGTAAATTAAAACACCAGTGAAAAACAAAAGCACTGTACGTAAATACTGAAGAAACTACATAACATAGACACAGCGACAGCAGAAAGGATTACACTGACAAACAAAAGGACTTAAGAAAATCATCAGTTAAGTGTATCAGACAAATAATTCTAGTAGCAAAATGTGATTTCACCACAGCAGAAGCAACATAAACATAAAACATAGCAGCACACTGGGGCAGGAAGTACAGATGCTTGTTTAAGGTCCATTTCCTCCTTCCTCTCCAAGGTTATTAGTAATCGGTGCCTTTTCATGGCGCATCGATTGCAGCCGGCACGGTTTTAAGAATACCCTTCCATTACCCTGGAATTTTTTCCTTCAAAGCTGTCAACATCCAGTCTTCCAAAGTGGTCACCCGCAAAGTACTAACCGAGGACTATGTAACTTAACTTCGATTATTGAAGCACAAATAAACCAAGGGCGCTAAATTCCGAAATAAAATCTGAAGCGCCAAGCCATTCCTTCTATTACAAAATATTGACTTATTCTGCACTGCAATATTAATTATATTTAATCGTGAGAAGTTTGCGGAGATCCAATCAACGACTGCGAGTGTTGTAAGTACCACTAGTTCCAGTCACACACGAATGCAACAGGAAACCACTTCAGTGGACCCAAATTTAGGAAAAAGCTTGAGATGGGATCAATGGAAGTCGATTAAATATACACTCAACAATGAATGAGTTACGAAAACTGTCCCCAGAAATGTATCAATCAATCAATCAATAAGAATTTAACGTCCGGTCCTCGTCATAAGGCAATATCAGGGACGTCTAAGTTATGTTATTTTTAGCAGACTCTACAGCAAATATACAGTAAAATTAAATGGAACATAATTACGATAGTTACGCTTACGAAGACACCTAGAAATAAAATAGAACTAAATATATATGCTAGATGTACTTACAGAAATACTACGAAACTTTCATTCGTGCACTGACCAGCTAAAATAACTTTCTTAGATTAATTTCATAAACCGGAAACGGCAAAATTTCCAGGAACAATGTAGAGTGGAATTACTTTACAGTTAAAGCAAAAAATCACATAGGAATGTATAGATGAATAATAAATGTTATTTTAATGGAATTCAACAAAATTGAAATGAAATTCGAAAACTGCCAACAACTTCAAGTACTAGAGGAACTGTTTTAAATAGCACGCCTATAACAAGCCTATATAACAATTAATCACAGATATAGGAAGTCTGTTCGCTAGACAGAAGGCTTTATTATGCGGACAGTTGATACAATTCTAACAAATCTTCAATCTCAGTTACTCATCCTACATTTTGCCTTAAAAACACAGAAAAACACAATCAGTAATAATTCTAGTAATAATTCGTAGAAAATCAACACCAACGTCCGTTTAACTCACACCTACAATAGAACTGAGTTAATATTTCAACCAATCCACTTACACGGTATGCGAGATAGGGCGAAATAGCAGTTGGAATAGAACACTCAACACAAGCAATCGGCACATCATCAAACGTAGCCCAACGAATTACAATGAACTGAATCACTGTTACAAAAAAGCTGGTAAAGCTAATGTTAACGTCATTTTCCTCACTCAAAAGCGATGTCAGTGACGGGCGAGCCCAGGATTTGAACCCCACACATACTGATACCCGGTCGAATAACTTACCAACATCGCCACTGTCTCCAGCCAATAATAGTACAATGCACTGAACAGGCGGTACTCAAACGTGTAAAGGATTTACTGAAATATACCGAAATCTAAGAGAATTTCACTAATGACTAAATTTTAAATCAATTTTATTTAAATTCTATGGTTCATTGATAATAAGTAATTAGTAATTAAATATTTCACAGAGTATGTAAGTTTACCGAAGATTACGTACTCAGTTCCCATTCAGTTCAGTGTATTGCCCAATATAAAGTATAATGGTATACAGTGTAGATCATTATATATCACACACTGTAACAGCTCTGAACAACAATAATGAACAATTATCGTGATTACAGATACTTTAAAAATATAGAGCAAAACTATATCATAAAACATTGTAATCTTTACAAAACAGCTTCATTCGTAATATATAATATACCAAATTCACCTTCCACTATAAATACATCAAACAAGAAACACAAAACGCTAATAAACACGAAAGAAAAATACAACAGCTCAAGGCCTAAAGTTTCATTTTACAAAGATCAAACGGGAATACCGTAGAAAATTGACGGTTAGAGTGTGTTGCGGAGGGGATAAGGCATAACGGTTTGAGTGTTTATCTTGGAAGCAAGTTGCCTGGGTTAAATCCACAGGTCAGTCAACACAAAATATTGATATCCTCTAGGGCCCCAGAAAGGTTAATATTGTATCAGAGCTTACTGCCAAATGGCGCTATCAAAAGCAAATACATGTATATGATTTTCGTGGAACAAATTTAAAATAAGATCCAAGAACTTTTAAAGCAGTCTCGCAGACCGGCTACCATCCATGACACGATTAAAGAAATGGTTGCTTCAAGCAAGGCAGACATTTTCATTTCTATGTTGCTTCAACACAGAAATGAAAGCCAAATGACGAACGAAGGAGTCAGTACACAGATATAGGTAACAAAATTCAATCTTAGATTTAAAAGAGTGGACATTGAAACCAAAATAATTCCTACCAATAAGTCTTCTACAAGTCTATTTGACGTTTGATCATCAATAGACAAAACTCAATCATGTATACACCTAACATTTAAATAAACTACAATCATTCTTATGAAGAGTTGAAAGGCACAGCCCAAAATATATATATACATTATATGTGTATATATATATATATATATATATATATATATACATTATATGTATATATATATTTTGGGCTGTGCCTTTCAACTATATATATATATATATACATTATATGTGTGTATATATATATATATATATATATATATATATATACATTATATGTATATATATATATATATACATAAAATGTATATATATATATATATATATATATATATATATATATATATATATATACACATATAATGTATATATATATATACACATGTATATATATATACATGTATATATATATATGTATATATATATATATATGTATATATATATATATATATATATATACATATATATGTCTGTACTGCAAGTGTACTATTAGAGACGCTCCTGTCATGATTTTAACTTATGATCTAAGTAAGAGACAAGCATGCTATCAACCCGGCCACTCGCTAGCAGCCCAACAAATCTACAGCTAAAAATAGCAGAAAAGTACAAGAACAAACCTTTAACTGTACTCAAAACACTGTCGGAAAGGTGAACAGGAAAAATTACAAGAAATAAGAAATATGATTATAACGAAAAATAAATATTCACAACCACAACGGCAGGCACATAAGGGTTAACAATGCTCATTAACGTGACGTTAGCTGCTAAAATCTCAAGCTTCCATTTTAAATGAGTCGACATTAAACAGCGAAGCCCAGCTCATTTAAACTCCAGCTGTCACTTTATTTCTACCTTATCAAATATAAAAGAGATTAACCAACTTTCTTGATCATAGAACTCATTTCATAACAACAACAATAACGATGCTTTCGAAATCGACCCTAACCCACAATTAACAATACTTCAAAATCTGTCTTTATGCTTTCCAAAATATCAACAAGTATATACATGTAAATGTGCATGCATGTGCATGTTTATTTTAGCATGTAAATACATGTATATGTAGATACAGACTTTGTGAAAAATTATGTGTTAGAGTATTTTTAATTAAATAACATTAACGAGAGAGACTGGTACAGACACTAGCTGCTGCAGCAGCCCGGTCTTTTCTTCTGCGTGTTAACATACTCCGACATATTGAACTGAATGGGAGCGGAAGACTCTGCTGTATTACTGACCTTTCTGTACTTCATATTCCTGTAACATGGTATCAGATTTTATATCAATGATGATTCTTTCATGAAATATTTCTAATATGTATATATAAATATATATATATATATATATTCTGTATATATATATATATATATATATATATATATATATATATAATATATTTATAATAAATATTTAAGGGATTAAAGAGGAAGTTAAAGATTAAAATGATGTTGATATAAAATTTGGAATATTTTCTTAAACGAATGTTAAACTCTATTCGTATCCTCGAGTTAAACTTGGATTCAAGGGAAGATATTGATGACGAAGATGATCGTTCCCTGACCTATAAGCAAAAGGCTACAGTTTTAGTAAAACACTTTTATTTGAATCATTGTTCTTACAATTGTAATATTCATTTTATTACTGTTAAACAAACTACCTACAGCAAAAACGACCTGAAGAAGATTATTGAATCCTCTCCAGCTGAGGACTATAATTTATTACATACAGTTTATTTGCCACTAAATTTACAGCCACTAAAGTGTTGTTTTCACATTTTCATTACATTAATAAATAATGATTTTAACATAATATTAATATTAATTAATGTTTATAATAGTAATATTATTAATTAAATTATATCAATACTTTCGTTCGTATTTTTGTCTAAAATACATCAGTTTCAACACTATCTTTTACAGCCAATGGAGTAACAAAAAAAAAAAAAAAGAGAGGAGATATTAGTAAAACGAGACAAACGTCTAGAATAACGGACGTTAAACCGTTATTACTATTATTATTATTATTATTATTTTTTATTTTTTATTTTTTTATTTTTACCCCGGTGTAAGGAACCTGGGGTTTGATAAAAACGATTCAAGCAATACGTGCTGAATCGCCGCCCGGCTACTCGAGGTCATCAATCGGCTTAAAAGAATTGTTGAAGTAGACTGCATTAAATCTTTGCAAAGTCATGGAAAGCCTTTGCCAAAGAAAAGATGTCTCTCTCTTATCGCCAGATAATTATTATTATTATTAAAAGAGCACCATTACACATACCTGGCAATAGCCATGAACGCCAGATCTACATTTAACCCTGTCTTAGCACTCGTCTCCATGAACGGTACCCCGTGCTCCTAAAATATGTCACAAAATCACAATTACTTACATTTTATACATCTTGCTTAATACTTGGCTTTAAATAGTACAAATCTTTTTCTATTCAAAAACTTAAATGTAAGGGTTTGGATTCTGAACTAGTTGTAAAAGTTTTCAAGGCTACCATTTTGTCGAAACTAACTAATGCATATCAGTTCTGGTGGGGAAATATTGGAGCCTCGAATAAAATGAGACTTGAGGTTTTCCTTAAGAAGGCTAAAACGAGGAACTTTTGTGATGATATCCACCTGTTTAGTGAAATTGCTGAAAAAAGCAGACAAGAAATTGCTTAATTCTGTACTTAATAGCTCTCATTACGTTTTGCTTCCCCTCATGCCACCATTGAGGGCAAATAATAGTCGTCATAAACGTAGAGATAGATCACATCCTTTTATGCTCCCTCTTTAAACTGTGCAGACTATGAGTGACAATAACTTCGTCATGAGGGTGATTTACAGAGACTGTTCTTAAGTTTGTGATCGATATTGTGTACTTGTATACTTAGCTTTAATTTCCTGTGTTTACTGTGTTTATCTATATGAACCTGCATGTGCTTTTCTAACTGTGCATGATTTCTGCGTGGTTCAGATATCAAAGCAATAAATGAATAAACGAATCTTTAATGATGTTGCTTTGAAGCACGCTGTTTTCAGTTCTTGTAAGCTTTTATGGTCTTTCATGTTGCAAGCTTATGCTTCTAAACAAAAATATTATTAAATATTAAATATATTTGAAAATTAAATTGCTATTTTTATTGATTAATTGATTTACTGACTGTTAGAATCCAATAATCAATTAGGCAAAACCTTGGCAAGCCTCTCTCCATCCTCAGTTTTGACGACTCTCTCAGCCGTTAAGTCTGCTTTGTTACCCAGCAGCATTATCACTACGTCATCCTGGGCATACTCACTTATCTCTGACAACCATACCTACAGCAGTCAATCAATCAATCAATCAATTAATAAGCAAACAATCGCAGAAATAATCATGCAATAAAATTATTTCATCGTCATCTTCCCCCGAATCCCAGTCTTAGGGTCTCTTTTTACTCACCGACTTAGATTTGTCTCAGTAGTGCTCGATGTTGTCATTAATGACAGTAGAACTTTAATTGTTCTTATATTAAATTATATATCATTATGTTAACTGAATACCTAAACGACGTTGAAGCATATAGCATTAAAGCAATGCCATCATCATCATCATCATCTTCTTCTTCTTCTTCTTCCCTTGAATCCCAGTTTAACTAGGGTCGGGATTCAAATACACTGTCTCCAATGCTCACTGTCCTACACCACACCACCAGCCAATCCCCTATTTGAGATTTTCCATTCCTTTAAATTTTTGTGTAACAATTTCTGCAGTCTAGGCGCTGACCAACCGAATGCCCTTTCTGACGTTGGTATGGATCTTAGTGCTTTAGTCACCTTCTAAGACGCGTGCAGTCACCGGTTGATCAATTCTTTAATTAAACAACCCAGATACAACACAGAAAATGCCATTCAATTATTTAGTCAAAAGTTTATTATTAGATTCAATCAGTCAGGAATTCAATTAATCAATCAAACAGACAATTAAATTTTAAAACATTAAAATGTTTAACAATATTCTGATTTAAAAGCATATGCTTGCAAAATGAAAGAAATATTAACTAACAGTATTATTATAATTTGACACATTAATATGACTCTAAACACAGCAACTATAACCACTGGATGAGCAAACTATCTTGATATCCTATATGATATATTAGATGAAATGTAGGTTGACTTACCCTAACATTATTGAATGTCTGTTCATTAGTCACATCATACAACAGTAGCAGCGCTATATGGCACCAAATAAAGCATCCATTACATAATGCATACAATAAAAAGTCAGGTATTCAAATTCTTATAATGATTTTCTACTCCATATTATAAATATACTTATACAAACTATAAAAATCATTATTATACTTATACGTAATAAACACAGAAAAACTTTAACTATATTTAAATCATAGCGCAATTACGTTTAAATTTTCAATGTTTCCATAATAACAACAATTAGATTGCTACAGTCATCAATGACAACATCGAGCACTATTGAGACAAAATCAAGCCGGTGAGCATAAAGAATGTCCAAAAACGGTGCAAATTTCAAAATCCAGATAATCAGTCAGGGAAATTAAAGAAAAAGAGGTTTAGGCGCAGGTCGCTGCTCATGAACACTGGATGGAAAAGAAAGATGGAAAAGATAGGTCTTCAACTGCCTATGGATCTGCTCATAGGAAAGCAAAGGCCGATGTGCTTCAAATGAAGATTTACGAAGATTGGATAGAAATCATATGTTAACTATACAAACTAACTAGATACAAAATAAAGATAGGTACTTAAAATAAACATAACTACATTAAACAATTTAATAATTAATTCAAATATAAAGACCTAGGTAGACTAGATGGTAAATTCAGTCTTGAGGATGGTGATATATATGAATCTACAATGGTTCAAGATCAGTGGACCAGGAGGGTTGGAGAGACTTCTCTTGTGGTTAGTTCAAAGAAGAAGCTAACTAGAAAATTAAAAGCTAAATATGCAACAAGTGAAGGCTTAAAATAATAAAAGCAAAAGGTATACTCACGAGGCAAAAGGTGACAATATAAATATAAGGTGCATCATGAGGCACTTGAGACCTTATTTAGAAGCAAGATGCAAAACTTGAATTTATTGCGCGCTAAGTGTTTTGACATACTGCAGAGATTAAGTAAAAAAGTTTATGTTTTCAAAAGATGAATGGTCGCTTGTCTTGGGCCTACATGTATATGCTACGTTTTTAGTGATAATTGGATGATCATCATTTCGAATTGCCAAAAATGTAAGTCAGATTCATTAGGAACATTAAGGCTACCCCGGGCAGTTAATGGCAATGCTTTAAATTTTCAATAATAATGACTTTTTGTGAAATAGTTTAACCCTGGTCAGATATGCTAATATTTGATTATTATATTAATAATTATCATTATATCAAGTATTATATTAATAAACTTCATTTCTCTCTCTCTTTCTCTCTTAGTGCACTGCCCATTGGCATGTCCATGATAAAAAACGCATCCACTCTTCTGTCTTTCACATTCCTCTTCAAGTCCACATACAAGTGGATTTTTAAATCAATTAATTTTATTATTATAGGCCATTACTCTTGGAGGGATTATACTTAGGACGAGGTGGTGCCTTCCTCAGCTTCGACTAATATTTCCTGGGCAGGGCATTCTATGAGAAAACTATCCTGTTTACCCGTGCAACTTCATTTATGAATATAAACCTGTGCATTACTAGAGCCGAATTTAAAAGTGACTAATATTTCCTAATTTTAAATTTTTAAATATTAAACTAATATTTAAAATAGACTAATATTTTCTGGGCAGGGCATTCTAAGAAAAAACTATCCTGTTTACCCTTGCAAATTCATTTATGAATATAAATCTGTACATTACATCAGCCGAATTGAAAAGCATAAAAATTTAAAATTAGTTAAAATTTCTAAAATTTATATAAAATTAGTAAGACACGTAGACATATGACAGCGGGTACCTTGAGCGTCTCTATAGTAAGCTCTGGTTATGCTACGAAATCTCTCCTGACCAGCTGTATCCCAAATCTACAGCAATAACAAGTGACAAACAAGTAAATGTTCTACCCGAGTGTGGTTGGGACCCCAGAAAATTAAAACTTTTTCTGTAATTAATTACTATACGCTAGGTATAGTTTAGGCATAGGTTCCAGGCTTTATAGATTAATTACTTAGACCCTAATTAAACTGGGATTCAAGGTTAGATGATGATGATGAATTGCTCTGGGTTAAATACCATTTACTGCTGTACTGAATACTACGTAGCTCTAATTTACTTATGATTCATCGGAGCCACAAATCGTGTGTAACTTAGTACATATGATATTAATGCAATACTAAGACCATCTGGAATTATGCAAAAACGAATAATTAGTATTAGTGTCTATTATCTAATTGTTAATTATTCGATGTTTACAAACAATCTCATACTGGATGTTTATAATAACAGAATAGCTTTCTCAATTGAAAAAATTAATACAAAATAATACCAACCTGTAACTTTACTTTCGTTCCGTCAACTTCCACAACTTTATTCTGAAATAGTGCAACAGTGCCACAAGATTATAAACTATCTTTCTAAATAAAAAAACTACTACAACTAAGAAAGATAATAACAAACAGTCAAACAAACATTAATAAACAGTCTTTACATCAGAGACAACCATTTTGGCAGAAATTGTGTGACCACGAAAATTAAAAAATAAATTTATAACTAATAAAAATGTAGGCAAGAGCTCTTTATGGTTTTTTACCCTAGAACTGGCTACTAATAAAAAGTAACTAATAAAGTTTAATTGGTTAATTTAATGCATATGGCTGGAGCCAGTGGCGATGTCGGTAAGATATTCAACCCCAGATCAGTATGTGCTGGGTTCAAATCTTGGGCTTGCCCCTCACTCTGACATCGCTTTCGAGTGAGGAAACTGACGTTAGCTTTGCACATTAGCACATTATTATTGAACATTTGCTTTTTTTAATTAGTTAATTGTTCTAGAGCACTAACTCTGAAGTCAATTCCGACTGTAGAGATGAAGCTGCCGCACAGAAACGTGTTGTCTTTAAAACGCACGAGTAGACAGGTTTTACCCACGCCACTGTCTCCTATTAACATTGTCTGCAGAAATAGACAAATACTAAATTTCATTACAATTCAGAAATAAGTAAATTTCAATAGTTTAAAATTGCAACTTCAGTGCATCTATTCATATTAGTAATAGCTCCTCTATATCACTGGTAAAATGGGGGGGCATAGAAGGCAGAATAGCAACCTCAAATTCTTTTACTACATAAAATATTTAGAGTTTATGTAAGATTTCAATGCTCTGTCCCTAGTTCGTATAAGATAACGTTAATGAATTTAAATTGCTTGCTACTTCCAATTCTTTGAACCAATATGTGCCAAGTAAGGTGGACAAGAAAGAAAGGTAGTTGAGATGCGCAATGGAATAAAAATACTTTAAGTTTTGGTGTTAAATTCTTTTTTCGTTAGTTACCTAAAGGTTTAAAGAAGTTAGCAGCTTTTTTTAGTCATAAGGCCAAAATGCAGTATGAAAGGAAACAGAGGCAGAGCCAGGCCTAGATTAGGTATGTTAGATGATTTAAAGATATACATGTATGTGGATATGAAGAGGAATGCCGAAGACAGAGAAAAGTGGAGGCGTTATATACCATGGACCTGCCAGTTGGCAGTGAACAAAGAGAGAAGGCCAAAATATATAAATTTATAGACTAAACTACTTTACATGTCACAAAGCATCGACGAGATTCATTAATGGTCGTATTTAAGGAGTAGATATATCGCAGTCTAAACCTCAACAGTAATTTAAACAGAATAGTCACATTATGTTAAATATGTAAGCTTAATTCCTGGATTAGTAGAATCGTTACAAAGTCTGGAAGAAAAATTTCAGTTTTATTTACAAAGTAAATAAAACTGAATATAATACAATACAAACTGGATAGAGGCTGAATATAATTTTGGCAGTTAACCTCGAAGTTAATAACACAACGCGCTATTTAGCAAATTTTATCACAAATTTCTGTCAAGTAATTTTACTCTCATCCGAGTTGTAAGTGATCTGCGGTTGATTTTAGTAAATATGGGCATAAGTTTACCTATAGCTTTCGACATACTCATTTTCTTAAAGTATTACCATGTACGATAAGCTAATTTAACAGTATAGAAAGAGGAACCTTAGAACAAATCAGTTTCATTCAAGAAGGGCTTAAACAAGAAAATATACAACTGGATTAATTTATTAGATTATTAAATTAGTGATCTCCTGCTTATTGGGCAAGAAAGCCTTTCACTCGTCAAGAAAGCCTTTCACTAGTCAAGAAAGCCTTTCACTCGTCAAGAAAGCCTTTCACTAGTCAAGAAAGCTTTTCACTCGTCAAGAAAGCCTTTCACTAGTCAAGAAAGCCTTTCACTCGTCAAGAAAGCCTTTCACTAGTCAAGAAAGCCTTTCACTAGTCAAGAAAGCCTTTCACTAGTCAAGAAAGCCTTTCACTCGTCAAGAAAGCCTATCACTAGTCAAGAAAGCCTTTCACTCGTCAAGAAAGCCTTTCACTCGTCAAGAAAGCCTTTCACTCGTCAAGAAAGCCTTTCACTCGTCAAGAAAGCCTTTCATCCAACAGATATGTTCAAGACACAGCAATTAGTGAAGAATGAGGGATTAAAACTACTGGTAAATGATTCAAATGGTAGCTATATTCTATATATCATCAAACATTATACAGAAACTTGCGTACATACCTTGCATGTTAATCCGTATAGCTCACCATGAGAAGTTTGTCCATTTGAAGGCGTTGGCCCTCTAGCATTTCTAAAGCTGCCAAACCGCTTGTCAGTGAATGATTGTTCAGAGGCTGCGCTATCGCTCTGATATGATGTACTACGTTCATATAATTGTGACATTTCTTGACCGACAAAACTAACTCAAAAGAATATCCTTATCTATCTGCTTTCATAAAACCTAACAATCTAAGCACCCAAAAGTATGAATATCATCTGGAACGTTACTGAAGTCTTGAGTATAAAATAAATTAATACAAAAATGAGATTTCTTTGTTATAATTTGTTCACCTAAATACAAATCAACTTTAACATATATGTTTTAACTGATGTACGATATATCGTACGAATGTGCGATATATAGGGAAATAAGTAGGCTACCGGTGAATAATAAAAATATATGAAACTATTCAGCAAAATATACACCAATTAAATATAATTCTATATACATAATAACAAATAATATATTATAAGCAAAAATCCTCGACACAATCTAAACACGGCTAATTTAATAGATATAAAACATTCCAATTTTAATCAGAAATATTATAACCACGAAGCAAGAAACAAAAACACGCAAGATCCGTGTTTATTTTTTAGAAAACTAAATAATGCAATATAATACAATACCCTAGAAATGTAACAGACAATATATCTATTCGTAAGGCTTGTTCCAGTAGTTCTTACAAATTCCGATAATATTACTTACGCACTTAAAATGTACAAAAAATAATTAAATATACAAAATTTAGTTAACTTTGTTTACAAGTTTCCGAAATCTGTTTTTAATCAGGCCTAGCGATCAGCTGATCCAGCCAGTGCTGTTGCTTCTTCTTTTTATAAATATTAACGTCTATCGGGTATAAGATAAACAATTAATGATTTGAATTATTTATCTAAAAGGCTAATTTTTAATAATTTTTACACGAATCAAAGAGCAGTAATTAAAATACAACAAGAATACTTAGAAGAAGGTGATATGGGACGTGGAGTAAGACAAGGTTGTAGCATTTCGCCAATACTTTGAAGTCGTCTTTACACTAGCTAAAGATTAAGGAGCGTATCATTTACAAAACAGCTTCGTTAACCTATAAGTCCATCACCGTCCCTGGACAAACTTGTATGACTCACTCGATTAAAGTGATGCAGCCTGCTATTACTCGGTCTTCTAAGTTAATTACTCTTGTGAGACCTAGTTTAACTTCACGCTCTAAGCTATCTAAGCGTTCTTTCCAGCGTTCTGCACCTCAGATCTGGAATTCTCTTCCATCCAATCTTCGGAAATCTTCATTTGAATCACATCAGCCTTTGCTTTCCTATGAGCAGTTCCATAAGCAGTTGAAGACCTATCTTTTTCATCTCTCTTTTCCATTCAGTGTCCATGAGCAGCGACCTGCGACTAAACCACCTATTCTTTAACGCCCTTTACTTTGGACTGAATTTCTGGATTTTGGAATTTGCACCGTTTTTGGACCTTCTTTTTTGCTCGCCGGCTTGATTTTGTCTCAGTAGTGCTCGATGTTGTCATTGATGATTGTAGCACTCTAATTATTGCTATGTTATGTTATACTACATTTAGGCTGAGGCAATGATGGAGGAATGCATGGAAGACATGGAAGAAGGAATAAAACTTTCATATAAGATTTACAGATGACCAGGGAATGACAGCGGACAGCGAGACTGGACTGCAGAAGATAATGGATAGCTAATAGTCAAAGCTCCGTCAAGTTGGCTCCGCAACTTCTTCAAGTAAATCTTATTACCATGCCTAAAATTAATTAATTAATTCTTAATTTGTGCTTATTTTTTGTTGCGAGTCTCACGAATACGTAATCAGAACTCCGCTTAGTACGTATTGCGGGCCAAAGTTTTTGCAGAGCCAACTTGACCACCAATCAATAAAATCAACCAAACAATAACTTAATTATCAAGTCAATCAAATAGTTTAATTCATAATTATATCAGTAAGTCCACCCGCTATCAATCAATCAGTCATTATAAAATTCTGCCCAATAACTTGGTTTCCATATCTAAAAATAAACACGCATTATATGAAATGATCAACTATGCTGATGTCTATCACTTTTTAATACCACATGTTTAAACCGTTAGGCAATTTAGTCCATTGTCCGTGTAGCCAATCCAGTGAATGTCCGAGATTTTACTCTCAAATCAGCTCGGCTGGGATTCGAACCCACGAGGGTTCAATTCACCTCAGTTCAATTCATCTTTAAAGTACATATGTACATGTAGGCCTATGTATGAATGTCTGTATATGCATATACATGTATGTATATATGTATGTGTGTATGTATGTATGTATGCATGTATGTATGTATGTATGTATATATATATGTAAGGATGTATGTAGGTTTTCATAAATTATTCATACATTAAGCACATTACAATTGTATACTCAATTGAACCAATATTCACAAATCATGCATATGCAGGTACAAGAAAAGTATCTTACATGTAGGCCTATATTCCATAAAAATGGGTAAATACAGTAATAGGCCTTAATAGGTAACAGAAGCAATTAATCACTGAAATGCATTCTTTAGCATACTATAGCAAGGCGCGCTGTATTAAATAAATACGACTTACCTCGTGCAGATTAATTACGCAAGCAGGTATACATACTGTGCATACCCATGAAGACCTACGTGCTACTTCGTGCATGCTACTTTATTAATAACACACATTCTAAAGAATGAGTTGGAATTTTTAAATGAATTTTCCGTAGAGGTTTAAAAAGTTACCTTTACATGTGTATACGGGAATTTTAGCCTTTTACAATTCTATGTAAGAAATTTCGTTTATAAATACGGATAGACTAGATACCATTAACATATTGCAATTGATTCAATAGATTTGTTGTAAAAACATTTCAATATATAATTATATTAAAAACATTTCAATATATAATAATATAAGTGACTATAGGAAATTTTATTAGTACTCTTTAGAAACACATTAAGATTAGATTTTTGTTTCCTAAGAACCAATATTGGCCAGAATTTAATCAGGTAGAGAGATAGATAGAGAGAAAGAGTGGATAAAGGATAGTTTTGAGTGCCAAAAATGTTAATACGTGTAAATGTATTTAATTCGTGTATAAAATTATGTTCTATATATATTTACATGTAGGCCTACATGTGTAATAGACAGGTTAATTAAATTACCATCTTTAGCCAAAACTTCACAATTGTCATTCATTACTGACTTTAGCCTACTAGAATAAGTTTAAACTCTCCCTTTCTCTCTCTTAGTGCACTGCCTACTGGCAAATCCATGGTATATAACGCCTCCACTCTTCTCTGTCTTCCGCTTTTCTCTTCATTTCCACATATGAGTGGATCTTTAAATCATCCAACATACCTAGTCTCGGCCCCTGCCTCTTTTTCCTTCCATTCTACCTTCTATGACCTCTATTAATAGACCTTCACCCCTTAGAATATGTCCTATCCAACTCTTCTTACTATTTCTTAATACACTTATCAACTGTCTATCGGTACCAACTCTCTCCACCCTTTGAGTCCAGCTAATCCTCTAATCTAAGTTGAAACTAAGAAATTAATAATAGGTATCTGAAAATGTAAAGATTTTCACATTTTTGCGAAATGAACCTATTAGTGTGATCAATATGTTTCGGTTTAGAATTTCTTGAATAAAATTCCATTACTCGAAAAGTACAAAAAGGTATAAGGCGCCTACGTGACTATAGGTTTAGGTGTGTTAAATAGTTTGGTTGCAGAGAAAATACAATCAGGGGGGTCCACACAATGTTAACATTTAACTTTCTCTGGCAAGCTTAAGACTTACCTTTTCTCATCGTAGGCATATTCAATCTACCCTGAACATTTTTGTTCACCGTACTGGCTTTCGTTTAGGAAATTACTTCTCCTCAGGACATTTCTTTTGCAGATTGGTCTGGGTGAATTGATCTGTAGTGATATGTGCTGTTGGGGACGTCCCTGATATTATCCCTGGATAAGGAACCGGACGTTAATTCTTTATTATTATTATTATTATTATTTTATTTTTTTATTTTTTTTATTTTACCCCGGTGTAAAGAACCTGGGGTTTGATAAAAACGATTCAAGATTATTATTATTATTATTATTATTATTATTATTATTATTATTATTATTATTATTATTATTATTATTACTACTACTACTACTACTACTACTACTACTACTACTATTTATTATAATGGCACAAGTTGCGTCGTTGACTAAGTAGTGGGAGAGAAAGTGGATAAAGGTATTGAGTTTTAAAAAAGGGGAGGAAATTTGAGAAATTGCTCCTCGTGAGTTAGGCTAGGGTGAAATATGTGTGCATGTTTCTTTACTTTAGGGGGGATGGACGCCCCTGTATACATACGATATATTACAGGAAGTGACCAAGGTACTGCGAGGGTAGGAAATAGGATTGAGGAGGGAAGCATAAATTTCCTTTGAAATTGACCTTTATATTTAGACGGGCACAGACAAGAACTCTGCTCGGATATCTAAGAATAAATGTGAAAAAGCTCATTTTGTAGTTTCCAATTTTTTGCAATTTCTGCAGTGACCTCGATTGCGGTGGTTGTGCTAGGCTAAATGCGGTATCTAACGTAACAACAATTAGGATGCTACTGTCGTCCATGATAACATCGAGAATTAGTGAGAAAGATTCAAGGCGGTGAGAAAAAAAGGTTCAAAATGGTAAAATTCTGGCTGATAGAAAAGGATGATAAGATATTCTGATAAAATAGACTGATAATTAAGTTAGGCTGATATGATAGGCTGATAAAATATAGGCTGATAGAATGAACTGTTAGGATAGGCTGATAGGATAGGCTGATAGGATAAACTGATAAGATAGACTGATAGGATTGACTGATAGGATTGACTGATAGGATAGACTGATAGAATAGGATGATAAGATACGCTAATAGGAAAGGCTGATAAACTTGACTGATAAGATAGGCTGATAGGATAGGCTAATAGGATAGGCTGATAAGATAGGCTGATAGGATAGGCTGATAAACTGGACTGATAAGATAGGCTGATAGGATAGACTAATAGGATAGGCTGATAAGATAGGCTGATAAGATAGGCTGATAAGATAGAGCGTACGACAGAAAACGATACAGAAATTGAAGCGTAAAAGTGAACAAATTGCCTCTAAAATTATGAGGGATATCTATTTCTGTGCAGGATAATCGTTTTTTGAAGAGCGGAGCCTTCCTCAGATAATAATTTGTGGGGTGCTGCAGCCCCCAGCTCCCCCTCCCCTTAGTTAGTGCTTTTGAGGTAGTCTACAAGGAGCCTTTGTTGATACGTAAACTGCATCAACTTAGAGACAATAATATTACAGGTCGACTTTTCTTGAACTCTACAATTACCGTTAGACATTGTTTTTGCAATGAGTGTGCACTGTAAGATATTAAATGCTTTTACCGTATTTTGCCTGATCGTATCGATTCCACTGGAATTATTAGCTACATCTATGACAACATCGATCACAGCTACATCGTTGTGGCAAGTAGAGACTGAATCTAAGACTTCAGTATCTGACTTGACAGTCTCTTCAAATGACTCAGCAAAAGTAGAACAAGTAAGGGTCGGATATCTGCATTGGTTTGATAACAATGGAGCCGTCAGCTTTGCTATAGATAGAGCCAAGGCAGAGGGGCTTATAGCTGCGCAAAATGTCAGGTTTGTTACTTTAGCAATAGCCTACATTCAACTTTCATGAACTTTCTCTTCCTGTTTGGTTATACTTTGTTTATATGCTTGCAACACTTTTGCTTATTCTCTAATTTTTTAGTTTGTTTCTTTGATTCTTTCTTGCTTTGTTTGTTTGTTACCGTTAGGTTAGTTATTTTGTTGTTGTTTGTAACGTCAGTTTTCTGTCTGGAAAACTGACGGGCAGGGATTGGAGCACTGGATTATATACTGTAAGATAAACAAGTAAACACGCATAAAAAAGTAAACATGTATAAAAAAGTAAACACGCATTATAGTGAATAATCAACTATATTGAAACCTATCACTTTTTAATCCCACAAGTTTAAACCCTTAGGCAATTTAGACCATTTTCCGTATAACAAGTCCTGTGAATGTCCGAGATTTTACTCTCAGATCAGCGCGGACGGGATTCGAACCCACGAGGGTTCATTTCATCGCAGGATCTGTCATTAAAAACTTCATGACGTTACCCCTACGCTATTAAGACATTCAATACCGTCTTCTGTACATATATGTACATTTATACCGTGTTCAATGTACATAATGATCAGCTGTACATGTGGTAATAATAAAATCACACTATAACTAATATTTTCCCTCTTTCTTTATCTCTCCCTCTCTCTCTCTCTCTCTTTCTCTCTCTCCCTCCTTCTCTCTCGCACTCTATCTCTGTCGCTCTTACATATCTCCAGAGGATGACATAGGGAAATAAATGCGTAAGACAATAATTTGTCATAATTTCCCTACCTGTAGCTTTTAAGATTTACTCACTTAATTCAAACTTAAACTTTGTCAATATATAAAAACTAGATGTACCGGGTCTGAAAACATGCACACACCAAGGATAAATATCATTTTTACTCTAAATTTTAATGTCTGATGCATGACACATCTTCAAAAAAGGTTCAAAAGCTAGAGTGTCGAAATTCAAAATCCGATGTGGCTGTTAAATTGAGACAAAAATTCTAATTTATACTCCACTTTTTCGTTTATCGCTGCTAGGGATTTCCGAAAACAAATCCTCCACAAATATTGTATTTGATAGCTTAATTGATTTACTTTATTCATTCAGCTAATAGAAAAGATTGCTGGTTGGTTATAGCTGGATGATATATGTTGATTTTAATTGATTGATTTATCGATTGATTGATGGATTGGTTGATTAACTTAATTAAGTGGTTGTTTGAATGACAGATTGAATGATTTATTGAATGGTTGAATAATTGATCGATCAATTATTGATTGATTGATTATTTATTGAATGACTGATTGATTTATTGATTGATTGATAGATCAATTATTTATTTATTTATTGATTGATTGATCGATCGATCAATTAATGATTTACTGATTGATTGATTGATTGTATAGTGTCAGCTTCAGATACACTGGGTGTGTACCTAAGACATCAGTCAGTTCTTACCTGGAGATGATTGAAGTGGATCACGTGGACGTCTTGCTGGGACCTATCTGCTCTCAAGGTCAGTTAATCTAACGTATATATATACATGTATATATATATATATATATATATATATATATACGTATATATATATATATATATATATACATGTATATATATATATATATATATACGTATATATATATATATATATATATATATATATATAATTATATGAATACATGTATATAGATATACATATGTATATATACATGTATATATATATATATATATATATGTATATATACATATACATTTCTATATATATACATTACATATATATATATAT
This sequence comes from Enchytraeus crypticus, assembly GCA_905160935.1. Classification (NCBI taxonomy): domain Eukaryota; kingdom Metazoa; phylum Annelida; class Clitellata; order Enchytraeida; family Enchytraeidae; genus Enchytraeus; species Enchytraeus crypticus. The sequence continues at coordinate 799,051 of CAJHZI010000477.1, read as the reverse complement.
ATATATATATATATATATATATATATATATATAGTCTACATATATGTATGCATAAATATATATATATATACATATATATATATATATATATATATATATATATATATATACATGTATACAATAAATAAATAAATATATATATATATATCCTGGTTTTTAAGTTATGGCTTTTCCAGTATATATACCAAATTCAAATTCCGGCTTTCTTAACATGTCAGCAGTTACGTAACGTTTTAGTTGTAAACAAGTGCGCCACGCATAGAATTTCGGCTTATAACATAACATAACATAACGGCACACAACAACAACAACAACAGAATTAGAGTACTCCTGTCGCCAGTGACAAAATTGAGCACTGTGGTACCAAATCATTCCGATGAGCAGGGTTTGGGTCCAAAAACGGTGCGATCCAAAATCCGGGAGCTCGGTCCGAGGAAGGGTACTAGTGGAATGGAGGTTTTCGTGTTGGTCTTAGTTCATGTGTACTGGTTGAATATGAGTGGTCAAAAAGAAAGGCCTTCAGCCGTCTATGAAACTGTGCATATGAAAGGAAGGGATGATCAGCAGAAGATGAGGGGGTGCGTAAAGTGGAAGGAAGAGAATTCCAGATCTGAGGAGCGATGTGCTGGAAGGAGCGCTTGGAGAGCTTACTGCGAGAAGGGATACTGGGTCGCTCTAAGGTGATTCACTTAGAGGACCTAGTGGTGGATGACTGCATAGAGGAAGGCTGTCTCGCTTGTATTAAGTGGGACATGTAACATTTACCAGGGGTGATGATGGACTTAAAGTCAGAGAAGCTGCCTTGTAAACAATGCGTTCTCTGACTTTGAGCCAGTGCAGAGACTTCAGGAGAGGAGTCACATGGGAGTGCTTAGAGCGGCGGAAGACTGCACGTGCAAGGGTATTCTGGATGAACTGCAATCTGTCGATCTCACAGCTTGGGAGATTCAGAAACAAGGAGTTACAGTAGTCCAATTTAGATTGCACGAGAGCCGCACCGATGGTAGAAGCGGTCTCAACGGTAAGATATGGTCGTATTCGACGCAGATCTCTGATGTGGAAGAAGCAAGCCTGTGAAGTTTTGGTGATGTGATCGTGGAATGTGAGATGCTGGTCGAAGATGACACCGAGGCTCTTGACAGAAGAAACAGGTGTGATGGCCAGGTCGGGGATTAAGAGAGAGGGAAGCCTCATTCAGTTTTGATGTTTGCTGAGGTGTCCCAAATAGCACAAATTCAGTCTTGGATGGATTCAGCGCCGAGATATTGGCAGACATCCATAAAGATATCGACTGGAAGGATTGCTGTAGGCGTGCGTTGGTTTCAGGATAGGAGTGGGAGGTGAAACATGTGTATAGCTGAGTGTCGTTAGCAAAAAGTTGGTGGTCAAGTGAATGAGAGGAAATCAATGAGCTTAAAGGCGTAGTGTAGAGGTTGAACAGGATTGGACCAAGAACCGAGCCTTGAGGCACACCGTACTTGAGGTTGGAAGGTGGAGATGCGTACTCTTGCACTTTTACGCTGAGAGTACGATCGGTAAGATATGAGGTAAACCATGCAAGAGCATTGCCATGGATACCAAACCAAGAGGAAAGACGCTGTAGGGGATTTGGTGATCTATGGTGTCAAAGCCGCAGATAGATCGAGCATGCAGAGCCCAGTGACACGCTGAGTACTCGTGGCGTTAGTGATGGTGTTGCAGATTGAGAGAAGAACAGTTTCAGTAGAGCGGTTTTTGGTGTATGCCGATTAATGTTCATTAAATAGGTCATTGGATTCAAGATGAGTGGAGAGTCTACGAAAGACTAATCTCTCAGTGAGTTTGGAGAGGTATGGTAGATTGGATATTGGTCTGTAGTTGGAAAGTGATTCTTTATCCAGTGAGAGCTTTTTCAAGAGTGGTGTGACGATGGCATTTTTGAATGAATGAGGAAATGTGCCAGTGGACAAGGAAAGGTTGACAATCTTGGAGATTGTGGGTGCGAGAACATGGATGCACTTCTTCAAGAGAGAAGTAGGGATAGGATCGAGATCACAATGCTTAGGGAGTGAATCCAAGACTTGTTGAGTAATCTCGTCGATGGTGACAGGGGTAAAGCTGTGGAGCTGCTCATGGATTGATTTGGTTGGTTGAATGTAGTGAGGTGTTGAGTTGGCTACATGAGTGATAGAGGACCTGAGTTTATTGATTTTGTCGGAGAAGTGCGAGGCAAATTGATTGGGAAGTGATTCGACAGGAAGTGAAGGCAGGGAGGAAGAGGGTGTCCTGTCTAAAAGCGTGTTAACCGCTTTCCATAAGTTCCTGGAGTCAACTGCATTGCTGACGACGGAGGAGTAGTATTGCTGTTTGGCAGATGCAATGGCGGTGCGATACAGCTTGTATTGTAAATTTGAGGTGGTTTTCCAAACCACGGCATGGGTTTCGCGCCACTTCCTGTCAGCTTTACGACACGCAGACTTTAACTTAGCCAGCTCAGGAGTGAACCAGGGATTAGACTCTCTGACTGTTTTGCTAGTCAAAGGTGCGTGCTTATCAAGCAGAGCAGAAAGGGTAGAGTTGTACTGCAGTACAAGTTCATTGAGATCAGGAGAAGGCGACTTGATTAGAGTCGAGCTCTCAGGATCAGAACAGAATTGATTGATGTTGATTCTATTTACTTTGCGATATGATGTTGTGGTGGTGTTTGGAACAGTTTTAGGTTTTATATGGTTGAATGAGCAAGTGACAGGGAAATGGTCGGATGAGGAGTGAGATAGAATGTCAATACTTGCAGGATCAAGTGCATCAAGTGCAGCACACTCGGTCAGAAAGCACAGATGATTGTTTAAGGCCCATTTCCCCTTCCTCTCCATGGTTATTAGTAATCGTTGCCTTTTGATGGCGTATCAATTACAACATGCGCGGATTAAAGAATAACCTTCCATCACCCTGGGTTTGTTCCTAAACTGTCATCTTTCGGTTATGTGAGCAATCGCATAATGTCGTTAACGGCTGACATGCTAAGAAAGCCTGATTTTGGGTATAAATAACCGTTGCAGATATCATCACCAAATCTTCAAATTTTCTGTTCCACATACACCCTTAATTAAATATAAATATTGATTAAATTATCTTTATTCAAACCGGAGATATTAACTGAGTTTAAACGTGTCTCATTTTTTCTGGGCCACAGTGTATAATTGAAATGAAATGCTGTTGAAGAATGCAGCCCAGTTGGCTACATAGCGTCCTACCGGAACATGCTGTTCATGCCTGAATCCTGCTTGGACTCGACACTGGACGACAAGAGGACCTATGACACGATGCTGCGGATAGTTGGATCGTTCACGGCTCTGGGAGATGCTCTAGCCCTACTGCTGCACCACTACCACTGGGATCACGTTTTCATGCTCACCAGCACCAATGCCAGTGGGTTAGACAAAGTCAAATCATCGTTTTAGAAAATATCTCTCTCAGTCTGTCTGTCTGTCTGTCTGTCTGTCTCTGTCTCTCTCTGTCTCTCTGTCTGTCTCTTTCGCTCTCTCTCTCTCTCTCTCTCTATCTCTATCTCTCTCTCTCTCTATCGGCGTACTATCTACGTGACAGGTCCATGGTATATAGGTCAAATACCTCCACTTTTCTCTGTCTTCCGCTTTCCTCTTCATGTCCACATATGAGTGGGTCTTTATCATCTAACATATCTAATCTCGGCCTGCCTCCTTTTCCTTCCATTCTTCCTTCTATGACCTCTATTTATAGACCTCCCCCTTCTTAAAATGTGTCCAATCCAACTCTTCTTCTTATTTAGTGATACATTTATCAGTTGTCTATCTGTACTAACTCTCTTCAGAACTTCCTCATTTGTAACCTTATTAGTCCAGCTAATCTTCTCCATTATTCTCCAAATTCAAATTTCCAATTCCTTTAGTTTCCTCATATTTTCCTTCATTAAGGTTCATATTTCTCATCCTTACAATAGCGCGGTCCAAATCAAACTTTTCACTATCTTTATCTTTGTGTCTTTCTTCAGACTTTTTATTAAATGTTCTTTCATATAACTTAAAGCTACTTGGCCTTTGTCCGCTATAAATAATTACAATAGTCAGAACCTGATTAAAAAAAACAGCTGAAGTTATAAAGTACCTGAAATCATGCATATTCTAGTGATAATTTAGCGTCCTACAAGATCCACCTACAAGACGTGCCTAAAGAGAACTGAGGGGAACGCTAGAACTATGGAAAAAAGAGCAAAATATTTATTGTATGTCACATGAGTTCCCAAACCTTCAATATTACGATATATATATATATATATATATATATATAAATATATAAATATAATATATATATATATATATATATATATATGTGTGTATATATATATATATATAGGTCTATATATATATATATATATATATATATATATATATATATATATATATATGTATATATATAATATATATATATGTATATATATGAAAAACACAATAATTTATTTTTTTATGTTATTATTATTATTATTATTATTAAAAATGTTTTATTATTATTATTATTATTATTTATTTAGAATTAGAAATCAGGCAGCAAGGCCCACACAAAGCACACAAGACACACAACACAGCACACTCATAAAATCATGTGAAATTATGTAGCACAATCATAAAATCATTAATATTTTTATTTTTATTATTATTATTATAATTACTATTATTATTATTATTATTATCACTAGCAGATTCTGCGCATTCGGAGCTGAAGACATAGTAGAGAGATTGAAGATGGCGTCTATTCACATTGTGCATTGGATTACTATGCCTGTTGATATTACGAATCGGGATATAGAGGAGTATTTGACTCTAATCAGGAATGACGCTCGAAGTATGATCATAGATCAATCACTCTCTTTCTCTCTCTCTCTCTCTCGCTCTCTTTCTCTCTATCTCTCTCTCTATCTATTGTTCTCTCTCTCTCTCTCTCTCTCTCTCTTTGTCTCTATCTATCGGTCTCTTTTTGGTCGCCGGCTTGATTTTGTCTCAATAGTGCTCAATGTTGTCATTGATGACAGTAGCACTCTAATTATTATTAATTGTTGTTATTTTCTCGCGTTCTCTCATTAATTGTTTCTCCTTTGAACTCTTGTAAGTTAGCTGGAACTGTTTACAATACAGGTCTATACTTCAGGTACGCCCACGTAAGATGTGCATTTATACGAACAGCACAATAATATTTATTAATTTATTGAACTAAAACGCGTATATTATCTGACTAATAAATTGGTTTTATTGGCTAAATTCTAAATCTAAGTCAGCATGTTAAAATTGAATGACTAAACATTTGCTTTTGTCCTACTTGTTAAACTATATTGGCTAAGTTTGCGCAAAGCCTTGTCGATTAAAAAGAAGGTTCTCTCTAGTGTTCCCGCAAAGTTTCAGGTCCAAAGTTCATATTCCTACTCACGTTCTATTTTTATACTCTGAAATTTCCCTTTGCCTTCCTTATTTCTTGCTCAGTCGCCTCTTACGACGCGTGCAGTGTAGGCCTGCGGTTAATCAATTCCTCGGTAGAGCGGACACAGTACGGGAAAAACAGGTGATTATGGATCTCAAAACCCAGACAGAACGGCTTTTGTTACAGAAGGTCATTTTGGCTCAGCCTGCTGCATACATTATTGATTAATTTATGTGAAACACGGCTAATTAGTAGGTGCAGTGTTCTAATCCCGTCTTGGCACTGATATGTTTTGGAGACAGGAAACTGACATCAGTCTTATCAATATGCTTAAGCTTAAATCTTTTATACGAAAAAAGAAGTAATAAAGTTAGTTTGAGCTTTCTTATCTTTTAATTTTAAATATTTTAATCTATAGACCTTTGCGTTCAAATTGTATTGTTTTAATACAATGACTTCGATAATGCAAATGGCCGTGCAAGAATAGGTATAACTTTGTGTCGCAGCCTATATGGCTTAGTAAAACAGAGAATTATTTAGAATTTATTGTCTCCACAGCTTCCTGTTTTAAATTTACGAAGCACGCTAATATAGCTTTTATTAGATGTAATGTAAGAAAATTCTGGAGAAATAAACTATAGGCCTACCTACTAGCTAAATATGCTTACTTAAATATAGCTATAAATGTAAATTTAATTAAATTGTATATATATATATATATATATATATATATATATATAAATAATTAAGCCATTATTATTAGAATTGGACTACCTGTATAAAACTAATATGTTAAATTTGTATTTGAAAGTTAAACCTATATTTAACATTTTTACATAACTCAAATCTAGTGAATTTATCGCCGTTCTAGCAAATTGCTATTTCATATTTATTTCTGTAATATCTGCAGTAATTATAGTTTGCCACGAGAATATGACGACGATAGTTCGAATCCTGTTTGCTGCCCAGGATCAGGGCATGACGGATGGTGACTACGCTTTCTTTTTGTACAGCGCCCTTGTGGACACCTATACCTCACAGCCCTGGAATGCTTCCGTGAATCTGAATCCCGGTGAACTGGCATACCGGATGAAGTCCTTCCACGCTCTTAAACAGGTTTTCTAATTTAGAAGTATTTTAAGCTTTTATTTTTAATTAGTTTTATGTTTACCCAAAGTTCTATAGTTTTATGATTAATGAGTTTTATGATTAATTAGTTTAATGATTAATTAGATTTATGATTAATTAGTTTTATGATTAATTAGTTTTATGATTAATTAGTTTTATGATTAATTAGTTTAATGATTAATTAGTTTTATGATTAATTAGTTTTATGATTAATTAGTTTAATGATTAATTAGTTTTATGATTAATTAGTTTCATAATTAATTAGTTTCTGTTGATCGAGTTGATTTGGTAATATGAAGAATTGAACCTATAACATCTGCTTCTGCTCGCAAGATTCGATAGTAGCAGACATATGAGAGATTTAAAACTGTCTAGCAGGATTGTTGGTAGTTAGAGATGAGCATTAAATGATGTATGACACCGGCTGGAGCCAGTGGCAATGTTGGTAAGATACTCGAACGCGGATCAGTATGTGCGGGTTTCAAATCCTTGGCTCGCCCGTCACTGACATGGCTTTCGAGTGAGGTACATCTAACTGACGTTAGCATTAGCTTTATTACCTCTTAGCTTTTCATGGTAGATTTTAGCTTTTACTGACTGGAGCCAGTGGCGAAGCCGATAAGACACTCAACCGCGGATCAGTATGTACGGAGTTCAAATTCTGGGCTCGCCCGTCACTGACATCGCCTTCGAGTGAGGAAACTGACATTACATAAGCTATATTTTCTTCGGGACCGCGTAGACTTCTATGATAACTCTCATACTGGATCCAGTGGCGATGTCGGTGAGATATTCGATCGCGGATCACTATGTGCGAGATTCAAATCCTGGGCTCGCTCGTCACTGACATCGCTATCGAGTGAAGAAACTGACGTTAGCATTGGATTTGCCAGCTTTTTACATCATCATTGTCATCATAACCATCACCATCATCATCATCATCATCGTCGTCGTCATAAACTCATAATCATCATCGTCAACTATCGCCTATCTGATTGGCTGCTATGCATCTGTTATATATCTGTTACTATCTAATCTAAGAAGCTAGACATCTGGCTGTCAAACTAAAATCAATAAAAACTTTTAAAAACATATATATCAATCTGAGGAATTCAATGGGAAACCATCTCATCAGCCAGACTTTTCCCAAGCTATATGATACATAAGGTTTGGATAAGGCATGTGACTTTGTGAAGGGATAAACTTGTTGATCTAAGGAGTGCTCTTATGGAGCGATAAAGCAGAATTTGAATATGAATATGTACCTTGGACCTGCCACTTGGCAGTGCACTGAAGAGAGATATCTCAATCGTGATCAGGATCGTTCTTGTTGGGGGGTTGGGGGTTCCATCCCACTTGGCACATATAAGACCTACTGCTAAAGTGTTTATCATTTAATTTTCACCTCCCACTGTATACGACAAATCCTGGCTAGCCTTGAAGACAGAGAAGAAAGGAGGCGTTGTATACCATGGACCTGCTAGTAGGCAGTGCACTAAGAGAGAGAGAGAGAAAGACCTTTGTCATTTTATGATTAATTTCGACCCATTCCCTACCTCTCCCCAACGACTCTTCTTATATACAATTAACAAATACAACCCTGATCGATATTGTTTGGTTTAAACCATTTATTAGTCCCCAGTTTTAGATAGACACACAGGTGTCCAACAGCCAGCCGGTTAGGGTTTCCCTGTACCGTTCTATATAGTAGTCGTTGAACTTCAAGCCGATTTGACAATAACAACAACCACCGTTAGCTATAAACATTAAACATCTCCTAACTGTAGTCTACATCAAAACCCTATCAAAGGCACTACACTAACTGAAGGACATGTTTAATTTGAATGTGAAACTGCAAAAGAAAAAAAATAGCTTTGTATATTGACTGTTTGCATTGTTTATTGTTCTTTATTTGTTTGATTGTTGCTTCCCTGATTGATTTATTTATTGTTTGTTTTGTAATATATTCGTTTACTACATGAAATCCGACGAAAAACGCAGAAAACGTACAAACTTAAATGTAACTTAAAGCAAATAGAAAGTTCAATAATACCATAAAGTCCAAGGTATAAGTTTCATAACAGTCATTATATAATATTCTATTGATAAAGTATTATACACGAAAGGAGTGCGTTTAAATTTTAATTATATTATGTGATCGTTTGATTCACTGATTGATTTATTTATTGTTTGTTTGATTCATTGATTGATTGACTGATTGATTGATTGATTGATCGATTGAACATACGATTGTTCGTTCAAACGTTAAGATGGAAATAATTGCGTGTGTTGACAGTTAATTCCCTATATGCCAATTGACGACAAATTTAATCATCAGGTGGCCGAGCGTAACACGTTACCACCGTGGAACATGAAAGCCGAGGGGCAGGTAACTATTATCATTATCATCATCATCATTGTCGTCATCATCATCATCATCATCATCATCATTGTCGTCATCATCATCATCATCATCATCATCATTGTCGTCATCATCATTATCATCATCATCATCATTGTCGTCATCATCATTATCATCATCATCATCATTGTCGTCATCATCATTATCATCATCATCGTCATTGTCGTCATCATCATTATCATCATCATCATCATTGTCGTCATCATCATTATCATCATCATCATCATTGTCGTCATCATCATTATCATCATCATCATCATTGTCGTCATCATCATTATCATCATCATCGTCATTGTCGTCATCATCATTATCATCATCATCATCATTGTCGTCATCATCATTATCATCATCATCATCATTGTCGTCATCATCATTATCATCATCATCATCATTGTCGTCATCATCATTATCATCATCATCATCATTGTCGTCATCATCATTATCATCATCATCGTCATTGTCGTCATCATCATTATCATCATCATCATCATTGTCGTCATCATCATTATCATCATCATCATCATTGTCGTCATCATCATTATCATCATCATCATCATTGTCGTCATCATCATTATCATCATCATCGTCATTGTCGTCATCATCATTATCATCATCATCATCATTGTCGTCATCATCATCATCATCATCATTGTCGTCATCATCATTATCATCATCATCGTCATTGTCGTCATCATCATTATCATCATCATCATCATTGTCGTCATTATCAACTTCATCACCGTCATCATCATCATCCTTACCCTAAGTACCAGTGTAGCTTATTTTACTTATATACTTTTGCGCTTTTATTTTTATTCAAACTTTATATTATAAATATTGTTGTCTAGAGCCACCGGCTGGAGCAAGTGGCGATGTCGATAAGATATTGGACCGTGGATCGGTATGTACGGGGTTCAAATCCTGGGCTCGCCCGTCACTGACATCGCTTTCGAGTAAAGAAACTGACGTTAACATTAGCTTTACCAGCTTTTTAAATTGTAATTTGTAAATTCCAACATATATTTATTTCAAAGCGATCGCCCATCCAAGTACACACCGAGCCGTTAGTATCTTAACTTCGTTCATTGACGCGTAGCTTATCCAACTGCCCTAGATCATTGCGCCCTTGAACACGATTGCAGAGGAACCGGTAACGTTGAAATACTGCTATATTAAGATCATTAGCGTCACCATTCCTCTAAATCCCCTTTTAGCTAGGGAAGGGTACAGAAAGACCTTTAGGCCTAACTTTTCCATTCGTTGTAAGATATTTTCTAGCTATCTATAGAGACACTGAGCTCATCGTCTCTCTGACGTTGGTTTGACTCTTGTGTATGTCGTTAAATTACGTTAATAGACTTCAGAAGTAGACATTGCAAATCCAAATATATTTGCAAATGAAAATTTGACTCTTGATTTCTGGCTGTATTTGGTTTAATGTATATTAGTGTATATCACTCAAACGCATCACTATACAGCAATAACAGTACATATAAACGATTTGCAGCAAAATACACAAACTGGTAAACGTCATAAAGCTAAAACACAATAATACATTAATATAGGTAAACTACCGAAGTCTGAGATCTTTCAAACAAGATCAAAGTACAAGCTTTACACTGACGGATGGTGCAAAAGTTACGCTTTCATATTTAATTAATTTTTGAAAGTTTTCAGATGAAGCAAGGTGTCAAATAAAATGTGTAAGTTCATTATACGAATTGGGATCTTCTATATTAATTGACTTTGCACACCCTTTTCTCTTCTATGTTGAATATTTATAAATCATATACATCTCAGCTAATTCTAATGTAATGGATGCAATGAATAATATAATGGATATAATGGATAATATTATTATTTAGTAGTCCCGTGTTGTGCTCTGGTGTGGTTGGACCACTGCAGAATAGGGCAACCGCAAACAATCGTGTATCCGAGGCGACTAAAGGCAGAAGCTTATGATGGCTAGAAGGGACCCACGTCACCATAAAATATTTTTCCCCAGGATTAAAGGTTAATTATCCATCTAACTGAGGAAGGCAAGGGAAACCACCTCAGAAGCCATACTTTTCCCAAGCTATAGGCTACATAAGGTATGACTGAGGAATAGACTTTGTGAATTGATTAACTTGTTGTTCTAAAGAAAGCTCTAAGGAGCGAGAAAGCAGACTTTGAGTATTTATATGAACCTAGAACCTGCCACTTAGCATTGCACTGATGAAGATTGAATGATATAATATCATAATAATAATAAAATAATAATAATAATAATAATAATAACACTAATAATACTAATAAGAGTAATAGTAATAGGCTACTAGCTAAAATAATAATAATAACAATTATAATAGAATAATAAATAATAATAATAACAATTATAATAATTTTAAAAACTTTTAATTAAATAAAGTCTCTTTTATCTTATTTTTTAGCCCAGGGACCTTTACAGCCCAGGGCATTTAAAAAAAAAAAATTATAATAGTACGAATACTAATAATAATAATAATAATAATAATAATAAATATAAACATTTATATAGATCACATAACTCTCTTGTAATCCATAATCTATTGCTACAGAGACAGACGGCGCACAGCACAATGCTGTTCGACATCACCTATGTGTTTCTTCAGCTAGCTAGTGAGGCAATGCTGGAGGGTAGAGACTGGAGGAATGGAAGGGAAATGTACCACAGAGCTCTAAATCGAACCTTCAAGGGTCTGCCTTAACGTTATAAAATTCTTCAGTTTTGTTAAAAAAAAAAAAAAAGCGAACAACTAAATAAACCTACTTATTTCTGTAATTTTTCATTGAGATAATATATTCCCTTAAGATACAAATTTTACTACATTTTTGGTGATATGTATATATATATATATATATATATATATATATATATATATATATATATATATAATATAATATAAACAGGAAAGCAGGATAGTTTTCTCAGAGATTGACGCCCCCTGCCCGGTAAATGTCAGTCAAAGCTGAGGAAGGCATAGGGGGCCCACCTCATCAAAAAGCACATCCTCCAAGAAAATAACAGTATATCACGACAAAAAGAAATAGGAAGAAGAGATGGATAGGACACATCCTAAGGGGGGAAGGTCTATTAAAATAGGTCATAGAAGGTAGAATGGAAGGAAAAAGAGGCAGGAGCAGGCCGAGATTAGGTATTTTAGATGATTTAAAGACCCATTCGTATGTGGAAATGAAGAGGAAGGCGGAAGACAGAGAAGAGTGGAGGCGTTATGTGCCTGGACCTGCCAGTAGGCAGTGCACTAAGAGAGAGATATAATATATAGATAGATATATGTATAAACATATATACAAATATATGTATATACATATATCTCTTTGCCAAATATATTATATTTGAGAAGATACACATTATAACACACACAAAACACATACACAGATACATACATACATATATATATATATATATATATATATATAATATATATATGTATATAATATATATATATAATATATATATATATATGCATGTATGTAGGGCCCTATCTGTGTGTATGTGTTTTTGTGTGTGTTATAATGTGTATCTTCTCAAATATAATATATTTGGCAGAGAGATCGCCTATCCACCCATCCATGTACTAACAGAGCCCTAAGTATAAGTAACCTAACTTCGTTCATTGACTCATCGCTTAATCAAAAGCGCTAGATCCGGCTCAAAGTTCAAATTTTCACTGACTGACTTTTTTCTCAAGGTAGCTTTTCCTAAAATTCTATCTTGTGTAGAATTTTATATTGAGCATATATTATACATGTATATTGGCTGTATATATATATATATATATATATATATATATATATATATATATATATATATATATATATTTAAACATATATACGTATATATATACATATATATTTAAACATATATACGTATATATGTATATATATATATATATATATATATATATATATATATATGTATATGTAAATATACTGTATATATATTATATGTAAATATACGCATGTATAAATGTACATACGTACCTATATGCATATAGGTATATACATTATACATGTACATGTATACATGAAGTATTCCTAAATGTTTTTTTTATTATATTTATGTTTATAATGAAACATACTTTGCACTCTTTGAATATTTTGCTATTTTTCCATTCGACAGGAATGAAGAGTCCGGTATCTTGGGACTCATATGGAAACAGTCACAGCTCTGCTTGCTTGTGGATCTACGAGCCCCAGATCAATCAATACACTGAATATCTTGTCGTCGATCTCTCGCCCAATGTTCTGGTAATGAATTTCTAAGTGCAATATATAACCATGTTAAGAACAATGTACTAGCGAGATGTCCATTAAATTATTGCTGCAGAGCCAGTAAAGAGAGCTGTTTTAGTGCTCGTGTCGTAAAAGGCGACAAAGGAAAAATTTAGGAAGGCAACCCGAAGCAACCTTGGAAGCCAATATTTTTAAAGCCGATAGATTCATATCGTAGGGTTATACATGTATGAATATACATGCATATTATACTGCATATATATAGGCCTATATATATACATGTATATATGTACGTATATATATACATGTGTATATGTATATATATATATTTATATATACATGTACATGTATAGGCCTATATATATACTGTATATATATATATATATATATATATATATAAGTGTATAGACATGTATGTATATGTGCAGTATATACAATACTCTTTGTGAAGGGATTAAGTTTCTCATGACAACATTATGACACGAAGCATCAACATAGAAAATGTATATTATAGAACAGAATCCAGGTAAGCCCAGGGCACATGACATAAGAACCCAAAAGCAAATCCTAATAAATAGATTGCTCCTTACTGAGCGTGAAAGCGGGCTCTGACTATTACTTTTTTCCTTGGACCGGCTACTTGGCATAACGCTAGAGAGAGAGAGAGAGAGAGAGAGAGAGAGAGAGAGAGAGAGAGTGAGTGAGTTGAGTGAGTGAGTGAGTGAGTGAGTGAGTGAGTGTGAGTGAGTGAGTGAGTGAGTGAGTGAGTGAGTGAGTGAGTGAGTGAGTGAGTGAGTGAGTGAGTGAGTGAGTGAGTGAGTGAGTGAGTGATTGAGTGAGTGAGTGAGTGAGTGAGTGAGTGAGTGAGTGAGTGAGTGAGTGAGTGAGTGAGTGAGTGAGTGAGTGAGTGAGTGAGTGAGTGAGTGAGTGAGTGAGTGAGTGAGTGAGTGAGTGAGTGAGTGAGTGAGGGAGTGAGTGAGTGAGTGAGTGAGTGAGTGAGTGAGTGAGTGAGTGAGTGAGTGAGTGAGTGAGTGAGTGAGTGAGTGAGTGAGTGAGTGAGTGAGTGAGTGAGTGAGAATAATGAGGGAGAGAGACCAAAATAGTACATGTAGGAAATGAAGAGAAACCAGTCACTAGAGCAGAAATGCCAGAAAATAGAGTCGAATGAATTGTTTCCTTATGTGAGTGGAGATGGATATGTTACTGTTGTAACATAAATGTTATTGTCAATAAAACATTATATAGTATTATTGTTATATATACATACATACATATATATATATATATATACATGTATAGACCATACATATATATATATATATATATAGGCCTATATATATATATATGTACTGTACATATACAATATGTACAATATATACATGTATATGTATATATATACATATACATATGTATACATGTATATATACATATTTATATGTATATATATACATTTAATTTTTCTAAATATAAATATATATATATATATATATATATACATATATATATATATATACATGTACATATGTTCCTTTATATAAGATTATTGTTAGTAGAACTGTTAATGTCAATGCTACTGTTACAACAGAACACTTCAATTTTGGTAAATTTGGACGTGAGGTGGGGAGAGAACACTTTTGATCCCCCAGTGGATTTTCCCCCCTGTGGTTTTAACTTAGAGCTCTGTCATATGCAGTCAGAGGGTAAGTCAAATCAGCAATGTAAACATTTATGTGTAAAATCTATATATAATAGATTTATAATAAATTATAATTAATTGGAATTGCTAACATAATAATTAGGTTGTCGTTAAGGCGATAAAGCGCTGAGATCCAAATCAGCGTCAACAAAGGCACTCGGTTGGTGAGCGCTTAAGCTCCCGGAATCGCCACAAATATTCTAATCCTGATCCTACTTAAACTGGGATTCAAAATAAGACGATGACGATGATGATAAAATTAATTAATTCATTAAAATCGGACACTGCGGCAGTTGCTGCACTTGCATGTAATTTGTCGCACAAACATTGCTACTTGCCAATTTGTTTGGCAAGAATTCTAAACATGTACACTCCAATCAACGCTGACGAGAATTGATCCCAAGACATCCTGAAGAGTCTTTTTAAGTTAATTTATTAAGTTACTTATCGCTCTACATACTGAGCTACTAAATTTCAATACGTTACTTATCGCTGTACACATTGACGCATTTACTATCGATTCAAACTTGGTGTCAAATCTTGCCTCAATTTTGATGTTTTCTATCGCTATACCTAATGATGAATTCGTTTTGTGACCTACACACAGCTTTTTAAAATTTTAGTTAATATTAATTCATAAAACTACATGTAGAAAACAATCACATTTTTCTTTGTTTCTTAGACGTTGTGATAAAGTCAGTGGTAAGCGTTGTAGCTGTTTCTATAGTACTCCTCGTTGCATTGGCCTCTCTCTGCATTATAAGGTTAGTCATCATTGCAAATTTATGATGCTTTAAAATTATATCAACTTTCACTCTTTATTGGCATAAAATGAAGAAAGCAGTAGTCTATAATTAAACTACCTCAAAAGCCATTTTTGTTCTAAATGTTTCACTTGTATTTGGTGCAGCAAGAGCTTGTTATATATCATTATCATCATCATCATCATCATCATCGGTTGAATCCAAGTTTAACCATGGTCGGGATACAAATAAACTGTCTCAAATCTTCTCTGTCCTACACCACACCACCAGCCATTCCCCTATTTGAGACTTTGCCATTCGTTTAAATCTTTGTAGACAATTTTTCCAATTCTCAAATTTTTCCAATTTTCGAATTTGTTAAATTCCCATTTAACAAATAACGCGCATTATAGTGAAATGATCAACCATGTTAATAAATATCACTTTTATTTTCATATTTTAATATCACATTTTATATTGCACTGGCTGGAGCCAGTGGCGAGGTCAGTAAGATGTTCAAACGCGTATCAGTATGTGCGGGGTTCAAATCGTGGGCTCGCCCGTCACTGACATCGCTTTCGAGTGAGGAAACTGACGTTAACCTTAGTTTTTAAAGCTGCTATTTATTCCATTTTCTAGATAATCAATCCTGTGATTGTTTTCCTCATATCACGCTTACTCTCAGCTCAGCGTGGCCAAGAATCGAATCCACGACAATTCAATTAACCTCGGGATTTGTCATTTAAAATATTAGGACGTTACCTGACGCCTCTAAACACTGCGCTATTGAGGCATTCAACAGGATTTTGTCAAATTCGTTTAGAGTCAGAATGCAGATTAGATGCATAAATTGTTATTTGTACTCGGAGTTGTCATTGACTCGACAGTAGAACTCTAGCCGTGCCGCTATAGCTATTTTTATTTTAAGTATTTTTATTTTTATTTTTAATATATGCAACCATTTTTTGTTTTATGTCATACTAAACAACACATACGGCATACTTAACCAGAAACTAAATAAAATAATCAGGTAGAGGGCTACCACAAAAGAGCCTAAGCTCTGTGAGGTAATACAGGTAGTAGCAATTACAAAGAATAACAAATATGTTTACTAATTGTCTCTAATTTTATTTGTATCCCTTAGAATGAAGCAGAATGAAGCTAGACTTATACAAATGAGTTGGAAAATAAACAGAGAAGATTTAGAAATAATTCAATCAAGTACTGCTGTTGAAGTACGTTGGAGAATTCTTATAATTTTTTAATTGATTAATTAAAATTTAATTAATTAATTAAATAATTAATTAGTCAATTGATTTATATTTGTTTACCATTGAATTGGTGAAATCAATTAAATAAAATAGAACTTTGCTACACCCAATGGCAGAGATATAGTATACGTTAAGACTTAATAAAGAACCGTTCACCGATTTTCTGTTTCTTGAAATTACACCGTTATGGATCCTGGTTTGGACCTCTCATTCTTTCCTTTTTGGCCAAATTACGCCAATATAGAGCTCGTTATTAACTTTAGCAATATTAACATTACAATTGCTGTTGTTGTTGCTGTCCGACCAGTAAACTGATTTATTATTTGACTTATATCGCAATAAGCAATTCATGATAACCATATTACAAGATTTCTTCGTTGATTACAACTCAATATTGTTACCATCGTCCTTAAAATAAAAAGTCGGCACCCATAATGATTCTATTATTCTATTTTCTGCTACAGATGATGCTACTCAGTACACGATATCTGCAGTCCAGTAGTACTCTGACTGGAAGCGCATCTGCCGGAATTGAATCCGGAACTCTGGGACTACAACTGGGATACTACAGAGCTGCAGTGGTTCAGATTAAAACAGTGCCGAAGACGCTTACAAATCTGACTCGCCAAGATCTGATTGAATTGACTAAAGTAAGAATTGAAATAATTCGAATGAACGAAATATGAAAAAGTAATATTACATTGGTCTTAACTTTTAACAAAAATAAAACTAAGTTGACATCTTGATAAGCCTACTTAGACATGCACATATCTTATTATATGCGGATTGCGCATGTAGGCCTATACTTCAAATTTTTTATATTAATTGATAAAATGAATGTAAAATTTTACATTAATTTAAAAACGATCGTCTAATTCACTTTTTAATCCGTCATTTAAATTCGCTTTATTATATGACGCTTTATAGTATACAAACTCATCTACAGAAACTATAAACTATTTTTTATTTTTTATTTATTGCTTTATTTCAGGCGTAATAACCCAAACGGCTAGTATTATTGATATTTATATTTTGTTTAGGTAGCAGCTTATTTCATTAAACTTCAATAATTGTCAATTAATATGTTCTGATGTTTGCATTATGAAGAACGTTTTCATCGTTTAACAGTTGAAAGAACTGGTTCACGACAACATCCAGCCATTTATCGGAGCCTATCTAGAACCTGGTCAGATAACATGTATTCTAAGGTTCTGCAACAGAGGCTGTCTAAGGGTAATTAACTACATAAATAGCTATATCAATAGCTGCATCTATAACCACATAAATAACTACATCAATAACTACGGCTAAGGCTAATAAGGTTAATGTTAATGTCAGTTTCCTCACTCGAAAGCGATGTCAGTGACGGGCGAGCCCAGGATTTGAACCCCGCACATACTGATCCGCGATCGAATATCTTACCGACATCGCCACAGGCTCCAGTGAAAACTACATAAATAAATTCATAAATAACTACGTAAATAGCTACATAAATAACTACATCATTAACTACATAAATAACTACAAAAATAACAACATAAATAACAACACAAATAACAACATAAATTACTACATAAATAACAACAAAAATAACTACATAAATAACAACATAAATAACAACATTATAACAACATAAATAACAACATAAATAACTACATAAATTACTACATAAATAACTACATACGTAACTGCTTAAATAACTACAGCACTATTAACTACGTGTATGGCTAAAATTCTGAATATCTTCACGAATATAATCATAAATAACTACAGCACTAATATCCACTCGAAAAAAACTGTGAATATCTACTCGAAAATATTCAGAATTATAACTGCTTGAATTAATTGAATTACTTTGTAAATAAATACATTATAAACTTATGACTAACTACATGTACATGTATACCATCATAAATAGTCACATAAATTACTCCAGAAATAACTGCATCAGTAACTACATCAATTGCCACAAAAATTACTACATAATTTTGCTACCTAAATAACTGCAGTAATAAGTCAATAAATAACTAAATAGAAAAACAACTATATCAACAGCTCTTTTAATATCTAAATGAAATACTATCGCCCGAAATTACGACGCTGCAACCAAACTACGCTATAATTTTTAGTAAATTATATTATTTTTCTTTTTGTTAGCTATAAATATTTTTTATATTTTTGTGTATTTAATGCCTGCAGGATATTCTGGATAATTTCGACATAAAACTCGACTGGTTCTTTCGCTTCTCACTTATCTCAGATCTGGCAGCTGTAAGACAATCATCACTAAATATGTCATGCTATATCAATCAATCAATCTATCATATCTATATCTATAATCAATCATATCTATAATCAATCTATCTATCATATCTATAATCAATCTATTATATCTATATATCTATCATTCATTCAATCTATCGATCAACCAATCAACCGATCGATCATCCAATCAATCAATCAAAAAGCAATCAATCATTCATTCAATCAGTCAACCGATCGATCAATCAATCAATCAAGCAATCAATCAATTAATCAGTCAATCAATCAGTCTATCTCTAAATCTATTTATCTACCTATCGATCTATATGTCAGCAGCTGTGATTCAACAAATCAATAAATGCATCATATTTAAATCAATCAATCCTTGAATCAACCATTCAGTTAATTATTCCATCAGTGAGTTAAAAAACCATTCAATATAACTGTGTAATTTTTTGTAATCAATCATTACAACGTAAATCAATCTACAACAATACTATAGAGTTATGTAGACATTTAATAAATGCACTAGTGAATAGAAGAAGCGCTGGATAGGACGCATTCTAAGAGGGGAAGTTTACTAAAAGAGGTCATAGAAGGAGGAGTGGAAGGAAAGAATAGCAGAGGCAGGCCGATATTTAGAATGTTAGTTGATAGAAAGATCCACTCATACATGGACATGAAAAAAACGGAAAACAGTGACAAGTGGGATTATATACCACGGACCTACCAGTGGGCAGATTTCTAAGAATTAGAGAGAGCGAGAGAGATATATTTTAATCAATCAAGCAATCAATCTATCAATTATTCAATCATTCAATCAATCTATCTATAAATCAATCCATTAACCAATCAATCATTTAATCAAATCTGGCAGCTGTGAGTCAATAAATCTCTCAATGCATCATATTTAAATCTTTTCATTTTTAATTGAATCTTAAACTAATGGCGACATTATTTTCATTATGTGCTACATGAAGGCATTACCTCCTAGGGCATCAACTTTTATTTGCTGACTTGCCGTTAATAGCGCAGCAGCCTAGCATCTATACCACTTCACCACCGATGCTTCCGATTGAAACCAGTTGAATAGATGATGTCAACATATCGTACTAGAAAGTCGTAATCGGCTGTAAATATAATCAAAACAAACCCTGACTTGGGGTAATAGCATACAGTACCACTATTAGCGGTAAATATTTGCTCTTGTAGGGAATGAACTATCTGCACAAGTCCTATTTTCGGTCACACGGATCTCTGACCAGTCTGAACTGCCTGGTGGACAACAGATGGACGCTTAGAGTATCCGGGGTCTATCCATCGGTGCTCCAGGACTCCAGTGAAAAAATCGATCATCATGAAATACGTAGAATAGGTAAAGTCGTACTCTCTATCTCTCTCTCTCTCTCTCTCGCTCTCTCTTTCTCCCTCTCTCTCTATCTCTCTCTCTCTCGCTCTCTCTCTCTCTCTCTCTCTCTCTCTCTCTCTCTCTCTCTCTCTCTCTCTCTCTCTCTCTCTCTCTCTCTCTCTCTCTCTCTCTCTCTCTCTCTCTCTCTCTCTCTCTCTGCAGATCCAAGGTACATACTCCTACTGGCATGCAGCTTTCGCGCTGCTTGAAGATTACTCTATCTATGGATGAATAAATCCCTTTACAAAAGCAAATCCCTTCACATCCCTTAGCCAGACCTTAATGTATCCTATCGTTTGGGAATAGGCCTAATATGGCTAACGAGAAGGTCTCCCGTGCCTTTCTCAGTTCTTCTTCAGTCGCCTTTTACGACAAATGCAGTTTATAGTTGATCTATTCGTCATTGTCCAGGACACAACACGCAAACGTCGCACTGTAAGGTTTAAAGATGATCGAAATTTTAATTGAGTTTGCTATAATATGCAGACTACATGATGCAAACTTACGGGGCATAGATTTAGATAAACAGCAAACTGGCACAGTGGGTTCTATGGCTGAAATAATGCAATTTTGAACATGAGTTTTAGGCCTGTTAGAATGTCGAAAACATCAATACTAATATATAAATTGTCAGATGCGCACTTCTCTCTCTCTCTCTCTTCTTCTCTCTAACTTCTCGCTATCTTCTCTCTCTTCCCTCTGTTCTTTGATTAGAAAATGTAGAAATATCTGGAGCCTAGGCTCTCACCAACCGAATGCCCATCTGACTTTGGTTTGAATCTTATTGCCTTTGTCGCCATTAGAACACGTGCAGCATACGGTCGGTCTATTCTTCAACATCTCAGACACAACACTGGAAAATTATCCTTTAAAAACTGTGTTAATTGATTGTCTTTAAATCAGGAGGATCAAGAAGTCGTCAAGGCATCGATGGTTGTCTAGGCAACGAAACCTGCCATGCCAACGAAAGTTGCCTAGGGAAAGAATGTTACTGGAAACGAAATAGAAGAATCTCAGTAGTACAGACGGAGCTAGAAAAGAACCCACGCAGGGATACGGTTGCTAAGGTTAATGATAAAGATTTGGAGTTACATTATGAGTACGTGGATTATGACTTACGTCTATGGGTTGCTCCTGAGCTACTAAGGGCAAGTTCTAGGTCACTTAGCGGGACACAGGCCGGTGATGTATACAGCTTCGCTATC
This sequence comes from Enchytraeus crypticus, assembly GCA_905160935.1. Taxonomy (NCBI): domain Eukaryota; kingdom Metazoa; phylum Annelida; class Clitellata; order Enchytraeida; family Enchytraeidae; genus Enchytraeus; species Enchytraeus crypticus. The sequence continues at coordinate 777,211 of CAJHZI010000477.1, read as the reverse complement.
ATACTTCAGGAGGTTCTATATCGAGATATACCGTACTTTATGTGTCAGCAGCTCTCTAATAGAGGTAGGCTTTTAGCTTTAGTTTTATACCAAGCCATTCGGGCATTTTTAGTAACCGTAACTTTTTACGGATATCTTTATCAAGGTAGCAAATATTGATTCAGAAAAGTAATATATGACCCTTAGATATCGACTAAACGTATATGTTGATGTAATATATATGTACAAGTATCTAATACATGTACACTTATATACATGTACAAGTAAGGAGTGAATTTTTACTTTGTCACGCTCCTTGTTGTTTGTATACTTTATCACACTCTTTTAAAGGGTTTTTTGCTTTATCATCCTCTTTGTGGTCTGTTTACTTTATCAAACTCTTTGTGGTTTGTTTACTTTATCAAACTCTTTGTGGTTTGTTTACTTTATCAAAATCTTTGTGGTTTGTTTACTTTATCAAACTCTTTGTGGTTTGTTTACTTTATCAAACTCTTTGTGGTTTGTTTACTTTACCAAACTCTGTGGTTTGTTTACTTTATCAAACTCTTTGTGGTTTGTTTACTTTATCAGCATCTTTGTGATGGTCCTCCTCTTATTGAAACGTCCCCTACTACATTATTTCAATATAATATATTTTAGTATCGTGGTGTGTCCTGGTTGTCGAAGAATTGACCAACCGTGGACTGCACGTGTCATAAAAGTCGACAAAGCTGAGATCCAAATCAATGTCAGAAAAGGAATTCGGTTTATACAGGTTTACAGGTTTATGCTCCAGAAATTGCTAAATAAATGTTTTTAATCCCGATCCTAGTTAAACTATGATTCAAGGAAATTGATAATGATAATGATGATGATGGTGATGATGATGATGATGACGATGATGATGATGATGATGATGATGACGATGACGATGATGATGAGGATGACGATGATGATGATGATGAGGACGACGACGACGACGACGGACGATGACGATGACGATGATGACGATGATGATGATTATGATGACGATGACGCTGACTCTGACGACCACAATGACAACGACGACGATGATATACATATAGTTTAGTAAAATCTAGCAGCTCCATTGCGATTTATAAATTAGAAATAATTCGTCGAGTGAGACAGGGGGAGAACCCACCCTACCGTCCCCAGTGCTCAAGGAGCCTGCCCGCCAAAGAGCAGAACAACTCTGACGAGGGCTGGGGGTGCCTCAGGGCCCTCATGGAGCGATGCTGGGCCGAAGAACCCTCGAGTAGGCCCACATTCGACTGCATAACCAAGGAGATCAGACACTGCAACAAGGGCAGGTAGGCTGCAAAACTTTGATTAAATATTGAATATATATTATAAACATTATTATAAATATAATATATTATAATGTATAAACATATGATTAAGTACTGAATATATATATTATCATCATCATCATTTTTCCTTGAATAATTGATCAACCGAATGCCCTTTCTGACGTTAGTGTGGATCTTAGTGCTTTAGTCGCCTTCTACGACACGTGCAGTCACCGGTTGGTCAATTCCCTTGAACAGAATAGATTGTCTCAAATCCTCCCTGTCCTACATTATATAATCCATCAAACAATCCCCTATTTGAGACCTTTTCCATTCGTTTCAATTTTTGTAACAATTTCTGGAGCCTAGACGCTCACAAACCGAATACCTTTTCTGACGTTGGTGTGGATTTTAGTGCTTTAGTCGCCTTCTACGACACATACAGTCACCGGTTGGTAAATTCTTAAAAAACCTAGACACAACATGGGGATTTAATATTTATTATGATTGAATATTTAATATTAATCATTAGCATTATCTTCCTTGAATCCCAGTCTAACCAGGATCAGGATACTAACAGACTGTCTCAAGTCCTCTCTGTCCTGCATCATACATTAGTATCATTTGTCAATCTTATTAGTTATTGCATCATTAGTCAATCCCCAATTTGAGACATTTGAGATTTTTCGTATTATATATTATTTGAATATATAATATGAATTTTGAATAATTAATTACTTTCTCACATTCTAAATGTGATATTAGTGATAATTAGTGATACTTCAATGTGTATTCCACTGTAGGAAGTTCGACATAATGGACGCCGTGGAACAGAAGTTGGAGAAATATGCGACAAATCTTGAGAGCATCGTAAATCAGAGAACTGCTGAACTATTGGAAGAGAAACGAAAAACTGATCAGTTACTTCATAGAATGCTACCTCCGTAAGTCTAACCTTAAAGCATAACCTTAATCTCTCTCTCTCTCTCTCTCTCTCTCTCTCTCTCTTAGTGCACTGCCTACTGGCAGGTCCATGATGTATAACGCCTCCACTCTTCTCTGTCTTCCGCTTTCTTCCTTAATTAATATAACCGAAATAATATTTTTCTATACGGAATGTTATGTCCGTAGATATTACCCCTTAATAGTAGTATCGTAAGTACTATCATTTTAATCCAGTATAGTAAGTAATGATCTAGTATCGTAAGTACTATCATTTTAATCCAGTATAGTAAGTAATGATCTAGTATCGTAAGTACTATCATTTTAATCCAGTATAGTAAGTAATGATCTAGTATCGTAAGTACTATCATTTTAATCCAGTATAGTAAGTAATGATCTAGTATCGTAAGTACTATCATTTTAATCCAGTATAGTAAGTAATGATCTAGTATCGTAAGTACTATCATTTTAATCCAGTATAGTAAGTAATACCTTAATAATATAATATTGTAAATAGTATCTTGATAATCCTTCTCTGCACAGAATTCTACGTTCTTATGTATTGCCTCAATCATTATTGCTCAGAACGGTGCATCCATAATGGTTTGTTTAGCAAATGAGCACTTAAGTTTAATTATGCTAACCTTGCAAGAAAATGATAATCACCTACAATTGAATAGCCGAGGACAGGGGGAGGTTGAGAGGGATAGGGAGGGTGGAAGGGTTTTGCCCTCTATTTTAACTTAACTGGGAATCAATGGAAGAAGAAGATGATGATCTTTTTAATTTAACGATGATCCAGTTTCTCAAGGATTACTTATTGCATACCATCATGAGAATGGAGCCTAAGCAAAACAAATCCGAGGCGCATAGTTAATTCACTACCGTACCACTTACGAAATCTCTCAGCTTCAATTTGTTCTTGTGTTACTTTTACCAGTTCCATTGTTGAGGAGTTAAAAATGGGAAAATCAGTATCACCGGAGTTGTTTTCCAGTGTCAGCATCTACTTCTCAGATATTGCCGACTTTACAAACCTCTCGTCAGAGTCGACTCCTATGGAAATCGTTGATCTACTCAATGATCTCTACTCAACTTTTGACGATACCATCTCCAAACATGACGTGTACAAGGTCAGTTTATTATTTAATCAATAATAGAAATAGTCAGTCAGTCATCATCATCATCGACAACAATTGAATCTCAGTTTTACTAGGGTCGTGATATGAAAAATTTCCATTTTTTCGTTCCTGTCTTCATATATAAAATACTTATAATACACATACATATACATACGTGTATAGTACTTTGTTGGTCTAGTACTATTGGTCGTTCCTACCCTACCGCTGCAGATAGAGACGATAGGGGACGCCTACATGGTTGTCAGCGGGGTTCCAAGGCCTAACCAGGGTAGACACATCGTGGAGATCTGTGGTATGGCCCTTGACCTTCACGCTGAGGTCTCAAGGTTCAAGGTCAGACACAGACCTGACTACAGACTGATGCTGCGCAGTGGAATTCACACAGGAGCCTGTGCTGCTGGTAAGTGTGTCTGTGTTTGATTGATAACGATAGCAACAACAACATTAAGAATAATGATTATGATAATAACAATAATAATAATAATAATAATTATTATTATTATTATTATTATTATTAAAAAGCTGGTAAAGCTAAGGTTAACGTCAGTTTCCTCACTCGAAAGCGATGTCAGTGACGGGCGAGCCCAGGCGTTATTATTATTATTGTTATTATTATTATTATTATTATTACTATAATGTAGTTTATTATTAATAATACATCGCCTCTGGCTAGAGCCAGTGGCGATGTCGGTAAGATACTCGATCGCGGATCAGTATGTGCAGGGTTCAAATCCTGGGCTCGCCCGTCACAGACATCGCTTTCGAGTGAGGAAACTGACGCTAACATTAGCTTTTTAGTTTGTATGAGCAATTCTTTTAAGGAGCTAGATGACCTCGAGTAGCCGGGCGGCGATTCAGCACGTACTGCTCGAATCGTTTTTATCAAACCTCGGGTTCTTTACAACCGGAGTATAATATAAAGTAATAAATATATAAATAAATAATAATAATAATAAAAATAATAATAATAGTGTCGATGACGATGACGATGATGATGATTGATGACGTGTACTATCGTATCGTTGAACACTCCTGATGTCAGTCGTGAATGGAGAAATGAATTATCACGTGACACTAATCAAAAGCGTTGTTAACCGAATGGCCACTTACATTATTGAGAATTCCAGAATCCTATTGCAGATACAAGGCCCTGCAGTGCTTCGTAATATGGGCCCCACGCGAGAGCTTAAAATAGAGTATTCATTCTTTTAGTTATTCAGAATTTTGTCATTATTCACAGGTGTGGTACTGCTTGTCTTAAACTTTGCAAGTTTAGTGACACAGAAATTTATATAGCTTAGGCAAAAGCCAAGTTAAACGTCAGTTACTCGAAAGCATGTCAAAAGGGGGATCGAGCCATGGATTTGAACTACTCACCTACTTATACGAGGTCGAACGACTTCCAACAAGCCACCGGCTCAGCCCCATCTGAGATAGATGGTTCAGAGTTCAAAAGGACAGATCTTAAACACATTAACAATAGATTCTTGTGAGGACCGACCGTCAAAATCTGCAGCAGTAATACGAGTTGCGTACTGTTTCTAAAGGTGTTTCTATAACAAAAGGTGTTTTACATTAATACAGGTGTGGTAGGACACACGATGCCTCGCTACTGTTTGTTTGGAGACACCGTCAACGTCGCCTCCAGGATGGAAACCACCGGATCAGGTGATCTAAGAGTGTCAATCCTAGTTTCTAATCATCGCAATAACTTAGTATTTTTTATATTTAATACGCTGCATGTATTCTTGTAATACATTGTTTTTTATTTAATATTCTGCATGTATTAATGTATATAATTGGCATAATTATTTAATACGCTGCATGTATTCATGTATATATTTTGTATAATTATTGAATATGCTGCATGCATTGATGTAGGCCTAGATATTTTGTATATTTAATAATTATGCTGCATGTATTAATGTATATATTTTCTATATTTAACACTAGAACTACCAGAATTACGATACTTCTAGAACTACCAGCAGGAGTCATTTTGACTCACATTGGAACAACAGCATTTTTCAACGTTTTTTTTATCAATGATTGTTTATATTTCAAGCACAAAATTAATTAAAATTTAGTAAACGATATTCTAATATCCTTAAGCATAAATATTCTAAAACTTTAATAATTTAATTTGAATGAAAACCTATTAATGTACATTTACCTACATCAATTAACTTTCATCATATAGAATCAGCATTCAGTACAACAATACTGCATGTGCACTATAAAGTCAGCAGTATTCGAGCTATTATCAAAATGTTTTTATAGTATCATATTTACATAGGCCTACTTTCACTAATTTAGCTGCATTGTTCAGACCTTGACTTATTGACGTTACAACGCAACACAGTAAGTCTAATCTGATCGCACTAAGCACAGACATTTTTCTGCATATTCGCAGTACAACTGCCACAGACTGGCTACTCGCAAGATGAACACATTTGAGCAGACATATTCTTACATCCAGACATATGACAATGCTTTCGTTTCTTTTTTTGAGTACCACTCTGCCTTGCCAACTATCGAACAGCTTCAATTTACGTGACCGTCTTTGTGCAGCATACATGTAGACTTCACGGAGTTCATCTGCGAGATGTAGGAGAAAGTCCAGACTCTTGATTTCCTTTCCAGTGATATCTCTCCAGAGAACCCATGCATTGAAAGCTGCAAGATCTAACACAATATTATTGTGGAAGCGATTTGGAAGCGAATTCTTGATATCGTGTTTGCAAAGAAAGGGGTTCCCCATTTGACTGACCACAAGCTGTCTACAGGACGTATGTTTAGACCACGAGATACACGAGCAGAAGTATTCCGATAGGAGCATATCCAATTCTGCAAAAGAAGTAGACCAGGTATCGTCATTCAAAACTCTGCGTGCATCCAGCTCTGTACATCTGACGTGGAATTTCTTCGTCAGTAAGCGGCCTCCGTGCACTGGCATAGATGTCATAAAAGGTATCACGCTTCCCATGACCTGGAACCTCACGAAAAATGTTATGTTGGCTTCTTCTGCCTGGACAAACTTCAGCAGGATTTATGACTTAGGCTACCATACAGAACCATCAAGCACAATGTGTTCATGACCAGCTACATCACTCATGGCTTGTTCAGCACCAGGCCTAACAGAACCTCTGCCTCGACCTCTACCTCTTCTTCTAGCTGTTATATCTGACATTAGGGCAGCAGCTGCTTGTTCATCGTCCGATATGTTTTACAGCTGCTTTCGACTTCAGAAGAATCATTGTTCGACTCATATTCAATGTGATAAGTATCATCTCAGTCGTCATCATCCATTGTACCATCAAAGTGTACATCTGATTCACTATCACCTTCAATGTCTGACTGGTCGCTCGGTAAATCCTGAAGAATATTTAATGCCTGCTGCACGGATAGACGCTGTCGATTTGACATCCTAAGTATTATTTTGATTTGTTTACAAATAAAATTTATAAATGTTAAAAGAAGATAATGACGTCAAAAATACTGTGTTATCAACAGTGGTGTCAAATAGTTTGGCTTCAGGATGAAAATATGACGTCCCTAACATCCCTGGATGAGGAAACGGACGTTAAAAATTTATCATTATTATTATTATTATTATTTATTAGTGAAATAGTGTTAATTTCAGGATTTATCGTAAAAATAACATTTTTCAAACACAAAATGGTAAATAAAAATGTAAATGCAGTTCTTACTTACTCTACAACGTGATAAAGTATTTAGAGTCATTTTGACTCCTGCTGGGAGTTCTAGGTAAATCTATATATATAACCCCTACCCGTATAGATTTTTTATTCAATTTTATCAATAAAAGTACTTGTTACTTCATGAAAAGTCAGACAATTTCGTTACAATAATCTTAACCTGAGACGAGATACAGCAATTTTAAAAGCAAAATGAATCAAAATGACTAATAATAATAATGACACACATTGTAGTGAAATGATCAACTATGTTGATATCTATCACTTTTAATACCGCATGTTATATCCATTAGGAAATTTAGTCCATTTTCCGTGTTGCCAGTCCAGTGAATGTCCGAGATTTACGCTCAGATCAAAAAATCTCGGTAGAAACAAAAACACTAGACTCCTCTAGTAGTTCTAGTGTTTTAATTAATATGCTGCATGTGTTATTGTAAATATTTTATAAATTTAATATGATGCATGTATTATTGTATATATTTTATAAATTTAATATGATGCATGTATTATTGTATATATTTTCTATTTTTAACATGCTGCATGTATTGTTGTATATTTTCTACAGCTCAGAGGATTCACTTAAGCAGCTCTGCCACCACAGCGCTGCACAATTTCCCTGGATTTACAACACAGCTTCGTGGAAGTGTCTTTATAAAGGTTTGAATGTATAAATCATCATCGTCATCATCTTCCCGTGAATAACTAAATTAATAAAATAACTATTACCTTGAATCACTATAAATAATTCAAACAAACATGGTAATTCTTTGTAGGCCTATTCCATCATAATTTAGTCCAAATGGCCTATCATGAGTTTAACAGTTACGATATGGCTGACTTACCGCAATGTTTTTTCTTCATTTTTCAGGGTAAAGGCTGGCAACAAACACACTGGTTGATAGGAAGGATTTAGAAACCAAGACCTCTTATATATTAAACTCAACAGCAACAACAACAACAACATCAGAATCAGCAACGTTTAGAGTGATACTGTCGTCAATGCCAACGTAGAACACTATTGAGCCAAATCCAATCCGGCGAGCAACAATGATACTAAAAAATGTGCAATTTCTATAATACCGTAAGAAAGGTCATAAAGTATTTCAATGTCAAGCTGAGTACTGTCAATGTTGGTGTTATTGATCTGCGTAAAGCATTTGACAAATGTAATGTTTATGGCATATTACATATGCTTCAATGTAGAAAAGTAAATGCATGTATCATTAATACTCTTGAAAATTGGTTCAGCAAAAATAGTACAACTGTAAATTGGGCTGATTCTGTATCGGATTGTGTCCAACTGCTATCGGGAGTTAAACAAGGTGGGGTTCTTTCACCTTCTTTGTTTGCCCTTTTTGTTGACACAGTTTTAGACAAATTAGAAGCTTCTAAATTAGGTTGTTTCATAAATTATAACTGTTATAATAGTTTTATGTATGCAGATGATCTTATTTTATTGAGTATCTCTGTCACTGATCTTCAGAAATTATTTAATATTTGTGACATGGCTTTTACAGAGTTAGATTTACCAATAAATGTATCGAAATGTCACTGTATGCGCATCGGTCCTAGGCACAATTTTCAGTGCAAGCCATTGCAAATTAGAGAAACTTGTATTAATTGGGTGGATAGTATCAAGTATTTGGGAATAAATATTTTAAGAGCTAAATCTTTTAAATGTTGTTGGAAAGAGAGTAAATGTAAATTTTATACTTCAGTTAACACTATACTGGGGAGACTTGGAACAAAGGTGCATATTGATGTTTTATTAAAATTAATATTCGCTCAGGCGGTGCCGATCTTACTCTATGGTATTGCGGCCTCCGGTTTGTCCTTTTCGGAATTAAAAGACTTTACGTATGTATATAACAGTATTTTCTTTAAAACATTTAAATCTTACGATAAAAATGTTGTACTGAATTGTCAATGGTATTGTGGTTTCTGGCCATTTGAAATATTACTTGATTTTCATAGGTATAACTTTTTGAGTAAATTAATTGCCGTTAATCAGTTAAATGATAAAATAGAATTAGACAATTCTGACTATTTGGATTACAAAGTTTTAAAAAATAAATATGCACTCCAGACAAAAGATTCACCAGCTGTGACTCGGTTTAGGTTTTGGTCATATTTTGAAAGTCTAGTTTTAAATACTGAATAGGTAAATTTTGGTTTAAACAATTATCTATTTAGTAAGAATTTTAGTTCTGTTTAGTTTTATTTATGATATATCTTATGTTGTATCTGTAGGTGATACTTGTTTGTTTTCTGTTTTCGTTTTTGTTTACTGCCATGACTTTGGTGAAATAAAGATTATATATAATTATAGAAACAAATCGAAAGAAATTCTTCTTCCAAGAATCTCAGTTTAACTCGGGTCAGGATACGAAAAATCGGAATAGATCTTCTCCACTGCTCTCTGGCTCATACCACTTTCATTCGTCGCTAGGCTGGAGCCAGTAGCGAAGTCGGTTAGACACTCGACCGCGGATCAGTATGTGCGGGGTTAAAATCCCGGGCTCGCCCGTCACTGACATCGCTTTCGAGTGAGGAAACTGACGTTAATATTAGCTTTAACAGCTTTACCATATCATCAGTCAATACCTTAAAGTCTTCAACTCGTTTTAAAACATTTTGCTGCAATACCTGGAGCCTATAGGCGCTCTAAACCGAATGCTCTTTCTGACGTTGTTTTAGATCTTCGTGCTTCAGAGGCCTTTTATGAGATTTGCAGTCACCCGTCGATCTATTCTTTAGCAACCCGGACGCAACATGAATAACTGATATAACGCTGGTATTGACTATATATATATATATATATATATATAGGCCTATATCGTCTATTTAATTAAAAGTCAATCAATGAACCACCAGTTTATACAGTATATAATTATATACAAGTATATTGTGTTTATGTTTGTTTATTTATTTATTTACTTATTATATATTTTTATGATATATTTCTTATATTTTATATGGCGCTGCAATCAATGCAATGTATTAACAATAGGCTATAGTTACGGTTTAATAAAGGCCCTTCGTATCGGCAGCAGTAATGATGATTTAGGGGTAATAATAATAAAGGCTGACTTTTTTGGAGGGCAGCCTACATCTTTCACTTGACACTGTCAAACCATAAACCATTGAACGATTCTCCTCCGATGACTTGTGAAAACCTGAATTCATTGCAGGGGAAAAGGACAACAGATATAGGACTTCATATTACCTTTCATTAGATAATTTCAATAACATCAGGATATTTGGGTAAGCATGACTTTTTTCATAGAAAAGGGGGCCCCTGTCAAGTAAATATCAACCGAAGCAGAGGAAGGCGCAGGGGCCGCCCACCTCGTCAAAAGTATAACCCCCAAGACTAATGGTACATGTACATGTATATTACATCACTAATGAAAGCCCCCAGTCTAAATGAGGATCGAGTGGAGGCCTTATCATGGACCTGCCAGTAGGCTGTGCATTGAGACAAACATTAAACCAACGTTTATCTGCTGTTTTGCATACATGTATAACTCTTGCGTGTATCTCATAAAGTTAAATAGGTGTATATCTAAAATATACATGTAGGCCTATACACGGTCATATTTTTCAGTCTTTATTGCTATAAATTTTACAATGCAACATCATCATGATATATGACCCCGATATTGCGTTACAATTTGTGCTGGAAATTAGCCTATAGCACCCTAGTTGAACTTTGATGCAGGTCAGATTTAAACTTTTCTTACTAATAAAATTGCGCTATCAATAATGGATGCTGTGATATTTGACTGATTTCAGATCTCTTGAATAACAGTCTTTATAATTCTGTCGTTTTTCTGGGTTTGGGTTTGAAAGCACAACACTTTTCTAACATGGTTACTCAGGAATATAATCAAGTGGAATACAACATGATAATTATAGGAGTTCATTCACGAATACTTCTTTATGAAGTCGTCTTTGGGCTTAAACTCTGTTATTAGTTGTAGGCTACAAAAAGTTTTGCGCAAGACGTGAGGGTAGGAACAGGCGCGCCGTCCTGTTAAAAATGAAATCGTTCGGTATTTATTAGCTAATTCAGTCCTCAATCAGTTTTGTAACTAGAGTGTGATTGGTGTAGTACCTGCATTAATTCATTTGCATTATTATGCTAGGAAATGTCGCTCGAGTATCAATATAGGACCTATTAAATGTGATTAATCGCTACTAATAAATAAATTAACTATCGAAAATCTATCATTTTTAAATTTTCAATCAGCCTACAATATCCAGTCCTTTTTGAAAACATAAATCAGTTTTTGTTATAAAATTTTAAGAATTTCGGTCCCCGTTCAAATTTGTTATAGCGGTTAGAATTCTAAGTCGCATATCAAAAATTGATTTATCGCAATTTTGATTGGGATTCTTTAACGCGCAGCTTGAATATTCTTACCATCTAGCTGGTGCAAAATTTTGCACGCTTTGATTCCATAGAGCTCAATGCCATTATTAAGGACTAGAGAGTTTTTAGAGAGTGGTTACATGTCTCACTTACTACAAGCGGGGCATCCTACAACCAGGCAGTCGTCTACCAGGTCTTCTAGGTTAGTTACTCTAGAGACCGAGCTAGCATTCCTTCCCGTTGCAAGTTGTCTAGGCGCTCCTTCGAGCATGCTGCCCCACAGATCTGAAATTCTCTTCCTTCCACTCTGCGCACCCCATCATCTATCCCTGATAAGCCTTTCCTACATTACCAACAGTTTCATAGGCGGTTGAAAGCTTTTCTCTTCGACTTTTTCTATCAACCAAATGTCCACTACCTGAGACTAATACTTAAACCGCCATTCCGCTATTATCCTGCCTTGCGCTGATTAACCGTATTATGGCTCGCACCTTTTATGGGCCTATCACTCTGCTCATCGGTTTTAATTTGGTTCCACTGTGTTCGATGTTGTCATGGACAACAGTAGCACTGTAATCGTTGTTGTTGTTGTGTTTGCATAAGAAACTTGAAGGACGACTTTAGCGAAGCGAAGCAGCGAACGTATTACGGACATATTTGATAGCAAATAAATACCCTTCACCGTATGTTTGTGTGCGCACTTGATTGTATACACAGTTGACCTTCAAGATGGCGAGCCGACGAGTTGGACTGAGTGTGGTGAGTTACATTAAATAAACTTAAAATACTTAGAGATAGAAGATTTCTCTAGTAGAACTGTATAGCATTCTCCAGTTTTATTCTCTTATTAAGTTAGTGATGTATTTCCATTAAATTTCACTCTTATGATTTCCGGCTATTTCAATTTCTTAAACTTTTATCTCAGGCAGGTTGTGATGCAAAGCATAGATTTTACTAAGGATTATGATTGCATTCGGAGATTTTCTGAGATGACATTAGTGTTAAATTGTTAAAGGCTCCTATAAAGTCCAACTAAAATATACTGAGCAGTTAAACTGGGCCTAGCGAACATAGAAGTACGTTATATGCTTCAAAGTGTTGTCGAGGTCATTTATTTTTGTTTGGTATTCTAATCAAAACTTACATGATATATAGTGAAATGATCATCAATGAACACATTGGCACTTTTAGACGTTTTAAACGTTTCACATGTTTAAAGTTGTAGGCGGTTTATAGTCAGTGATCCATGTTATCTCTCCCACTAATGTCCAAGATTTTATTCTCATCAGCTTGTCTGGAAATCGAGCCCAGGACCTCATGAATGGTCTTTTAAAATTTGTGGGCATTAATTGATACAAAGCACACTGAGCTATATATACATGAATAGAATTTATTCACCATACAGCTGTAGAGTCAATGAATGAGACAGATTTTTAAAAAATTGAACATCTATCACTACAATTACACAAACCAAGGGCTTATTCACAATTTTTCAATGTGTAAATTATTTTATTCTATTTTCTGCAGATATATGGGTTATTATATATGTAGTTTTATTGACTGACTGTTATACTTCATAATTAAGTTATAAAATTTGAGCAACGTTATAAAATAAAATTAGGATTAAGATTTGGACATGATTACTGTATTATGACAGTTTTTAACGTAAATGTGCAAGATTTATTGGTGTAATTATAATTTACCAAATTAATCTGGTACATGTTATACTCACCATATTCTATGTTTGCGTAATTTGATTCCTGCATTTTTTTCGCATTTTTTTTCGGAATATGTAAGCTCCTCAGCAAGGCCTTTATTTCCATTCATACGCTTTTTATATTGCTGTTGTGTTGTAACAAATCACATGAAATGCATGTGATAAAAAAATAAATTTATAAATGTAAATGAAATTGTATTGCTGTAGATGCGTGGATTTTCCACTTCTATTGCTGCACAAGGAAAATTGGCTGCGGTATGTGTATTTACAATCATAATTAGTATACATGTTAATTAAAAGTAGTTAAAATTGTGGTCTACATATATATTAGGCTCGGCTGTATATTTTAAAGAATAAAAATTTATATTACATATATCTAATCTACACAAATAAGGAATTTCCTTGAAATAAGTGTAATTTTATTTCTTTTCTTTGTGTAATATAAATGTACGTGATAGTCAAAATGCGTAATTCTAACAGACAATAAATGTTGTAGATAGTATATTATAAAAGTCAGCCCTGAGCAGGTTGTGATTGCTGAATTCACCTTGGCAACTCAGTGCCTACATGTTTGTCTGATCTGTGGTTCAACACATAATTTTGTAATAAATTGTTTAGTTGTAAATTCTAATATCACTGTACCGGTTGAATGACTGAATTGGCAGAATGCTTGCTTGATACGTGGGATGTGCAGGTTCAAATCTGAGCCAAGCTGTCTTTGCAAGATTCTAGTGGTGTGGAAATGTGCACTTCTTGGCTTTAGCATCAATACTTGACACTTGTAATAATAATAATAATAATAATAAAAGGTTTAACGTCCATTTCCTCATCCAGTGATGATGTCAGGGACGTCCCCAACAGCAATTGATACATTACAATTGTGCATTATATTAATTAATATTTGTCCCGCATAAATATCAGATGATGTTCCACTTTATGATGTTGCGGAAAAGGTGCTGAGGATATTTATGTTTTGTTCTTTATAATCTTTTCAAATGGTTTAGATTTGACTGTCTGTTGGTGTTGCTGGAGCCAGTGGCGTTGTCGGTAAGATACTCGACCTCAGATCAGTATGTGCGGGGTTCAAATCCTGGGATCGCCCGTCACTGACATCGCTTTCGATTGAGGAAACTGACGTTAACATTAGCTTTACCAGCTTTTTTATCAGCTAGTGGTCTGTCGATGGTGTATGCATGTAGCTGTTAATGATTTTGAACTGTACAGCCTCCTGTGCATGTGTTCGGCATTGAAGGCAGATACGCTCATGCACTGTACTCCGCGGCTACAAAGGAAAAGAAATTAGACGTTGTTGAGAAAGATATCAAAGATATTCAGGTTCAGTTTAATTGTTCTTTTTATTATATTGTGTGTTGTTTGCAATTTTATTTCATCTTTTTTTATCTTGTAGCTTTCGAGTCCTTCCTGAAGAACCTCCTTAAATTTCATTTATTGCATTAAAAAGAAGTATAGCAAAATGATGTACATAACTAGGTACAGACCTAGATGCTTTTATTTTGTCAGCGTGACTTTTAAAATTATTTAGTCTTAATGCTAACTTGGATTGGATTGCATTGCAGATTGGATTGCAGAAGATAATGGATAGGCTGAATGTTACGGCTTTAAGATGTGGCATGAAGATTAATATAAAAAGGACCAAGGTTATGAGAGTGTCCAATAATAAAGGTGAAGTTAATATCACAATAAATGGTACGAAATTGGAACAGGTAAGGAGTTTCAAATATTTGGGTCATACTATAACCGATGATGGGAAATGTGAGACAGAAATATGCAGTAGGATTGCACAAGCAAAAGCGGCCTTTGGTAGTAGAAAAGAACTATTAACAAAAAGTCTAAAGAAAGACACAAAGATAAAGATAGTGAAAACTTTGGTTTGGACCACGCTATTGTATGGATGTGAAACATGGACCTTAAGGAAGGAAGATATTAGGAAACTGGAGGCATTGGAAATGTGGATTTGGAGAAGAATGGAGAGGATTAGCTGGACTCAAAAGGTTACAAATGAGGAAGTTCTGGAGAAAGTTGGCACGGATAGACAGTTGACAAATGTATTAAGAAATAGGAAGAAGAGATGGATAGGACACATTCTAAGGGGAGAAGATCTATTAAAAGAGGTCATAGAAAGTAGAATGGAAGGGAAAAGAGGCAGGGGCAGGCCGAGATTAGGTATGTTGGATGATTTAAAGACCCACTCATATGTGGAAATGAAGAGGAAGGCGGAAGACAGAGAAGAGTGGAGGCGTTATATACCATGGACCTGCCAGTAGGCAGTGCACTAAGAGAGAATTCTAACTATATATCAGGTGTAATGGCTTGCACGCATTTCAAATTGAGTTTGCTTGCTTAAATATGAAAAGTAAATGATACAAAAATTTAATAAAAATATTTTCCGTCATTCAATTTGTTGAATTGGTTGGTAATTTCTACCCAGAAATTCTAAAACACTTCTTGGCTGCATTCTGTTTTACAGAGTACGAAAGAATATTGTTAAACATAAGAAAACTTTTTAACATAAATATTTAAAATATATAATTATTTAAAATAAAAAGGTATTCCCCTATTATTTTTTCTAGTGTCTGTTCAACTGCGCAATTTTTACAAAATAGGAAATAAATATTACTTGCCATTTTGTAACTGCTCACATTTCTAGCGAAGAAGATCTTGGCTTCTATCTGTATCTTTTAGAAATTGTTGTTAATGACTGGAGCCAGTGGCAATATCGGTAAGATATTCGACCACGAATCAGTATGTGCAGGGTTCAAATCCTTGGCTCGCCCGTCACTGACATTGCTTTTGAGTGAAGAACCTGACATTAACATTAACTTTTATTAACTTTTACCTATTGATCTTCGTTGGTTGATATTATAGGCTCTACTAAAGACAGATAAGAAGTTTGCTGAGTTTATTGCTAATCCCGTTGTAAAGAGAAATGTTAAAAGAGGTTTGTTGCACTGATATTTTTTGACAATTTTTCAACAATGTTTATACTAACTAACAAGTATTGCAAAAAAGTTCCACTTATTTCATTTTGACAGCTGAAACTGGAAGACACGCTTCTAAGTTATTTAGATATCTGTAAAGTTCATCAATATTGATCCTGCGTGTGTTGTGTCTTCCAGATAAGAATCTGATGTTACACTTGGATTTATTTAATGCTACCTATATATTGGGCTTAATGGCGTGCAGACTTGTACTTCAAATTGAGTTTGCTTGCTTAAATATGAAAAGTAAATGAAACAAAATTAAGTAATATTATTCATCGTTCAATTTGTTGAATTAGTAATATCTACCGAGAAATTATAAAACACTTTCTGGCTACATTCTGTTTGCAGAGTACGAAAGAATGTTGTTAAATATAAGAAAACCTTTTAGTAAAAATAAAATGCAATTTTTAAATAAAAAAGTTTTTCAGGATGTTGAATTTTAATTGCTCTATATGCTGTTTTTATTTGTCGTTACTGCAGAAGCACTCGTGGCTGCCTTCAAGAAGAAGAACTATTCCAACGTAACCGTCAACCTGTTCGGTAATTTTTCTTTCTTTGACGTAGTTTAGTATGTAGAATTTGACTTCCGGGATACAGCTTTCGTCATTTTTGTGGAAATGATGTAATTTCACTGGTATAGAACTATAGATTGATGCTGGTTGATGTTGTCATAAAATAGTGTGGTGCTGGATTTTCACGTAGTTGCTTTACCAGACAAGAGAATATCGAACAAGATCTGCTCAGTGTTTTATACCGTTTATTTGTTTATCTCAAAGCAGCATATAAAATTAACCAAATTATATATGTAGCAGTAAGTAGCTAAATAAAAAACAATCAATGTGAAAGCTGTTATCATAAATGAACCTCAGCGCTCTGTGCGATAGTACGATAAATATTTGCTAGAAAAATGCAAATCTGAATTACAAGCTCTTTTTATTATGCTACTAATTATCGTAACACCACTTTGCTAACCATACAAATGACTGTTTTCATAGCAAGAACCACTGTAATGTTTTATATTGTCATCGATAGATAGATGCACTCAAGTTACTGCCATTGACTTTATGAAGGTTTTTTGCAGGCAGAGGAAGACTAGATATCTACGGCTCTATGCTCGATGTTGTCCTGAACGGACTGAAGCTGCTAACATTGTTTTTACCGCAGGTGCTATGGCTGACAACGGAAGACTAAACAAGATCAACTCGGTGTTTGGAACGTTTCAGCGGCTCATGAGCGCCCATCGTGGTGAAGTCATCTGCACTGTTACCACTGCCAAGGTATGAAAATCTTTTTAGCCTTAGACATAAAAGCAGAAGATACACCACAGCCTATAAAATGATGGTGACACTTCCGGTTCGATGTAAGCCTATTAAAAACAATTAAAAGACTTAATTATTAACATAGTTTCATCAGAATTTAAACAAATGAGTTTATTTGTTACCATGGGACTATATTGCAGTTCTTGTTACTGAATCTTCTAGTTCTCCCTAATACTTCGTTGTTTTTAGCCTTGTTGAAATCTGAATGTTTTGGTATATTATATTATGTATAAAAGAGCTAGTACATACTGCGTAACTAGGGCGAATTTATATAGAAGTGGCTGTCAAGTGGCACCTTCCTGCCTTTCATTCAACTTTCAAATCTGTGTTAGACAAGCTAACACAAGCTGTAGCTTCACTCATTCAGGCTTGAGAGTCAGTCAGTCGGCTTACTATGATGCTTGCATGCCTCTTATCATCTGCCTGTTTAGAATCGATTGTTCCTTCATGACGTTGTGCATTATAGTATATTAATTGGGTGTTTGCTTAAGTCTATAATGGAACTGCTGCCTAGGCACTAAAATATAATTTGCCTCGTTGAAAGTTTAGAACTGTAGCCTTGTGCGTAAAAGTAGTAATACGTAGTTCGTAGTTGTCTGGTTCAGAATTGAAACTGCTAAGGATTTTCTTTGTGATTTGTATTTTATCAATAACATTGTCAAAATAATATGAAAGTTGCAAGCTTTTAGGAGTTTTCTAATTTAACGTTTCCTACAATGTTTCACCGGTGTTTCAGCATTCTATAAATTAAAATAAGTAATACATTGATTAGATTCCTTTCAGTTATATTCAATAACTACAGTTCACTTTTAGAATTGTTGAGAATGACTAGGTAAAGAATTTGAAAGTTTATTTAACATTTTAGATTATAATTATTGTATAATTTTTATTATCAACATTTTGGTTGGACTTGCAGCTCATGCTTAATGAGCAGCGAATTCAGAAAAGCTACAAAGCCTAAAAATTACTGCTTTAAAGGTTTCTGCATTACGTACAAATGCTGCTGAGGGCTGCTCTTAGACTTGCTGAGTCCATCTTGTCAGTCAAGTCTGCCTCCAACTTAATAAACTAACCTGTTACGCAAATGATTCATCTTTGATTGATGGCTCAGATTACTGATTCATATGGATTGTTTGGCTTTTTTGTTGCTGTGTTGTGTCCGGGTTGTTTGAAGAATTGACCAATTGGTGACTGCACCTGTCATAGAAGGCGACTAAAGCACTAAGATCCATACCAACGTCAGAAAGGGCATTCGGTGGGTGAGCGCCTAGGCTCCCAAAATTGCTACAAAAATTTAAACGAATGGAAAAGTTTCAAATAGGGGATATTAACTGATGATATGATGTAGTACAGAGAGGATTTGAGACAGTCTATTCGTATCCCAACCCTAGTTAACCTGGGATTCAAGGGAAGATTATGATATGATGGATTGTTTGACTGTTGATTGTACAGCCTCTGGATCAGACTTATCTCAAAGAGCTGAGGACAACGTTGGAGGGGTTCCTCAAGAAAGGAGAGGTCCTACAGCTAGAGACCAAGGTGAGGTCCTCTCTGTATCTCTATGCAGATGATTTGATGTTAGCTCAGTCTAACAGAAACTCTTAACTTGACTAATTTAGGATTTTAAAGAAAAGATTTACATTACAGTATATTTATATTTATATAAAAAAGATTTATATTACATTTTAATTTTGTAAATTTGATGATGGCTCAGTTCTAACAGAAACTCTCTGAACTCGGCTAATTTAGGATTTTAAAGCAAAGATTTTTATTACAATATATTTATATAAAAAAGATTTATATTACATTTTAATATTGTAAATTTGACGTTGGCTCAGTTCTATTAAAAACTCTCTGAACTCAGCTAATTTGTTATCGCTGACCACTGGTACTGTATTCGGTAATCATAGTCTTAGTGTTGCCATCTTGCAGAAGATCTGTTGTTATCTGTACTGCTTAACGATCGTGGCTCTGTTATTTTTTTAGTCTTATATCACTTAAAGAGCTAAAAACTTGAAAGCTATGTCAGTGACGGGCGAACCCAGGATTTGAACTCCGCACATACTGATCAGCGGTCGAGTATCTTGCCGACATCGCCACTGGCTAGAGCCAGTGACAGTGTCGGTAAGACTTAGGAACCGGTTCTAATTTTCTAGTTGGATTGTGAAAACCATAACAGTAGTAAATCGATATTTTTGTATGATTCTTGATGTTCAATATTAATATTGTAAATATGAAATTGAAAATATGTAAATATTGAAAGATTCTTACTGTACTTTATTGATGAGCAAAATAAATCGTGAACATTATTTTTTACATGAAATTTGGCTGCCTCTTTATGAGTGATGCAGTTATTCTGATAAGTATATTTATGTTATTTTTCGTAGCGTTATTTATTCCTATTTTATAATGAGAAACACTCGGTAGCATATGAAATATACAGTAGAAAGCTAATGTAAATTTTAAATGGCTCTAATAGGCTCAACTGCAGAGCTTAACATCTTATGATGTGTTTGAAGGATATGACTGCTGAAGTTATAGTCTAACAGAGACGAGATAATTTGCCATCCTGATGGTTAATTAAGTTTCGACTTTACCATGCTCTCAGCAACTATACCTATAGTATAGTATAAGATTATAATGTTATGAATGAGATGATCCTCAAGATATGGCTTGCTATTCATGATTTCTGTCGTACTATTTCTTCTTGCAAGCGGATAAATATCTATTTTAGTCTCATAAATTTTTTGTTGCCCCATCTGCTCAGGTTGACCCATCTCTGATTGGTGGAATGGTTGTTAACATCGGTGACAAGTACGTTGACATGTCTACGGCCAGCAAGATTAAGCTCTACAGTAACCTCATCAAGCAGGCCATCTAAAGACAGAACAACGGCCGGCCAATCCGGAGGCGATTCACACTGGCGCACTCGTCGTTATAAATCTAAACAAAGTTAGAACTCTTGAGACACGTCGTCTGGTTCACATGGGACTTGTAACTGATCATTTCGCAAACTGTCTGTAGAAGTTGATAACAAGCTAATAATCATTTTGTTATCGTGCAATGCTGCGGTAGTTGCATGCTAGGAAACTGAACGGTTCTGATTTAGATCATGTTCAAAGAATAAATCAAGCTCTCCAATGTATTGTGTTGTTCTTGGATTTTTTCGTTGTACATTTAAACTGTAGTTGCTTGCATATTTCACGTTATTAATTACGTGGAATAGCCAAAAGAGTGAGTTGACTGGTTTACCATATTTGGTTGTTAAGTTTAGATATTGTATTATTATTATTATTAGTATTATTATTAAGTTTAGATATTGTATTATTTTATCTAAGTAGTGCTCGGTGTTGTCATTGATGACAGTAGCACTCTAATTGTTGTTATTGTTATTATTGAATATTAGGAAAATTTCGTGTCAAAATATCATTAGATTAGAATAATTTAGATCTGGAAATCTTATTTCTCAATAATTATTAGGATCCTGCATGTTTAGATTTGAAGAAGACCATGATATCTGTTAGTATCAAGATGCCAGCGACACTTATTTTTTCTTACTTATGGTCAGAAGCTTAAAGATTTAAACAAATAAATAAATAAAAATATATTTAAATTAAAAAAAGATTTAAGGATTTGATACTGAAAGAGGTCAACGAGCTTCCTGTGTTGCCTCCGGAACATTAAAGAATAGATCAACCACATAATTATGTAGATAATTAAATTCTATGCAAATTTTATACATTTCAGACGATTCAAAAATTGTAAAAGTTGATCAATATTCTTGTGATGTTAGAATATTACAAGATAACACAGCAAAAATATAAACAGGTCCTGAAAGAAGGAACTCAACATTTATAAATGTAGGGTCATGCACGTAGGTAAAAATAGTTTAAACAATGATTACCACACAATACTAAAGTCGACCAATACTTAAAAATAGGTGTTAGTAGATAATTCACTAAACTTAGACAGTAAGTAAATAAAGTAGCTAATAGTAGCCTGAGAAATGCTATTCTAGGACTTGCAAAACTAGATGACTAACACAAAAAATATACTATGGTAAAACTATCTAAGGCATTGCAATGGCTACGCCTAAGGTGGAATATTGTGTTCTAGCTTGGTATCCATGCCTAAAATTCAGAATAATATTATGTATATGTATAGATAAATTAGAGAAGGTGCAAGATCTTTGGACAAGACATATGAAAGACTTCAAGAATTTTAGTTATGAAAAATCAATTAACTTTGACTCCATAAAATCCTGCTAGGCTCGATTGCTACTCCTGCTATTTTTGACTTTATTGTTATATTACCTCGACTATTATTTATTCGACTCGTACTTTTTATTCGCTTTTTATATGTGGAGTTTAAAATCATTCGCGACATTCACTGAACGACCGGCATCATGGAAAGTAATCATGCGCCCAATAATTCAAGCAGTTCCAAGTTAACTGGTAAAATTCGAAGTTGACGATAATTTAAATACTCTGTGCCTTTTTGATTACCTAAATTCATTATATTATTTAATTAGCGATTACTTTAGTTATATAGTATTTTTTCGTAATTTAAATTTGTGAATTACTTAAAACTTGTCTGTACTGGTTTAGCAAATATCACGTGATGAAAGATGTCGGACTATGAAATAAACAAATAACAAACCACTTAATTGTAAACATATATAATTATAGTGAATGAGAAATTAGGTTAGAATCAGGTGTGGACCGTCATTGCGCAGATATAGTAATCTGCAGCATTGCTGGTACGGTGTAAATTATCGTATCCTGAATATATTACTGAATGAAGTAATAGCCAACGTCTGACATGGGAGGCAAGGATTCTAAACCGGTCTTCATTGGCTATGAAGAGGCTGTAAAAAGAGGTTAATAATATTTTCTTCCTTCGCTATCTTTCTAAGATGCCCTTAATAATTTATTAATGTTACAGTGACTTTCTTAGATTTAATTATGTCCTGTAAATATTATTAATCTGCTTCATAAAATATTTTTTAATTAAGTTCATTATTAGATATTTATTTTAGGAAGGAAGCTGTCAATGGAAAGAGGAAACGACAAGAATATTGCAGTATTCATATTATTGATATTTCAGTAAGCGAGGCGGAATTAAGGCGCCTGAAAGATGCATTTAAGCGTTCATCAACACTCAATGGGGTCATGTCTCGCCAGTTCTTTGTCAGAGAGGTTCTTGGAGAATCTGTTCCTACCAAACTTGCTGAAGTATAAATCCATTTTATTAACATTTGATAATTGTATGTTTACTTTGTCTTCCAAGAATGTTGCCACTCAATCTCAACGTTGTATTTGTTAAATTTTTGTAAGGTGAGTTGTTAGAGGGTGTTGCAGGCTAGCCTGGCCGGGGGTCCTTAAGTAAGTTTATGATCATTCAGTTTTACTACCCCTAATCTATGAAATTTTGTACGTATTGATCTATAGATCCTGTATATACTATGTATATCAAAATTTTTCTATGTAAAATAAAAACTTGTGTATTTTCTTCTTAATACCCATCTTCTGCTTCCCTCTCTGACTTAAGGACTCTGTTGATTTCTCAGAGCTCTGTGAATTTTCTGTGGCCATCTGGTGGAACTATTAGTGTTTATTTACAGTATTTGTATGTTCTGCTTGAAACAGCATTGGGTGAGAAATCAGACTTCTTAATCATCATTGAATTGTATTATGTTCGTCATCATCATCATCATCATTATCATCATCATCATCATCATTATCATCATCATCATCATCATCATTATCATCATCATCATCATCATCATCATCATCATAATCTTCCTTTGAATCCCAGTTAACTAGGATCAGCATGCCAATAGACTTTCTCTACTCCTCTCTGTTCCTACGCCATATCATCAGTCAATCCCTTATAAAATATTCCACTCTTTTTTTGAAAATTTTTGTATCAGTTTCTGGAGACTGGGCACTCTCTAACTGAATGCCCTTTATGACATTGGTTTTTATCTCAAGTAGTGCTTTGTCGCCTTTTACGACATGTGCAGTTTATGGTTCAAGCCGATGCTAACGTCAGTTTCATCTCTCGAAAGTTGTATATCAGCAGTTGGTCTATACATCAGCATCCCAGATGCAACACTGGTATTGTATTGTATTGTATTGTATTGCTCCATATTTTATATATATATATATATATATATATATATATATATTGTATTTTACTCAATATTTTATTTTATTCCATATTTTATGTATATTGTATTTTACTCATTCTAATTTCCATATATCTTGTTAACAGCGGATCTATCTAGCATTCGGCGGAACATCTAGAGGCATAGGGTTTAAAGAATTACTTTGCGGATTGGTGGTTGTAACTAAGGGCAGTATGGAGGAGAGGATCAAATGTAAGTAAATATTGGTGCGACACTTCTCACTGTATGAATATAACAAGCTAAAAAGCTAAGGTCAATGTCAGTTTCCTCACTCGAAAGCGATGTTAGTGATGGGCGAGCCCAGGAATTTAACCCTGCACATACTGATCCGCTGTCGAGTATCTTACCGACAACGCCACTGGCTCCAGCCAGTGCATTATTTTAGTCAATCTGTTGATTTATATCTTGAATTCAGTTCATCATAGAGCTGGCTAACTATAGATAATTGTCAATGGTTAAACTTCAGTTTTACCGATTGCAAAGACATTTAATAAAGTTCTAAATATGATAATCCTTTTGGTGTGAAGACGTATTGTTATGCCCATTTTCAGTTACCTTTGTTGTGAAAGAATTTTTCATTCTGTACCACCTGAATAAAAATATCAGTACTTCATTAAGTCATAATTATTTGGAAAAATAAATCGTCGCCAACCTTTTATGATTTCCTATTTGGTACAATTTTGACACAATATTGACATCATAAGTAACGGCGCTTGATGGCATCATTGAAGAAGCGGCGTTTATTTCATATTTTGTCGTCGTTATTTGCAGTTTTGTTCGGAGTGTACAGCAGCGAGCAGTCATACGGATATATCAACCAATCAGAGATGGATGAGCTGGTACTGCAGACTGAGGGTCACGTGCCCTATGAACTAGCAGATCTCTTCAATGAGGTTAGTTACGTTTTATGTCTTTAGTCGAGTCTAATTGTAAAATTAGAAATAGACTTATGTAGATTATTTTCTTCTACTGCTAATTAATTAATTAATTAATGCATAGTTGTTATTTATGCTTATGGGTAAACACCGTAGTTTTCTCAGGGAATGCCGCCCCTATCCGGTAAATTTTAGTTGAATGGGAGGAAGGCATAGGGGGCTCACCTCGTCATAAGCAGAATCCCCCAAGAAAATGGTATATAACAGCAAGAATGAATATTGTTAGATGATTTAAAGTTCAGCTCACATGTAGTAGACATGAAGAGGAAAGCGGAAGATACGGAAGAGTGGAGGCTTTATGTACCATGGACCTGCCACTAGGCACTGCACTAAGAGAGAGAAAGAGAGTTATTATTTATCTTTTTGATTTATTGAAATTTGAGATGTTTAGAGAGCTGTGCACATATCAGAATGGGGCATTGCAGTACTCGACATAGAAGAATTTGTTTTATGTTTAATAACTTAGTAAAATGTCCATTGGTAAAAAGTCTGATATTAATTTATCACAATTTTCTTAGAATATTAGTGTCTTGTAACTGAGACATTTTGCTCCATTATGGATTTCATTGGATCGGTGTATTTGTTTGATAAATCTAGACTCTTTATTCAACAATGTTATGGACTTTAAGTCTACCATCTGTAGGCTTTATGATTTGTCATGAGCCTGCAGATACTGATGATGCTGAATAAATGGATTAATTTATATCAAGTAGTCTCTGAAATCTCGTTCTCTCTCTCTCTCTTAGTGCGCTGCATACTGTCAGGTCCATGGTATATAACGCCTTCACTCTTCTCTGTCTTCCGCTTTCCTTTTCATATCCACATATGAGTATGAGTGGGTCTTTAAATCATCTAACATACCTAATCTCTGCCTGCCTCTGCTTCTTTTTCCTTCTATTCTACCTTCTATGATCTCTATTAATAGACCTTCTCCCTTTAGAATGTATCCTATCCAACTCTTCTTCATATTTCTTAATACATTTATCTATTTGTCTAAGAAATCTCCTATTACATTTGAATTAAGCCTCAACGTGAGTTATTGTCTAAACTGACGGTACTATATTGTATTGCATTGTGTTTATACATGTAATGTAAATGGTACATGTACTCACCAGTTTAGATTTATCTCAGTAGTGCTCGACGTTGTCATGGACGATAGTAGCACTGTAATTGTCAGGTTAGCCAAGGAATCCTCTATATATATATATATATATATATATATATATATATATATATATATATATATATATAACATCCTTAGTTAGTTATATAACATCCAGAGTTAATATATAGATATCCTTGGGTTAAAGCTCTTTAATTCTAACAAATTTTTCATGTGTTTCGTTGATAACTTTGCAGAGCGACAAAGTGTCGTACGAGAAGTTTTTGGAGTGGACGGGACAGCACTCTGACGCGCTGTGCATGACAAGATGGCTGCTGAAGGAGTTCAAGCACCTGTCTGCTACCAGTGATATGGACACGCCCACTTTCTATCAGACGCTCGCTGGAGTAACACACTGTATGCATCGATGAACGAAACGAGCAGTCGTTTAACCAACAGTGTTTAACCAACATTTATAATATGAAACATTTTCATTTTTTGATTTATTTTATTTTATTCCTAACGCTGGTTAAACTTGGTTTTAAGGGAAGATGATGATGATGATATTATTCCTAATGCTGTCAATACTATTTCTACATAACATAACGGCACGGAGTATGTATCGCTGTCATTTAGTTCCGGGGAAAACATTTCATGGTGAGGTGGGTCCCCTCTGCCATTCTCAGCTCCTGCCTTATATATATATATATATATATATATATATATATATATATATATATATATATATATATATATATATATAAATGATGAATGAAGCGAGCAGTCGTTTAACCAACTAATCTATGAAACCTTTTAATTTTTTAAATTTTATTTTAGTTTTAACACGGTCAATTCTATTTCTATATTTTCATTTAGGAATAGTTGAAACGAGTCTATGACTTACGTAAATTTTTTGAGAATTGCGATGTGCTTTAACGTGAATAAATGTAAATATAACTTTCACTGTTGGTTTTTGTCTGAGTATTTCTGTAATTTATCTATTTACAACTTATTGATAACTTATCTGATCATAGCCTTATGATAGTAACCATGACTCTTTATATGTCCTGTGTTAGAGTACTAGCGCCAATTTAAAAAAATCTTTTAAGATTTGTTAAATTATCTAGTGACTGATTGACTGACTGATCGACTGCTCGATTGATTGCTTGGCTGATTGATTGACTTATTTAATATTTAGTTTTATATTACTTTGAATCGTTTGAATCAGTAAATCTTCGTTTTAATCACATAAGCTTCTGCTTTCCTATGATCAGTTCCATAGGCAGCTGAAGACCCATCTTTTCCATCTCTCTTTTCCATCTCTCTTTTCCATCCAGTGTCCATGAGCAGCGACCTGCGCCTAAACCTCCTTTTCTTTAATTCCCTTTACTTTGGACTGAATTTCTGGATTTTTAAATTTGCACTGTTTTTTTACCTTCTTTATATTCGCCGGCTTGATTTTGTCTCAGTAGTGCTCGA
>CAJHZI010000477.1:510000-745000 GCA_905160935.1 Enchytraeus crypticus | reverse complement strand
AAAACGAATGGAAAAGTTTCCCAACCCATTTAGAGGAGGGAAGAAGGTCTATTCGTACCTTAGCTACGCTAGGATTCAAGGAATGATGATGACGATAAAAATGACTATGATGATATTAATGTCCTATTTGAATTTATTGTACTATTTATTATAGTAATTTATCACGCAGTAGAAACCAAAGCAGAAATAAATCAGTAAATCCACTTTGGCTTGCAAGAAAATGTCTGTTTCTGATGCCGTAGTTAAACAGTTCATTATTTAATTTTTCATTTATTCATCACATCAAACATTAAAAAACGCAGGTAAAACAAATAGAAAAACGAAACATGGAAACATTTGTGTGAACGGAAGATACAGGCCATAGAAGCTCTTACATATTCCGGATTTAGTTCATTAAAAGCAGAATAAATAAAAGCAGAAAATTAATTTAAAAACGTAGTAATAGAATTATAGTATCCTACGTACAAGAGTGAAGGTAATCACAGACATACAGTTAAAATAAATTCACTACACAAAATCATTGTTAATTTAACTCTCATTGTTCTGTAGGTATGCCATATTGTGCTGGGGCTTCGGCCACAAACCAAGGAGGATGAGAAGAATGTTATCATGTAAGTTGCTGGTTAATTGTTAGCAGTAATTTTTAAACTGTTCAATAATACTTAAAATTTACAAAATATTACAAATTGATTAAATTATTGTCGACTATAAGTATTATGTGTAATAAAATAATCTTTTGTAACAATGTCTGTTGTATTTTTAATGAAATGTATTGTTTTTTTTATACTGTTGACGAAAGCATTGTTATCAAATGCTCATGCTGTAGTTCGTCTTAACGTGATTTAAGATCTCAACTCTAATTGGCTGGAGCCAGTGACGATGTCGGTAAGATATGCGACCGTTGATCAGTATGTTCATTTGTTTTATCATTTGTATATCAGTTGGGGTTCAGTTCCTGGGCTCGCCTGCCACTGACATCGCTTTCGAGTTAGGAAACTGACGTTAAATTTAGCTTTACCGGCTTTTTAACGCCATAATACTTGTACCCCGTCTCTCCCCATTATATTTTATTTGCATATTATCTTGGCTCTTTTTTTATTAACCAAGCAATCCACAGGCGTAGTGCACCTTTGCTGTATAGTTATACGATCCTTGTAACGTTTAACTATCTTGCAGTCCATATTAAGTAACATAACAGCAATCATAGTGCTACTGTCATCCATGACAATATCGAGCACTATAGATGGACATAGAGCTCTCTAAAGATAGCTTTACTGATGGAACACTTTGCTATCTAAGTGAAAGGCATTTGTGTGATTCTGATTCCCGTTTCAAGAAAGCATTTCTTTAACATCATTGTAACATCCTATCATCCATCAGTCAATCCCCTATTTGAGACTTTTTCATTCGTTTAAATGTTTGTATAGCAATTGGTAAAGGTAAAGCTGGTAAAGCTATGGTTAACGTCAGTTTCCTCACTCAAAAGCGATGTCAGTGACTGGCGAGATAGACAGATTTTCGTATGTGTAACCATACGACCAAACAATGTATGAGTTAGCCGTGTTGTTATTTGACAAGAGTCTGCAAGAGACGTGCCTGACATTGCCTTACGGCGAGGAACCGGACGTTAAATTCTTATTAATTGATTGATTGATTGACAGACCGTGGTTAGCGCGCGAAGAGCAGCTTGGCTTGAGAGCTGGTCAGGTGTGGTACCTGGTATCTATGGCCTGGTGGAGACAATGGCTTGACTACATCAATATCTCTGTTAGTAACACTGTTGTCAATATCAATTTTTGAGAATTGTAAAAAATATTATAGGCTACTTAAGGTATGGATAAGACATTGCCTTTTGTAAAGTGATGACCTTGTTGTTCCATGAAGCGCTATAATGGTGTTCAAATCCTGGTCTCACCCGTCACTGACTTCGCTTTCGAGTGAGGAAACTGACGTTAACATTAGCTTCACTTTAGCTTTTTGCTTTTTACTTTTTTTAAAATGAACTCTAAATTTGTTTATTTCAGCCATCTACATCGTCCTACCCCCCTCATTCCACACGTCTCTCCTCCCTCCCCCCCTCCAGTGTCTCCCCCTCTTCCTCCTCATCCGTTTCCTCCATCAGCGTGGGACCAAGCCTTCCTGTCGCCGTCAAATTCAGCCACTCCAGGGGCAGCTCTGTCTCTCTCTGCCCCGGCAGCGGGATTTCCCTGCGTAGAAATTCCTCCGCATGTTCCAGCCCCGACGACGGGATTTCCCTGACGTCATTTACGAGTCATCAGCAGAACGAGAGGTACACAGGAGGACAGGTAGTGAGAGAGACAGAGAGTCAGGGACAGATGAGTACGTCTAATAGTCAGGCGTCGTCTCCTTCAGGGTCGCCGAGTAGCGCCAGGAGGGTGGTAGGGGGGCTGGTTAGACCAGGGGCCATAGACAATACC
Source organism: Enchytraeus crypticus (assembly GCA_905160935.1). Taxonomy (NCBI): domain Eukaryota; kingdom Metazoa; phylum Annelida; class Clitellata; order Enchytraeida; family Enchytraeidae; genus Enchytraeus; species Enchytraeus crypticus. The sequence continues at coordinate 742,562 of CAJHZI010000477.1, read as the reverse complement.
TCCCTGGTCGATCCGCCTACTTACAATGTATGTCACTGAGCTGTGTGTCGTAATAGTAACGTTAATACTGAGCAAATATTAGGTTAAGTAATACGTAAATACTGAAGTAAATCATATATCGTGACCATTTTTGATCACCGGACCGGCTTTCGTTTAGGACCGTACTTCTCCTCGGCACATTTCATCTGCAGATTGGTCTGGGTGAATTGATCTGTAGTGATGTGTGCTGTGGGGTCGTCCCTGACATCATACTTGGATGAGGAGACAGACGTTAAGCCTTTATTATTATTATTATTATTATTAAATAATAAGTAAATACTAAGGTAATTCTAAAGTAAATAATGATTAAATAATAGGGCTAAGTTTAAAGACTGTTTCTCTAAGTGGCGATGTCGGTAGGACACTCGACCGCTGATCGGTGTGTGCGGGGTTCAAATTCTGGGCTCCCCGGTACATACATCGCTTTCGAGTGAGGAAACTGACGTTAACATTAGCTTTACCTGCTTTTCTAAAGCTAATTAAATAATAAAGCTATGCTTGACGTCTGTTTGTCTAAAGCCTAATAAACAATAAGGCTAGCTTTAATGCCACATTTGTATTAGACTACTTCAATCTCTAATATTATCGTTATTTCTGGTAGCATTAGGACTTCGTTAGCATTAGTACTTCCTTTAGCATTAGGACTTTCGTTAACATCTCGCTTTGCCACACACTGTGACACTAATGGTTAAATTAAAGTGATTTTCAGTACCAGTGTTGTGCTGTTTGATTGTTGTATGTAGGTGATAACGTTGACCAAGTTGTGCTGTTTGATTGACGTGTGTAGGTGGTAACGTTGATCAAGTTGTGCTATTTGTTTGATGTGTGTAGATGGTAACGTTGACCAAGTTGTGCTGTTTGATTGATGTGTGTAGGCAGTAACGTTGACCAAGTTGTGCTGTTGGATTGATGTGTGTAGGTGGTAACGTTGACCAAGTTGTGCTGTTGGATTGATGTGTGTAGGTGGTAACGTTGACCAATGAGGGAGGGTGTTTGAAGAAGTCCCGCCCACTAGTGAGGGGGCGTGACTATGAAATCCTGCCTGAGCCTGTGTGGAAGGCTATGTCCTGCTGGTATGGGCGGAGTCCTATAGCTCTGCCTCGCACTGTATGTACCTCTGAGTATCTATATTTATCTCTCTTTATGTACTGCCCACAATAATTGCTCTTAATGTACTGCCCAATGTACTGGCAGGTTCATGGTATAACTCTTTCATATCTCTCTATTAGTGCACTGCCTACTGGCAGGTCCCTGGTATATAATTTTTTTTCATTGAGCTCCTGCAAATATATCTTTTGAAGTGGTTTCCATTGCATTCTTCGATTTTCTTTTTAAATATTTAAGATTTTTTCTACAGTTTTCTAAACACTAAGGATAGAATAACTGTCATTGAATAAGATGTTTGTTTTTGAACGATTAATGAGATTTAAATGTCTGATACATTTATTTATTTGTTCATCGATATGATGTTTGCATGATGTGTCTTTATGCTGTGATTTCTCTTACATTTTTTACTTTGGTTCTAATAAACTTCATATTTCGACGCTAGGTAATATTTTTTCTACAGTTTTCTGAACACTAATGATCGAATAGCTGTCATGTTTCTAGGTCATGACGAGTAAACCAGGTTGATGATGATGATTTTCTAAACACTAATGATAGAATGGCTGTCATGTTTCGACGCTATGTTATAATTTTGCTACAGTTTTCTGAACACTAATGATAGAATAACTGTCATGTTTCTAGGTTATGACGAGTCGACCAGGTTCTGCGCCTGAACTGGAGTTGTACCCAGTGCTGGTGAGACTGCTGAGGTATCAGCTGAACAACGTAACCACTCGACCACTGGGCGGCCCTGCTGCCACCAGCGCCATCAGCGGCCTGGGAGGAGTGATCTACAGTAAGTTAATAATTCTTGATAAGAATTATTGGATGATAGGCATTAAATGAAACATTAGATGGTAAGGAACTAATTGTCATGATTAGGAAATGTGATTATGAGAAGTATGATATGGATTATTAGATGATAGGAGTCATTAGATGATAGGAGTCATTAGATGATAGGAGTCATTAGATGATAGGAGTCATTGGATGATAGGAGTCATTAGATGATAGGAGTCACTAGATGATAGGAGTCATTAGATGATAGGAGTCATTAGATGATAGGAGTCATTAGATGATAGGAGTCATTAGATGATAGGAGTCATTAGATGATAAGGATCAAAAGGATGATTAGACCGACAGACAGTCAAAGAGACAAGGAGAGAGAGACAGACAGAGAGAGAGAGAGAGAGAGGAACTGAAAAGTTAAAAAGAGCAAGTCCTTTCTATGTTTAACTTAATAAGAAACTTTACAACACTATACAAAAAACCATGAAGATTTAAGGCCCTGTTCCACACCCGAGGATGGTATGATGTACATGTCAACTTTTGGCAATTCTACACGATCAAAACATACTCGCTAGTGCATAGACCAAAAAGCCAGTAAGATTCAATGCAAACAAGGAAGATATACACGGACGCATTATTTGTTTTACTATGACATGACATGGCATGACATGACATGACTGTATTTGTTGTTTATTATGAAATTATAACTGATGAAAAAGAATAGAATGGAATAGATAATATGTTTATTTTTAAGCAAAGACACAAAATGCATAAACGACATACAATAATGCCTCAACAGCAATATCCACATCTATTGCGAGAAAAATTGGGCGTCAGTGAAGTTACAGAGTATCTTATCTAGCTGACTACCATGATAATATAATATGATATTTACAGTTCTTAATAAGCTAGATTTAGTTCATAGTATATATAATATTTTTATTTACATAGTATAGATAATATTCATAGTATATTCATATAATACATAATACATAGTTCATATAGAACATAAAAAGTTGAAATTGAAAGAATGAGTAAACGTGATATGTAGGTGTCATGACTTCTATGGATTGATTGATTTCAGATTCACTGGGGGTGGCTGGAATAACGTCAGGGGGAGGTGGGGCCCCCACGCCTCCCAAACGATATTTGGCCTACACGTCTATGTTCAGCAGAAAGCACAGTCTCGCTCAGATCTATGACTTCCTCACCGCCAGGCTTAAAATACCCAGAGAGGATATGAGGCTGTGGAAGATAGGCAGTGACGATGTGAGTGTTCTGTTAATCAATCAATTAATTAATTGATTAATTTTCCATTGACTAATTAACCCATTTTTTCCGCCATAGATCTAAATATTGACCCTCTTGCATTGGATCTTGGACATACACTGTTTTGATTTCATTTTCTCTTGTAGTTTGTTTATAATAAGCGTCATCGTGTGATGTAGTGGCGTCTGTTTTTGTGGAGTCTGCAAAAGGCGTCACTAACATTGTCTTATGGTGAGGAATCGGACGCTAAATTCATATTGGTTGTTGATTGATTAATCTTTCAGTTAATCATTGTGAGTTAAATAAAATCAGCCAATCTCTCAGTTAGATCAATCTGTCAGTCAATCAATCAATCAGTTAGGCAGTCAGTAAGTCTGTTCTTCAGTCTGTCAATCTGTCAGGCAGTCAGTCTGTCAGTCTTTCAATAAATCAGTTAGGCACTAAGTTAGTCAGTCAGTCAGTCTTAGAATCAGTCAGTCAGTCAGTCAGACAGTTCTTCTATAAATACGAAGGTAAATAAGTACATCAACTAGAGCTTGCCTGATAGCAGGAAGCTATAAGTTGGAATCTCTACCAGATCACCTCATACTGTATGACCCTTGCGACACTGAATCTGACGTTACACGTTGCTTTATTTATATCTACACTGTAGTATAATTTTAGAACCGAAATTTGGCTATGTTACAGATGAACATGACTCTATTAGATGAAGACAGTGAAAGTAAAACAGTAGAAGAGTTGGAAGTGATGGATGGATGTCAGATACTCATAGAAGGTGGGTTTAGATTCTGTTGTTAGTGGCTTAATATATGAGACCAGTTGCAGCGTGCAGTATTTGCAGCAAACATATATATATATATATATATATATATATATATATATATATATATTTTTACTGTACATTAGATATACATTTTCAGTAATCTGTTTTAATTTAATAAGTTATTTAATAAGTTCCTAAGGGTTTTAATCTCACTTTATATCCATACTTAATCGTCTCTGCTTACCCTCTCACTATATTCTGTACTTTAAATAAAAGAAGCTATGGGAGATGTTAGAGGCAGTTTTAGCTCTCAAAGGGTGGCAGTTAATTAATTTGCTGTCCTTTCATAATCATCCTATGGAATATATTGTGCCTGCCATTAGTTATATTTAACAGTTGCTATTTCAGATTATTTACTTTTTATTATTTATTATTAAAAACGAAAACTTATGTAGCAGTATCATGGCCGAAACCGGTCTTCGAGACTACTTTACAGAAAGAGTTCAATAATAATAATAATAAGCTAAATAAACATTACATTTCAATTTATATCTAAAAATGACTACATATGAGTGGAACTGTATAAATCATCTAGCAGTACTTATTCTTGTTTTTATATCAAATACTTTTAAAAACTCTTCACATATTATAATTTCATGTAGAAAAACTACGCGACCACTTATAATATTTCAGTACGGAACCGGGATTTGACATGGCCAGAAGAACTGTGTCAGTTAGCTAAGAACAAAGCTTTAATGGACAAAACAGGTTTGCTTGTCTTACACTATTTTCACGTATTTATTAATCTATTTTATGATGTACCCTATATTACATATGTAACGTTTTGATCAGAAAGATGTAGGATAAATGATTTGTTGGCAATTATGAATGTATGAAGGTGACTTCCTATATATCAAGAATGGACTAAGTATCAATTTTGATATACAACTGTACCATTCGTCTATTAAAGATGTATGCGTCAATATATAGAACTATTTATATATGTAAATGAATACTAAATTGGATCGCCTCGTGACTCAGTGGTAGAGAGCTCGCCTCTTTAACGGTCGCCAATTCGAGACTGCGTAGCGACGTGGGTTTTTTCGTAGAAGGCGACTAAAGCACTAAGATCCACACCAACGTCAGAAGGGGCATTCGGTTGATGAGCGCCAAGGCTCCAGAAATTGCTACAAAAATTTAAACTAATGGAAGGCTCAAATAAGAGATTGACTGATGATGTGGTGTAGGACAGAGAGGATTTGTGACAGTCTATTTATATCCAGACCCTGGTTAAACTGAGATTCAAGGGAAGACGATGATGATGATGATGATGATGATGATGATGATGATGATGATGATGATGATGATGATGATGATGATAAACGCATACACTAAATAAATATGTGTGTACTATTAACAGCCACAGAGCGTGGGGCTACTGGTTTGAATAACCTGGGCAACACTTGCTTCATGAACTCAGCCCTCCAGTGTATGAGCAACACATACCCTCTCACCGTCTACTTCACTAGCGGTCTGCACCTATACGAGATCAACAGGTATGTGGGCGTAGCCAAACCAAAATACATGTTAATTATAATAATAATTATAATGATAATAATAATAATAACGCGAAAAGCCTTTCTATGGCAGCGCCTGTCCATTGCACTACAGCGTTTTAATGCTGTATGCATTCGTGGTACATTGGCGAATGCGGCCTCCCAAAGCGTAGAGGAACTATTTTAAATATATTTTCATCTTTCTTTTAATTAAATAAAGTCTTTCTTTTATCTTATATTTAGCCCAGGGCCTTATACAGCCCAGGGCAATTTAAAAATAATAATAATAATATAATAATAATAATAACAATTAGAGTGCTACAGTCATCAATGACAACATCGAGCACTATTGAGACAAAACTCAAGCCGGCCAGCAAAAAAAGTTCAAAAACGGTTCAAATTCCAAAATCCAGAAAATCAGTCCAAAGTAAAGGGAATTAAAGAAAAGGTGGTTTAGGCGCTGGTCGCTGCTCATGGACAGTGGAAGGAAAAGAGAGATGGAAAAGATAGGTCTTCAACTGCCCATGGAATTGCTCATAGGAAAGCAAAGGCCGATGTGCTTCAAATGAAGAAATGGCAGTCTCCTGCTCGATAGCATGTCAGCATCATGGCCGGAGCCAGTGGCGAAGTCGGTAAGATACTCGACCGCGGATCAGCATGTGCGGGGTTAAAATCCTGGGCTCACCCGTCACTGACATCGCTGTCGCGTGAGAAAACTGACGTTAACATTAACATTTTTGGCTTTATCAGTAACGGGGGAGCACTTGATTTGTATCGAGCACGTACTGATCCGCTGTTGAACAACTTCTAAAAAATTATGTTTTTTTTATCAATTGTTCATTCTGGTTGTGCTAAAGATTATTGTGTCATATCGTATTTTCGTCGCTTGTGTTGTAGCCTGTGGACGTAGCTAATATAGTAATATATTGGAATATGAGATAAATTTATGATTTTTTACCCGATTGTTCCGTCTAATTTTATGCTCTAATTTAGCTAGGATTCAAGGGAAGATGACGATGAAGATGATTATGCTTATATATTACCTCCGTCATGCTTATGCCATTATATCTTGCTATAGTTATATCTTATGCTATTAGATCTCATACATTATGCCGCTGTGCTTATATCTTTCTCACTGGCTCCAGCCAGTGGCGAAGCTGGTAAGATATTCGACCGCGGATCAGTATGTGCGGAATTCAAATCCTGGGCTCGCCCATCACTGACATCGCTTTCTAGTGAGGAAAATGACGTTAACATTAGTAGTAGTATGCACTTCTGCGCATCTATGTGTGCAAGCAACAGTTGCATTCGACGGTACGGGAATAAAAAGGCAGCACACTAGTCCCAATCAATTAGCTTCACCAGCTCTTATTTAATTGCAGGTCTAATCCACTGGGTACCCACGGTGACATAGCACAGCGCTACGGTGATCTCATCAAGGACCTGTGGAGTGGTACAGCCAAGAGCATTGCTCCCCTCAAACTAAGGGTACCTTCTACTTAACAACAACAACAACAACAATAGTAACAACAACAGCAACAGCGTCAAAAACGACGGCAACAACAACAATAGTATCGGCAACAACAGTGCAACAACAGCAATAGCATCAGTAGCGGCAACAACAACAGCATCAAAAACAACGTAAACAACAGCAACAACAATTTTAACAATAACAGCAACATTAACAAAAGCAACAGCTAACAAATAATAGTAACAAAATCAACTGTAAGTATGTTGTGTTGTATTTGTATTGTATTGTGTTGTATTTAGTAGATTGTGTTGTATTGCTTTATATTTCACAATACTATGTAATTAAGTTATGTTGTATATATTTTGTGGTTTGCATTTTTTTGGATAGTATTACATTTTATTGCTCAATACTATGTAATTAAATTGTGTTGTATTTTTATTGTGTTATTTTATTACTCTGGATGGTATTACATTGCATTGCACAACACTGTGTAATTATGTTGTGCTGTATTTTTATTGTAAATTATTCTGGATTATATTACATTGCTTTGCACAACACTGTATAATTAAGTTGTGTTGTATTTTTATTGTTTTATTATTATGGATGATATTGCATTTTATTGCACTATACTGTGTTATTATGTTGTATGTGTATTGTATTTGTATTGTAGTGGACTATTGGCAAGCATGCGCCGTGTTTTAGTGGTTTTCAGCAGCATGACTCACAAGAGCTGCTAGCCTTTGTTCTTGACCGGCTTCATGAAGATCTCAACAGGTTTCAACTGGTTTTATTAACGTTATGAACTGGCTGGAACCGGTTTCCTTGTACGCTGCTTTGTTTTTTATTCTGTTGTTTCAATTCTAAGCTTTTAGTGCTTTATCCCTGTTTCCACGTTGATCAGAGAATTGAGACAGAAATAGATCTCTCTCTCTCTCTCTCTCTCTCTAGTTGTGTATTCTTTCTCATCTCTCTCTCTGTGTTTTTCTACTGGTTGGTTGATCTGTGGTTTTCTACTGGTTGGTTGATCTGTGGTTTTCTACTGTTTTCTTTTGTTAGATAAACCTTGGACTAGTCTTGCATACATAGTTTTGTATTATAATATTGAGATAATACTGTCGGTTCTGTTGAATGTGTAGGATATACGTCATGTCCTTCTGAGAATCCACCAGTGACATAATAATAATAATAATAATAATAATAATAATAATAATAATAGTAATAATAATAATAATAATAATGCGTTGTCAGTTTGGTCCAAAAGCCTCACCTCCAGTGCTCCACCTTCTACCTCAGTCAGTAACCAGAAATCATGGGACCGTCTTATAGTGGATCGGATATATACCAGTCTGTTAGAATCCCAGTCCAATGCAGTAGACAGAGCACGACTCCTAGCTGTATCAACCAAAAGAAGCAGCGACTGGCTTCACTGTTGCTTCTTGTGGGCTTCTTTTAGACAATGAGGCGATTCGAGTAGCCGTTAGTTTCCGTTTAGGGGCGAAAACTTGCGAGCCTCACATGTGCCCCTGCGGTCATGAAGTCGACGCTTTAGGTCTCCACGGCCTCTCCTGCAAACGAAGTTCAGGTAGAATGTCTCGCCATCACAATTTAATGACTTAATATGGCGAGCACTTTCAAGAGCAGGCATCCCTTCCTCTAAGGAACCAAGTGGGTTGTCCAGATCAGACGGCAAGCGTCCGGACGGCTTGACTTTAGTGCCCTGGTGCAACGGTAAATGTGCCGTATGGGACGTCACGGTCATTGACACTATGGTAAACTCCTACCTGAATACGACTTCAGTCACAGCCGGTGGAGCTGCTGTTCATGCCGCCTCTAGGAAGTGGGATAAATACCGTGATCTGTCCTTAGGATATGAAGTTGTTCCGGTGGCCATTGAAACCATGGGCCCGATGAATCCCGAAGGAGCTGACTTTATTAATGGCATAGGCAGACTTATTGCAGAGCAAACCGGCGATAAGCGAGAGACTTCTTTTCTTTGGCAAAGGCTTTCCATGACTTTGCAAAGATTTAATGCAGTCTGCTTTAATAATTCTTTTAAGCCGTTTGATGACCTCGAGTAGCCGGGCGGCGATTCAGCACGTATTGCTTGAATCGTTTTTATCAAACACTAAAAAGAAAAAAATAATAATAATAGTAATAATAATAGTAATAATAATAATAGAAGTTTAACGTCCGTTTCCTCATCCAAGGATGATGTCAGGGCCGTCCCCACAGCACACATCACTACATATCAAATCACCCATACCAATATGCGAAAGAAATGTGCTGAGGAGAAGTAAGGTCCTAAACTAAAGCCAGTAAAAATGGTCAGGGTAGATTGATATAGACATAGACTTATCTCTGATGTTTATTGTTACAGGGTACACGACAAGCCTTACGTAGAACTGAAGGACAGTGACGGGAGACCCGATGCAGTCGTCGCTCATGAGGTATGGCATGATCTCCTTACTCTTGATGTTATCTTAAATCTATTTCATCATCATCATCATCTTCCATTGAATCCCACTTTAACCAGGGTCGGGACACTGTCTCAAATCCTCTCTGCCCTACATCTACATCATATCATCAGGCAATCCCCTATTTGAGACTTTTCCATTCCTTTAAATTTTTGTAGGAAGTTTCTGGAGCCTAGGCGCTCACCAACTGAACTCCCTTTCTGATGTTGGATTGGATCTTAGTGCTTTAGTCGCCTTCTACTACACGTGCAGTCTCGGGTTGGTGAATTCTTCAAACAATCCGGACACAACACGGGAATATCTATATCATAACATTAATTTTATATAGTAATATAATATTTATGTCTGATATTAGATATTGCTATGGCCGGACAGTTAGGAAAAATTATTGCAGTTTCGTAGACTTTCCTGACGTTTCCTTATGGCGAGGAACCGGACTTTAAATTCTTATTGATTGACTAATTGATATATAGACAGAGTAGACTGATGGAAACTCTGAAGGGTAAGTTTGAGTGAATGAGTAATAGATAATTTTCAAATCACTTTGATTGATTATGCATATTTTGTTGTTACGAGAAGGCATGGGAAAATCACCTGGTGCACAATCATGATTATGTGTATTTTGTTGTTACGAGAAGGCATGGGAAAATCACCTTGTGCGCAGTCATGATTATGTGTATTTTGTTGTTACGAGAAGGCATGGGAAAATCACCTGGTGCGCAATCAGTCAATAGTGGTGGATCTGTTTCACGGTCAGCTCAAGTCCTGCGTGAGATGCATCGAGTGCAGTCACACTAGCGTGACCTTTGACCCCTTCACCTTTCTCTCTCTGCCACTTCCCATGGAGTCCTGCATACATCTAGAGATCATCGGTCAGTATATATATATATATACATATATATATATATATATATATATATATATCTATATATATTATATATATATATATATATATATATATATATATATATATATATTATATATATATGTATATAATTATATCATATATGCACAATTGAAACTTTATTGTAAAAAATGACATTTTTTCTTTTACTTAGAAATCGATATTGAGCAAAGTATATAAATTCTGATCGATCGAATTTTATAAATTGATTTATTAATTTACGATTTCTTGTTCAGATGATGTAACGGATGACAGATATTCACTGCAAAAGTTTATGTTAATTGATATGTTATCTGGTTAATTATTTGCTCGCTCATGTGATTGATTATCTTATTGAGTTATATTGATGGATAATTATAATTGGATTGATTTTTTTATTTTAATTGTTTGACTGATTGTTTATATTTTTATTAGATTGAATGGTTTACTTTCATTGATTGATTGATCCCTATCCTAGTTAAACTGGGAATGAAAAGAAGAAGATAACTATGATGATGATGATGATTATGATGATGATGATGGTTGATGGTTGATCCAAACCCTAGTTAAACTGGGATTAAAGGGAAGATGATGATGATGATGATGATGGCGAGGATAATGATATATCCGGACCCTAGTTAAACTGGGAATAAAGGGAAGATGATGATGATGATTTATTGATTATTAGATTGACTATGTAGATTTATTGATTATTAGATTAATTGATTGATTGATTGATTTTTTGAGTGATACGACTGGACGAGTCATGCCCTGTTAAGTATGGTCTAAGGCTGAGCGTTGATGAGCGATACAGAGGTGCCAGGGCTCAGCTCTCTAAGCTTTGTAACATTCCTGCCTCACAACTGCTTCTCGTAGATGTTGTTGGACCCCTTGTTAGGGTAAGTCCACGCAGTTATGTCTCTGTGTATCCCTAGTTATATGCCTGTGTGTACCTGTGGTTATATGCCTATGTGTATCGCTTTTTATATGCCTATGTGTAACTGTAGTTTTATGTCTATGCAACTCTAATTATATTCCTATAAGTATTATGTACCTGTAGATAAATGTCTAAGTGTACCTGTTGTTCTGTGTCTCTCTAGTTATAGTCCTAGACGTACATGTAGTCATATGTCTATGTGTGTGGGTCGTTATATTCCTAGATGTACCTGTAATCATATGCCTATGTATATATCTATTTATATCCTAGCTATACCTATAATCATATGTCTACGTGTATCTCTCGTTATATTCCTAGACTTACCTGTAGTCATATGTCTTTATGTATAGCTCGTTATATTACTATCACTATTTATATGCCTATGTTTACCTATAGTGTTAAGTTTATAAGACAATTATATCATCTGTTCATTTCTACGTGAGAGTGCATTATCTGTTATGAATACAGGAATGTGTATTATGTGTCGTTACTTTCTACATGATAGCTCAGTTGACAAATATACTCTGCTGTGTTCGCTCTTGTTGCTAATGACAATTCACAATTAGTAATATATGGAAAGTTTTATATATAGAATTAAGTAATTTTATCAAAGTAATTAAGTAATTTTATCAAAGTAATTAAGTAATTTTATCAAAGTAATTAAGTAATTTTATCAAAGTAATTAAGTAATTTTATCAAAGTAATTAAGTAATTTTATCAAAGTAATTAAGTAATTTTATCAAAGTAATTAAGTAATTTTATCAAAGTAATTAAGTAATTTTATCAAAGTAATTAAGTAATTTTATCAAAGTAATTAAGTAATTTTATCAAAGTAATTAAGTAATTTTATCAAAGTAATTAAGTAATTTTATCAAAGTAATTAAGTAATTTTATCGAATGGAAATGTCTCAAATAGGGGATTTGCTGGTGGTGTGGTGTAGGAGAGAGGATTTGATACAGCCTACTTGTATCCCGACCCTGGTTAAACTTGTATTCAAGGGAGGATGATGATGATGATGATGATGATGATGAATTAAGTAATTTTATTATATTCTTTCATAGTAATTTTTATCCAAATTAGTATATATCGAAATTTGTCACATTGCTCAATATTGTAGTGTACCACTATTGCACTCCCCGATCATTATATTACAGAGTTTTCCCGAAGACAGCGCTAAGATAAAGCTACAGCAGGGCGGCACACTCTTTGTCTACGAGCTGCCTCCCCCCGCACCCATCACGCCTCTATCGGCGGCTGAGGAGCGCCTAGAGCGTGCTCCTCTCGGCGCCTCTCTGACCAATCCTAGCTCTTCTACAGCAAACATTCCGGCCAATCACGAGCCAGCACGTAATCTGCTGGCCAATGGGTGTGCACCCGGTCTGCAAGGGGGCAGTGAGGCAGAGTTGTCGAGTAGTAGGGGCAGGGAGTCAGCTGTTGGCGTGGTAGCCAATCACACGTCGCCACTGCATCATAGGGTGACCGGTGGTCTGAGCGAGATACAGAGGAATACGTATGCCAGTAAGTATGCCCGCTTGACTTGGATCTTGGACTTGCACTGTTTTGATCTCGATTTCTTTTGTGGTCTCTGTGTACTCAGTCGTCATCGTGTGGTGATTTGGCGCCTGTTTGTGTAGAGTCTGCAAGAAACGTCCCTGACATTGCCTTATGACGAGGAACCGGACGTTAAATTCTTATTGATTGATTGATTGATTAAGCTTGCTGCTTTATATATCGCGATCCTGCTGGTGTTGGTTGCTCGTTTTTGTTTTGCTTATTTGTAGATATGTATTTTGTTATGATAGTTTTGTTATGATATATAGGTTTTCAGACCCTATTTAAGCTGGGATTAGGAGAAGTTGATGATGATGATGGCATGATACCAACGCTGTATCATATCAACGCTGTATAATGTGTTTTGTTATGATATATAGGTTTTCCGACCCTAGTTAAGCTGGGATTTAAGAGCAGATGATGATGATGATGGCATGATACCAGCGCTGTAGCATACTAGTCGAAAGATATCGTAGTTATTTTTGAAATAACCTGTCTTTAGTCATGTAGTAACCTGGCTTTATTCCATGGTATATAACGCCTCTACTCTTCTCTGTCTTCCTCTTTCCTGTGTGGAAATTCAGAGCAAAGCAGAAGACAGAGAAGAGTGGAGGCGTTATATACCATGGGCCTGCCATTTGGCAGTGCACTAAAAGAGAGTCTTATAATGTCTGAGGAAGGTCCTAGATACCTGGGCGACCTAAGCCTACTCCCGACTAATGAATACTATTAAAATGATAAAATGATTAATTTCCTAATGAGTTTACAATGTTATAAATATTCCTAAAATTATTTACATAAATTAGACTTTAAATTCAGTATTTTATTTAGAATCCTGTGAGAAAATGGACTCACTGATTGCTTGATTTATTGATTGATTTATTGACTGATTGATTGACTGATTTATTGACTGATTGATTGACTGATTGATTGACTGATTAGTTGTTTATTAATTGGTCGATTGACTGTTTATTGAATTATTGATTGATTGACTCATTGATTGATTGATTACCTGCTTGATTTGATTGATTGATCAATTAACTGTTTGATTGAAATATTGACTGAGTGTTTGATTGATTTATTGTTTTGTTGAATGACTTGTACAGAACAGAGCAACAGTCAGTCGTCTGTCAATGGTAGCTCTGACCAGCACTCTACAGCTACGACAGCTGCTGGTAGCTGCGGTGACCCACAATCAGCTGATGTGGGCGGGACTTGTGGGGGATGTGTAGTAGCTGTACATAGAAAAATGGTGCGTACAGTGGCGCCATCAGTGAGCAAATCTATAATATGAAGCCTGTAACTGAAGTGTGTTTTGTATATTTGAATTCCATTAGAAAATTTAATTCGCAATGGAAAAGTCTCGAATAGGGGATTGGCTGATGGATGATGAGGATATGAGACAGTCTATGCTTATCCCGACCCTAGTTTAACTGGGATTCAAGGGAAGATGGTGATGATAATGACGATTAGAAAATTTAATTCGAGATTTCTGGCATAAATGAAATAATTAAGTAATCCATTGATTAGCAATTGATTATGTCTGAAGAAATTAAATATGTCTGTAATTTGTAGGGCTAAATATGACTGACTTTGTTATGATTGTGATATTTTTTGTTATATTTTGTACTGTTGTTGATAATGTCACTGTTATTTTTGTTATGTTAACTTTAACTGTTATTATGATTATTATTGCCTCTATTATTGTTATTATTATTTTGATTATCATTGTGACTATTGTAAGTAGAGTTATTAGTATTGCGATTGTTATTTTGTGTTATAATTTTATTTATTTCAATTCTGGTTATTATTGTCACTCTAATTGTTATATGATTGCCTTATCAATGTTTCTGTTACTTTTACTGTCTATTTTAATTGTTACTGTAAATGTTATTGTAATTGTTATTGTAATTGTTATTGTGATTGTTATTGTGATTGTTATTGTCACTGTTTTTGCTATTGATATAATGTCGTAGGTTCACATGGACATATACTTCCTCACGTCTCACAAGTGTCGCCCCAGTCTGTTTGGCACACCGATGATCCTGTCGTGTGACGGCACAACGACCAATCAGAACCTTTATGAACAAGTCTGGAACCTCGTGGCTAGACTTGTCTCTCCTCTACCACCCATAGATCATGCTGCTCTAAATCATGCTCAAGACTGGTATTTATCTCTCTTTGTATCTCTCTCTCTCTCTCTCTCTCTCTCTCTGTATCGCTCTCTCCCACTATTTGTCTCTCCGCTACCACCCATAGATCATCATGCTGCTTTAAATCATGCTCAAGACTGGTATCTATCTCTCTTTCTCTCTATCTCTCTATGTATCCCTTTCTCTCTCTCTCTCTCTCTTTCTATTTGTCTCTTTCACTCTCTCTTTCTGTCTAGCGTTCTACTCTTATATCTTCAGTGCACTGCAAGTGGCAGGTTCAAGGTACGTATTCATACTATAGATATATGCATACGTACATATTCATACAAAGTACATATATATATATATATATATATATATATATATATATATATATACATATATATGTATATATATATATATATATATATATATACATATATATATATATACTGTATATATGTATAATTTGTATATATATATAATATATATATATATATATATGTGTGTGTGTTTGTGTGTGTGTATACATCTACTTATTATTGTTGTTACTGATATTATAACAGCGACGACAGCCTAGGCTACGAGTACCCGTTCACACTCAAGTCAGTGCAGAGTGATGGGCTGACGTGTGCCTCTTGTCCCTGGTACAGGTTTGTGTCTGTGTGCCTTGCTAATGTTTCTACGTGTCGTAATTCTTCTATTAGAATGTCTTAATAGCTTAGGGGTAACGTCATGAAGTTTTAAATGACAGATCCAAAGGTGAATTGAACCCTCATGGGTTCGAATCCCAGCCGCGCTGATCTGAGAGTTAAATCTCGGACATTCACTGGACTGGTTATACGGAAAATGGACGAAATTGCCTAACGGTTTAAACATGTGGTATTAAAAGTGATAGATATCAACATAGTTGATCATTTCACTATAATGCGTGTTTACTTTACTTTACTTTATTAATGCTTCTATTCACTGGCTGGTAAAAAGCTGGTAAAAATTAATGTTAAAGTCAGTTTTCTCACTCGAAAGCGATGTCGGTGACGGGCGAGCCCAGGATTTGAACCCCACACATACTTATTCGCGGTCAAATAACTTACCGGTAGCAATGTTGGTAAGTTATTCGACTGCGGATCAGTATGTGCGGGGTTCAAATCCTGGGCTCGCCCGTCACTGACATCACTTTCGAGTGATGAAACTGACGTTAACATTAGCTTTTCCAGCTATTTTTATTAATTCGTCTGGTTTCGCAGTTCAGGATTCAAATTCGTGTCCTTCCATTTGATAATCCTAGGGCTGGTTCCAGCCTAAGATATTTTCTGCTTCACTATTTTGTACTTGATTTTTGAAGCGACCATTTCACTAGTGTCATGACCGGAGACTGGTAGTCGAGACTGCCTTCTTAGTTTCCTGACAACTTCAAAAATTGTTTGGCTTCTTGTGCGAGGTTTTGTAGAGGTGGCGGAATTTAATACTTATCCGTTGATGTAATTATTAGCCTCTTTATGACTTGTTTTAGGTTCTGTAAAAGTATTGTCTATTGCTGTAATTATTTTGATTGTTGGTATTAGGTTTTGTAGAGGTTGTGGAATTAAATACTGATCTGTTGATGTAATTATATTATTAGCCTCTTTATGGCTTGTTTTATTTTCTGTAGAGGTTGCTGAATTGAGTACTATCTATTGGTGTAATTAATGTATTATAATTATTTTGATGGTTGGTATTAGGTTCTGTAGAGGCTGCACAATTGAGTACTATCTATTGGTGTAATTAATATATTATAATTATTTTGACGGTTGGTATTAGGTTCTGTAGAGGCTGCACAATTGACTGCAGCCCCAATAAACTCTTCAACTACTCCACTAGCTACGTAGCTGTAGACTGGGAGCCCACAGCTCTGCATCTGCGCTATCACGCTTCTCAAGAAAAGGTTAATCAATCAATCAATCGATCAATCTATCACTTGATCGATCGACCATTCAGTCAGTCAATCAGTCAACTAGCTAGTTAATCAATAATTCAGTCAGTAAGTCGGTCATTTAGCTAGTTAATCAATCATTTAGTCAGTCAGTTAATTAGTCAACTAGCTAGTTAATCAATCAGTCAGTCAGTAAGTCAGTCAATCAGCTAGATAGTCAGTCACTCAGTAAGTTAGTCAATCAGCTAGCTAGTCAATCAGTCAGTCATTCAATCAATCAGTCCATCACCCGATTATTAAATCATTCAACCAGGATTTAGAGGCTTCTGACTCGAAGAAGATGTTTGGAAAGTCCATTTCAGTTTTTGCTGCAAAATAAATGATCACACCTCTTGAAGAAACCTGAAATATTGGGTTCAGCCGATAGCTATATTGATTTAGACGATAAGGACTGTAATGAGTGTCTCTGTCTTAGTCAGTTTGATAGATCTGGTTTGTTCGCACGAGTGAGAAAATTGGTAAACTATTTGATAATATACCAACTACCTCAGCTTGGAAGACTTAACTGTTGGCGTTACAATTACTGATCGACTTGTTGGCTACATAATATTAATATTATTATCACTGTTGTTGCTCTTTGCGTAGAGCGGCGGTTGTATAAATGTGCTTAGTATTGTTAATGTTATTATGACTGTGACGATATATTATATATATATATATATATATTATATATATATATATATATATATATATATATATATATATATATATATATATATGAAATATCGTCACAGTTATAATAACATTAACAATACTAAACACACACATATATATATATATATATATATATATATATATATATATATATACTTGTATATATATATATATACACTGTGTTTTTTATAACTGATACCCCTCATTATAAGGAGTGGGGTCAGATAATAAATTTCCAGTACAGGATTTCGGTCATGTTACATGCATCGTAAAATTATCTCCACAAAAGTAATATCTAACATGTAACATAAAATTTCTGCTAATGTTATTTTGAAGAGCAATCATTTCTTTACAAAACGACGTAAAATACGTGCTGACATGTTCTTAATTGACACAGTTATTGAACTTTTAGGCCTGCGTGTGCTAGGCGAGAGCTCAGCTGTCGCGAGACGATGAGAGCGCAGCTGCTGCAGCTGCGCTCTCTAGCGCCACAGTTAAAATTCATGCAATGCATGCATTGAAAGTTCAATAACTTTGTCAATTAAGAACATATCAGCGCGTATTTTACGTCGTTTTGAAAAAAAAAGATTGCTCTTCAAAATCGCAATATCAAAAATTTTATGTTACGAGCTCGCTACTATTTTTATAGGGATAATTTTGCGCTGCATGTAAAAGCCCATAATCCTGTACTGGAAATTTCTTATCTGACCCCTCTCATTTTCGTAAAAATATAATTTTCACGTTATTAAAGATAATCAAGCGAAATTTCTCTGTGTTTGCTAGAATTGGCTACTGGTCAAGTACTGTAAATTACAAGAATATCGGTCAACCCCTTACGACTTTACTGTAAAAATAATATGGGGTATCAGTTATAAAATTCACAGTGTGTATATATATATATATATATATATATATATATATATATATATATATATAATATATGACTTACCTCAAGAGGTAGATAATATATCTACCTCTCTAGCTGTTTGCTTATCTCTCTTTAGTGCACTGCTAAGTGGCAGGTTCAAGATACATATTCATACTCAAAGTCTGCTTTCTCGCTCCATAAGAGCACTCCTTAGATCATCAAGGTTTGCTTATAAGTGAAATAAAATAAGTGCTGACCGTTGACTGCAGGTGTACGTAGAGGACCCCAGTGTAGAGGCTAGTAGAATAGAGCAGAAGGAGTCTATTGGACTGGACGGGTGCTTGAAGGCTTTCACTAAGGAGGAACACCTAGGCGAGGACGAGCTCTACTACTGCTCCAAGTGCAAGGAGCACAAACAGGCCGTCAAGAAACTCGAGCTCTGGAAACTTCCGCCAATTCTGGTATCTTACTATCTTACTTTTTTATTTAAGTAACTACAAGGCTAAGGTTAACATCAGCTTCCTCACTCGAAAGCGATGTCAGTGACGGTCGAGTCCTGGATTTGAACTTCGCACATACTGATCCGCGGTCGAGTAACTTACCGACTTCGCCCAGGGCTCCAGCCAGTGGCGTTTCTCCAGCCAGTAGCGTTTCTCCAGCCAGCGGCATTTCCTCTTCTTGTGAGCTCAAAATGACCTTCTTGATGGAATTTTTAATTGGAGATTGACTGATGATATGATACACGACAGCGAGTAGTGAAGATCTTTCGATCCTAGCTAAACTGGTATTCGTGGAAAGATAAAGATGATGATTTTATTTTTTATTTTCACTTCATGCCCGTGTTTTTCCGGATTGCTGAATAATAAGCTAACCGTAGACTGCTCGAAAAGGCTACAAAGCACTGAGATCCAAATCATAGTTAGAAAGGGCATTCGGGTAGTGAACGCCTAGGCTCCAGAAATTGCTACACAATTTTCTAATCCCGACCATGGTCGGACTGAGATTCAGAAGAAGATGATGATGATGATTATTATTATTATTATTATTATTATTTTATTTTCCCCTCTTTTGAGTACAAATATGAAATATTATATACGCAGGTTATCAATGTTCCTGTTTAGATATCTGTTTTTATTTTCTTATGTTTTTTGTTACATTTGAAATTTGTTTCGCGGCAAATAAGTTTAGAGAGTAATTCAGGAATTGATCAAGAATAACTGGTTACCGTAGAATTATTAATTTTTCTTAACCAGTGAAAGAATTGTTCGTGTGAGATTTCAATTATAAAGCCATATCTGTTAAATATTGAAGTTTCCCTATTGAAAGTACACATACAAGTACGTATACAAGGTCATCAAAGAGGGTATGCTTACCCTATCTAGTTGACAACCAGCGATCACGCCAGAGAACGAACAATCAAATAAGTGAAGTTTATTAGAACCAAAGTAAAAAAATATAAGACAAATCACAGCACACAGACATATCATGCAAACATAATATCAATGAACAAATAAATAGATACATTACAACATTTAAATCTCAACTCAAAATCAAACATCTTATTTAATGAATCCTGTGGTCATCAGAGAGGGCACAAGGTGCTCTATCTAGCTGACCACCACAGGAAATAAGTCCGAGAAATGATATTGGTAGTTTAAAAACTACATGTCTGCAGACTAGCAGAAATATCAAGTATAACACAAAAATTGCAAACAGCAAAAATAACCAACACACTAGCAAAATTACTAAAATTATAAAATATGAACATACGAAAAATGAATTTGCAATCATAGCAAAATGGCAAACTAATCCGCCAAGAGCGGACAGGTGACACTGTTACGAATCTATAAGAAAACTTTTGTAATATCGTTTGAATAAAATATATGACTTTAAGTTACAAATTTCAATAGGAATAGAGTTCCATATACAATAACATTCAAAGACATTTGTCAAGTAGTTTGCATGATTCGTAGGAGAAGAGAGATAACAAGTTAATGAAAGCCTGGTATTATACTCATTTTTTGATAGGTTTGATCTAAACAATCATATAATTTTAAATTAGCCAAAAACTACATTATACTGTATGAGTCATAAGTTTACAGATAATTCATTGTTTATAGAAAACTCAAATGTTTACAGATTGAATTTTTACAATTTGTTTACAAATAAATTTGTTTGTAAATAGTTAAATCATGTGCTTAGGGATAATTCGTGTGTATTTGACAAAAAATAACTACATAATTGCTAATTCATCTAATGATATTTCGACTTCACGACAATCAGTGAGCTTAGTTTAAGAAGGAAATTTGTGTAACACCTTTATTTGATAATTTCTGTGACTATTTATTTGATTAACTTTACTACTTGCACAATCTTTCCACAGATAATTCACCTGAAGAGATTTCAGCTTCACAACGGTCGATGGGTAAAATCTCACAAGGTCGTCAAATTTCCGCTCAAAGATTTCGATCCCACCAACTATCTGGTACGTCGAGAAGCTACGAACAACAATTCTGAAGAAGCCGAGTGTGCTAAGCATTCAGCTACAGCGAAAACCGATACAACAGGCTGTGATAGGGTCGACAGGGAAAACGGTGTAGGAAATTCAGGAGAATGCTGCGGGGAAAGGTTGAAAAATTTAGAGAAATTCGAGAATAGTTCGTCAGAAGGTCTAGCTGTAACTAGTGAAATATCGGAGAAATATGAGGTAACCAGTTTCAACTCTACGCTGGAAAATTGTCCGAATCAGACGAAACATTCCAAGTGTGATAATAGAGAATGCGAGGAAGCGGACTCCTCTTCCATTCGTTCCGCTGTAGTTAAGAAGGCGACTGAATTAAATGTCGATGAAGACAAACGGGTTCCTAATAATCATTCTGATTCTGTCGAAGAGAGCCAGATTAATGTTGGAGGGTCTAATCGCATCTGTTCTTGTGATAACAACGATGATGATAGAGACGGGATTGACTGCAGACCGGTGCGTGGAAAAACAAAGTATAACGAAGAATTGAAATCGACCGGAGGTTAGACTTTTCACTGTTTTACACTTTTAGAATTTTATGTTTTACTATTTAATATTTATTATTATATATATATATATATATATATATATATATATATATATATATATATTATTGATATTTAAAAATTGCTACAAAAACTTAAACGAAAGGATTAACTTAGCTAGGGAGAGGTAGACCACAATTGACGTGGGATGCGGTAATTAAGATGGACATGAAAAATAGGGGATTGACTGATGATATAGTGTGGGACAGGGAGGACTGTAGAAAGTCTATTCGCATCCCGACCCTAGTTAAACTGGGATTTAAGGGAAGATGATGATGATGATGATTTATATATTATTTTTATTATTAATGATGTTTTTTTTTATTTTAGACTGAAATGTTTATTTTGTATATTATTTTATTTTTTATTATGCTGGGTCCATTTTGTGTCAGTGCGACTGCATAATGCATAATAGATCAAAAATATTATTGCTTTTAGTAAAAAAAATAATTACGTAGTTTATATGAAGACTTAGGTTAATCACCTCATAAAATCATATACTTCTAAACACTAAAAACCTTTAATGAAAGAGCGTTTATTACGGTATTAAATTGAAATTGAAAAGACGTTCGAATTATTTTTCTACTATATATATTCTCTGACTTCATTGTCACGTGTAGAATAAACATATAGACGAATAGAAATGTTTAAAATTCCCGACCCCAGTTAAACTGCAATTCATGAGAAGATGGTGATGATGATGATGATGATGATTGTCGCATGTTTTGATATCTTTAGAAAATGTCAAAATATATAACTAGAAGAAGTAAAATAATTTATCACTGGTTTGGGGGCGTTTAATTGACACACCGCTATCATTCGAGGAAAATTTTGCAAAATAAAAAAAGCCGATGTTAATGTCAGTTTTATCTCACGAAACCGATATCAGTGACGGGGGAGCCCAGGATTTGAATCCCGCTCATACTGATCCGCCGTCGTATTTCTTATCAACATCGCCACTGGTTACTTCAAAACTGAGTAATGGGTATAGGGGTTTTATATATTTGAAATAGCAATAGTGCTAAGCTTATTGTTAAACTACAAGTCTATGACCATTGTTGACTACTGACACCAGATCAGTTCATTGCTGGAGAACACTAAGATTTACTGCAGTAATCATTTGCAAGGCTGCAAATACTTATATAATTTAGTTAATGTAGAAATATTGAAATTATTAGTACAAGATTAAATCGTCTTATAAAAGACTATATCGTGCTTTTATTGTTATAAAAC
The DNA here is from genome assembly GCA_905160935.1 of Enchytraeus crypticus. Classification (NCBI taxonomy): domain Eukaryota; kingdom Metazoa; phylum Annelida; class Clitellata; order Enchytraeida; family Enchytraeidae; genus Enchytraeus; species Enchytraeus crypticus. Next base: position 719,803 of record CAJHZI010000477.1, on the reverse strand, counting down.
TTTTAATTTACTATTTAATTTTTAATTTTTTATTTAATATATTATGTTTTTGCACTATGAAGACACTGCAGACGATCTAAAAACTGGGAATCAGCACAAGTTGATTAAAGATGGTTGTGATGTTCATGGTAGTCAATCAGTGCGATACAATCTATATGCTGTCTCCGTATGTATTTTCTGCTCTCTCTTTCTCTCTCTTTCTCTATGCCGCCTTATTCTCATTTAATATACTGTAAATCATCTTCATCACCATCGTCGTCATCATCTTCCTTTGAATCCCAATTTAAATAACTAGGGTCGGGATACGAACAGATGTTCTCTATTTCTCTCTCCTGCACCATCAATTCCATAAAAACTTTTTTCATTTGTTTTAGACAATTTAATAGAAATTTCTGAAGCCAGTGCTTTCATCAATCGAATGCCCTTTATGACGTTGTTTTAGATCTTAGTGCTTTGTCGCCTTTCACCACGCGTGCAGTCCACGGTTTGTCTATTCTTTAGCAACCCAGGCACAAAACAGGCATAGCCACCGTATAGCATCATTTAATCCCTTGTGGTAAAAAAAGTTAAACTTACTGTTCATTCCATTTTGCAAATATGCATTGCTTCATTATTCTGTAAAATAAAAATGTAATGATTGTAAACTGGATTGTTTTCTCAGGGAGTGACGCCCCTGCCCAGTAAAAGTTAGTCGAATCTTAGGAAGGCTTAGGGGACCCACCTCGTCTTAAGCAGAATTTCCCTAGAAAATGGTATTTAACAACAAGAAGTATTGCTAGAGGATTTAAATTTCCGCTCGTGTGTGGACATGAAGAGGAATGCGAAAGATTGAGAACAGTGCTGGCGTTACATATCATGGACCTGCCAGAAGGCAGTGCACTGAGAGAGAGAGAGAGCGAGAATGAGAGAGAATGATTGTATTGATCAATGAATGGTATTTTATTAGTGTTAGTCGTTATTGACGTCCCTGACATTGCCTTATGGCGAGGAGCCGGACGTTAAATTCTTATTGATTGATTGATTGTTTTATCTACAGTGTCACATGGGGATACTGGGTGGTGGTCACTATATCACATACGCTAGGAATCCGAATGGCAAATGGTACAGCTACAATGATTCCAGTTGTAAGGTTAGCTGCTATTCTATTCCAGTCCTACTGCTTTTTACTTCCTATTTTTCATCCGCTTCATTTCGAATCTAATGTAATATATTGGATACAGATTTTGACACTTTGGTACATTGTGCTTCTCAAAATTTGGAGATATGTTTTCAAATTTCAGGCTATTCGATAACATGTAATACCGTGGAGTGATGCAAATTCTATGCTAGCTTTAATATGAACTGTCAAAGCATTGCTAGCTTTGATATTGACTGTGAAAGCAATGGTATGTATGATATGTATAAAGCTTTGATATGTACACATCAAAGCAATGCTAGCTTCGATGTGTACTGTCAAAGCAATGCTAGCTTCGATGTGAACTGTCAATGCAATGCTAGCTTTGATGTGTACTGTCAAAGCAATGCTAGCTTCGATGTGTACTGTCAAAGCAATGCTAGCTTCGATGTGTACTGTTAAAGCAATGCTAGCTTCGATGTGTACTGTCAAAGCAATGCTAGCTTCGATGTGTACTGTCAAAGCAATGCTAGCTTCGATGTGAACTGTCAAAGCAATGCTAGCTTCGATGTGTACTGTCAAAGCAATGCTAGCTTCGATGTGTACTGTCAAAGCAATGCTAGCTTCGATGTGTACTGTCAAAGCAATGCTAGCTTCGATGTGTACTGTCAAAGCAATGCTAGCTTCGATGTGTACTGTCAAAGCAATGCTAGCTTCGATGTGTACTGTCAAAGCAATGCTAGCTTCGATGTGTACTGTCAAAGCAATGCTAGCTTCGATGTGTACTGTCAAAGCAATGCTAGCTTCGATGTGTACTGTTAAAGCAATGCTAGCTTCGATGTGTACTGTCAAAGCAATGCTAGCTTCGATGTGTACTGTCAAAGCAATGCTAGCTTTGATGTGAACTGTCAAAGCAATGCTAGCTTTGATGTGAACTGTCAAAGCAATGCTAGCTTTGATGTGAACTGTCAAAGCAATGCTAGCTTCGATGTGTACTGTCAAAGCAATGCTAGCTTTTTGCACTATCAAATAACTATCAACTAACTACGGTTACTAATACTTATGAAGTCTTCTATGCTTACCATTAGTCTATGAAGCAAACAAACATTGGTAATCTGACAATTATTATTGTAATATATTAAATTGATAAGTGTTGTATTTGGTAACTTTATATTGTACTGTATAATACTGTATTTCATTGTATGGCATTATATTTTAGTGTATTTTATTGTAATGCATTTAATATGTTAGATTGTATTCTACTGTATTTCATTGCACTTGGCCTCTACTGTACTATACTTAATCATACTATGCATTTGTCTTCTGTACTGTACTGTACTTGTACTGTACTAAAATGCACTTTTCTTAATTGTATTGTTTCTTATTTCACTGTATTTATTTATTGTATCATGCGCATGCAACGCGTAATCATATTAATTTACTATGAACACAATGAGCGCATTAACGGAAATAGAAACCCACTGGTGGCAGTTATATATTACGAAGGAATATGTAATTTCCATCATTACATTGTCTTACCGCTGTTACATTAATTGTCTTGAAGCATTGTATTATATTTGATTGTATTGTATTGTATTGTAATGTATCCTGTTGTATTTCAATGTTTTGTATTGCATCATATTATCTCATGCTTTATTGCTTTGTATTCTATTGTATTCTAATGTGTTGTATTGTATCATATCGTCTCATGTTGTATTGTAGTGTATTTTTTGTTTTGTAATGTGTTGTATCGTATCATATTGTCTCATGTTGTATTGATTTGCATTCTGTTTTGTTGCATTGAACCATATTGTCTCATATTGTATTCCTGTGTATTCTATTGTATTTTATTGTATTCTATTGTATTCTATTGCGTTGTATTATATAATATTGTTTCATAAATTGTTTTGCTTTGTATTCTATTGTATTCTAATGTGTTGTATTGTATCATATCGTCTCATGTTGTATTGTAGTGTATTTTTTGTTTTGTAATGTGTTGTATCGTATCATATTGTCTCATGTTGTATTGATTTGCATTCTGTTTTGTTGCATTGAACCATATTGTCTCATATTGTATTCCTGTGTATTCTATTGTATTTTATTGTATTCTATTGTATTCTATTGCGTTGTATTATATAATATTGTTTCATAAATTGTTTTGCTTTGTACTCTATTGTATTCTATTGTGTTGTATGATAGCATTTAGTCTCATATTGTATTGTAATGTATTGTATTGATTGTATTGTATTGTATTGTATCATGTTGTATTGTATTGTATCATGTTGTATTGTATTGTATTGCAGGAGGTATCTGAAGAACAGGTGGATACTGACACAGCCTATATGCTCTTCTATGAGCAACAAGGGTTAGATCGTAGTAAATTTATGCCTGATGTATCGGGCAGGGACCCTCATGCTGTAGATAATAACGACGAAGAACTGGATAAAGAACTGAAGAAATTCTGTGTAATACAGTAGTATTTATTGTAGCGCTGCAGAAATAATGATTGTGTACAGTGTATGTGTCTTTCTTAGTGATATTTGAACCCTTTCTTGTGAATTGTGTGGAAATACCGATTGAAAAATTAGATAAAGGAAGTTAATGAAATCCTGCCTTCAGTATTAGCTTTATTTGAGTAGTAATGTAAGGTTACTAGCTAGTGTACATATATTGTAGATACTAAGCTACGTTGAATTATAAAATAATACTTCTGGAACATTTCCATAATTGTGTGAAACAAAGCTCTAACTTTCGTTAATTGTGCTTAAAGTGAAACGACATTATGACATAACATTTGATGGAATTCTCGGACTTGTTTAATGTTTCATCTGCTCGAGTAGTAAACTAGACAGTAAAGACTATATTTTTAGTATTAATTATGGTTTCAAATATAGACGACCCTGTCATAATGTTTAAAAAGATGGTAAAGCTAATGTCAACGTCAGTTTCCTCACTCGAAAGCGATGTCAGTGACGGGCGAGCTATGATTTGAATCCCGCACATACTGATCCGCGGTCGAGTATCTTACTGACATCGCCACTGAAGCTGATGTCCTACGTAAAAGGAAGCAAGTGGGGAGGAAATGGTGGCTTCATTTTTATACTAAACATTTCAACAATATTAACGAATTCATGCAGTATCCGTCAGAAGCATTGAAAGTCTGTTTTCAAAACATCACCAATAGCAAAAAACGAAAATGAGAGTGTCGTCAGTGACATTATCGAGTACTATTCAGCCAAACCGAAGCCAACAAGCAGGAGAGATCCAAAAATGTCTATTCTTCTGAAGCCCGGACACAACGCGGATAGTTAAAATGATATATTAATGTATTTAATTTCTGTAACTTGGAAGTGAAACTGTTTACATTTTTGTTGATTTCTACTGTTATACTCCGACTACTTTAGGCCTATATTATAACTGAATCTTTTGTTGTCGTTAACAATTTAACTCATGATAATACATAGTGTTTTATATAATGATATGAACTCTGTTAAGATTATTTTCCGTAGTTTGACTGACTGTGAATTTTTCGTTTTCTTGTTTAACTTCTATTTAATCGTTGGCAGATATGTCTTATTTATTTGTACCTTTTTTTGTCATACCCACCTCTCTATCACCGTCTTGCGTTAATCTTAATTCGTAATCCTCATCTGAATCAACGCCTTCTTAAATCTTATCGAATCTTATCGTATATTATCAAAAGGCAACGATTTCTAATAAACATGGAGAGGAAAAGGAAGAATAACGAAAACTCCAAAAGCAGCAACACAGAAAGGAAACTGTGTATCACATGCGGTAGGCCCTTTGTCATGTGTGTAACTGTAGGGAATAAAATAATAATAATTAAAAAATTATCTTATCCTATTTCTTATATCTTACCATAGATATGATATGTCTTACAACATATCTATGATATGATATGTCTTACAACATATCTATGATATGATATGTCTTACAACATATCATATCATAGATATGTATTATACACAACATATCCATAGATATGTTGTGTTCTGTCTTAACTTATATCTTTAATCAATCAATAAGAATTTTAACTTCCGATTCCTCGGCAATGTGAGGGACATCAGCTGATATCTTTTGTCTTATATCTTATGTCTTATGTTATATCTTATGTCATACCTGATATGTTATGTTATCTCTTCTAAGAGATGGGTTAAATGGTTTACTGAAAGTCTTGGCATATGTAGTTTGACACTGTTAGCGTGAGAATGTCTTAATAGCGCAGGGATAACGTCATTAAACTTTAAATGACAGATCCTGAGGTGAATTGAACTCTCGTGGGTTCGAATCCCAGCCGCGCTGATCTACGAGTAAAATCTCAGACATTCATTGGACTGATTATACGTAAAATGGTCTAAATTACCTAACGGTTTAAACATGTGGTATTAAAAGTGATAGATATCGACATAGGTGATCGTTTCACTATAATGCTTGTTTACTTTACTTTTTTCTATCAATGATAGCGATGTTACGTGTTGATCATTTGATTTCATGTGGGGACATAAAGACAAAGATATAAGATTGAGATACATGTAAGTGTAAGTGGAGGAATTTTGTGCCACGACCCTGCTAATAGGCAGTACACTGAGGAAGAGAAAGAGAAAGACAGATAGGGGGAAATAGAAAGAGAGAGAGAGAGAGATTGGTTATATTTTCTTCTTATTTCTTGTCTTTACATTATCTCGTCTTTATTTTATTCTTACGAAATTTAATTTACAGGTATAGTATCATTTGTTTATCTTCAAATTTATCTAAAGATTAAAAATGTGCCGGATAGATGCCTATAAGTGTATAAGTGTAAGAAAATATTATCTCTCTCCCACTTTCTCTCTCTCTCTCTCTGTCTGTCTCTCTCTCTCTCTCTCTCTCTGTATCTCTTTCTTTCTCTCATTCTCTTTCACTCGCCTCCTTAGTTCTCTGCTTAAAAGTATAGGTCTATGGCATGTCAACCCTCGTCTTGTCTGTGCAGTATATGTTTATCTTTTATAACAATACAATTTATGAGCTGCACTGCCCTTTTGTTAATGATATTCATTTTCTAGATGATTTTCCATTTAATTCATTCACATTGATTTATTTCTCTGCAGATTTCCGAGTCCTAAACGTGCTTGATTTCTATTTAAAGTCAACGGCGGAATCAAGAGATTGTATCTCTTTCGTTGACTTTGGTCATCCGTGAAGATATTTTCGTATATCGTTTCATGCTATGTAGCTTATGTTGATTTATCGAGAAGTAATGATAGAAAATATATTACAGGACTTTAAAAAATACCAGAAAAAATTGCTTGATATTTGTTAAGCATGCACTTTGACGTTTGTAGATTCACTGAGTGACACTTGTTTCTGCTGGTTAGTTAATGTATTAGATGGGTTAATCATCAGATTTGCTATTGAAAAAGCTGCCACCAGACTCTGTCAATAGCTAATAATGTCAATAGCAAAAATATGATTAATCTTGAAAATGATTCAGTAATGACGTGTTCAATAATGACATTTCTATCCTATTGGCATATGTCTGACATATGTGTCTAAGAAGAGGTAAAACATCGAATTTTTCCTTTTTTAAAGAAAAAAGTCACAATATTTTTATCTCTAATTATATAATTATTCCTTACTGCACTTTACGCAATTCACTGTTGATTTGTAACAGTAAATTAGTTGATTTAGCTGTAGTGCAATTGAAGACAACAACAATTAACGACAAAAATGTGTGTATATTAATTTCACAGAATCACAGTCGTTACTTTTCGTTTTTCTGCAATATATGTCGAATTCTAATCTTCTTTTTCATATGATGATGATGATGATTACGATGATAATTATGATAACGATGATGATGATGATGATGCTGATTATAACGACGACGAAGACGATGATGATGATGATGATGATGATGATGATGTTGTTGATGATGATGATGATGATGATGCTAGATATTCTCGTACTTAGGTGCAAGCGGTGAGTTTTAGAGAACGTCCTGAAAGTATTTATTTATTTATAATTAATTTAGTTAATAAGAACACTAAAAAGCGTCTTCCAACCCTCTGCATTTCACACACAATATAACGTATCTAGCACATGCAAAATGTAAGAAACAAACTAAATGCGAACCGTGGTGAGCTTTAAGCGTTTAAGCGAAAAATTAAGGAACTGGCCTAATTAAGATAAATAATGACAATAGATATAGGCCTACTTGTGCATTAAAATAAGAGTTATTAATGTATTAGTTTTTCGTTTTGGAATCTATTAAAAATCTCCGGGCAACTAAAATTTATTCTACGCTCCGACCATAATAATTCAAATTTAACAAAATTACTGTGGGATCTCTGTTGTTTAAAATCAGAGGGCCCAGAAAATAAAACGATAAAAAGCAAAACCTAATATCAGTCCTGTTCTACAAGTGATGAAAATTTTCATAGGCGAATAAAATACGAAGCATACTAAAACTTTCACGAGTGGTTGTAATTTGAATCGCAGATCCAATGGAATTTCGCTTACTTTAACAACTCAATTAAGCAAATGTAAAAATAAAATCATCATCATCTTCCCTTTAATCCCATTTTAATTAGGATCGGGATACGAATAGACCTTCTAAGCTTCTCTCTGTCTCGTACCATAACATCAATTAATCCTCTATTTTTTCCAAATATTGTAATGATTTCTGGAGCCCAGGCGCTCACCAACCGGATGCACTTTCGTATTTTCGGTTTGGCTCTTAATGCTTTAGTCGCCTCCTACAACACGTACAGTCACCGGTTGGTCTATTCTTCAAAGAACCCGGACACAAGACGTGGGAAAAATAAAATAAAATAAACGTTCATTGATCGAACAAGTCCAGTTAAGTTTTTAATTGTTAATTGACGAAGTTAACATAAAAGAGTTAAAGATCACAGACGAGCGTTCAGTAGATAGTAGAGAAGGTCAATATTTATGATCCTTATTACATGATTATGATTATTATTATTTATTAATCATTATTAATAGTAATTGCAGTAATATTTGTAGTAGTATTAGTATAAGTATTACTATTAGTACTATTAGTATTATTACTTTTATTATAAACATTGCCACTGCAGCATGGATGAAACTATTTTGCAAATTCATTCAATGCAATTATGGTAATCGTTTATCATATACTTTAAAATTTCAGTCAAGGTTTTTTATTTATTTCATTGATTTATATTTATGTTTGTATTTCTGAATACAACAGCTACATATAGCTGTTGTATTCAAGCAGGAATTTTAAAACTATATTTCTACTTGTAGTATAACATCATTCTTTATTAAATTGAATGATTACATTATCATTCTTATATGTATATTAATAGAGAAGTTAATGCGCTAATTTGCTGTTTGTTCCACAATGGATATTGTGCGCGTACGATGATCAACATTGTATAGAGCTTACCTATGAGAATTTAACGTCCGGTTTCTCGCTAAAATCATCATCATCATGGATTATTTGCAAAGAATGGAATTTTGTAAACATACATGTTTCAACAAATCCTACTTCAACAAATCCTACTTCAACAAATCCTACTTCAACAAATCCTACTTCAACAAATCCTACTTCAACAAATCCTAATGAGTGCGTAGAGATTCCTAAATTCTGAATAGTAGATTTGTTCCGCTGCAATGACCTGTGTGATAAGCCAACAATCTTGACCTACACGTAACGGTGAGGAGGCTATCTCATATTCGATGGCAGTGCATCCATCGACGGAAAGACAGTAGGCCTGACATGATTTTACGTGTGTGACTTCGCCATAATAGCTTCCCAGCATCGTCTCCGTGTTGCTCTGAAATAGCCACCTGACGCAACCTAGATGAATAGAAACACAACTCTTGTATATTAAACCTCCACATAAAGTAAACATGCGTTATACTGAAATGATCAACTATGTCGATATCCATCACTTTCAACGTCCGGGTCCTCGCCATAAGGCAATGTCAGAGATGTCTCTTGCCGACTTTACACAAACAGGCGACAAAGCACCACACGATGACGACTGAGTACACAGAGACCACAAGAGAAAGCGAGATCGAAACAGTGCAGGTCCAAAATCCAAGGCAAGCGGGCCAAAATTTAGACCTATGGCGAAAAGAGGTGGGTTTTTAGCTTGCCAAAGGAAAGTACCAATAGAATTACAATATCGAAGATCTTGTGGCAGAGAGTTCCATATTGTCGGAGAAGAAAACATGAAGGAGCGTATGCCATGGCAGATTTAATATTTGGTATAGTGAGGAGGTTTTTACAAGAGGAACGAAGACTACGAGCGGGTTGATAGATTGATAAAAGATCAGATAGATAGGATGGTTGACCATAAATTAAACTTTTTTTTTCGTATAGTTACACACATGATATGCCGCACGTGCTGCATAGTTTCCTTTCTTGGTTTCTATTTTTGTAGTTTTCAAGGAAGCTATCTTGAATTTTATTCGTTCGGAGACTGGAAGCCAGTGCAGTTTCTTAAGAAGAGAAGAGGTGTGGGATTTGAGTATTTTTACATTACAGACGATTCGAGAAAGAAAACTTTGTATGTGTTGGAGACGAATTAGAGAGGTTTTCGGAAGATCATTCAGCAGGGAGTTGCAGTAATCAAGTTTAGAATGGACAATCGCATTAGCTAACACAGTTTGGGAATAAATAACAAGGAACTTAAGAATTTGACGTAATTGACGGATATGGTAGGAAGAAGAACGATAGACTGCTGAAATGTGAGTTTTAAAGTTTAATAATAATAATAATAACAACAACAACAATTAGAGTGCTACAGTCATCAATGACAACATCGAACACTATTGAGACAAAATAAAGCCGGCGAGCAAAAAGATGATCCAAAACGGTGCAAATTCCAAAATCCAGATAATCAGTCCAAAGTACAGGGTATTAAAGAAAAGGAGGTTTAGGCGCTGGTCGCTGCTCATGGACACTGGATGGAAAAGAGAGATGGAAAAGATAGGTCTTCAACTGCCTATGGAACTGATCATAGGAAAGCAACGGCCGATGTGCTTCAAATAAAGATTTCCAAAGATTAGATGGAAGAGAATTCCAGAACTGCGGTGCAGCATGCTGGAAAGAACGATTAGATAGCTTAGAGCGCGAAGGTAAGCTAGGTCTCACAAGAGAGTAATTAATTTAGAAGACCGAGTAACAGCAGGCTGCATCACTTTAATCAAGTGAGACATACAAGTTTGGCTAGGGATGGTGATGGACTTAGAGGTTAACGAAGCTGTTTTGTAAATGATTCGCTCTTTAATCTTTAGCCAGTGCAAAGACTTTAAAATGGGCGTAACATGTGAGTACTTGGAACTACAAAAAATTGCTCGCGCAAGAGAATTCTGAACAAACTGCAATCGATCAATCTCACAGCCAGGGAAATTTGAATCAAAAATTACACCAAGGTTACGTGCAGAATCTGTGGTTGTTAAGAGGATATTTTTAAATGTTATAGTTGAGTTAATTATTTTCTTACGCTGCTGTGGGGTACCGATGAGAAAGTATTCCGTTTTTAAAGGATTGACAATAAGCCGATTAGCGCAAAATCAAGAGTGAACTAAATCAAGGGTTTAGATGTAAGCTTGGACAGAGCATCAAAAGAATCGGGACTGGAGTATGAGATATAAATCTGGGTGTCATCTGCGTAAAAGTGAAATTTTAGCATCGAACCAGTTAGCAAGTGACTTAAGGGTGTGGTATATACATGTAGGGTGAAAAGGAGTGGACCAAGCACAGAACCCTGAGGGACTCCACAAGGTAGAGTGCATGATATTGATAAAGTGTTCTCAATAATTACAGATTGGGTACGCTGTGAGAAAGACACATGTTTAAATCATTAGGAAATTTAGTCAAATTTCGTATAACAAATACAAATATCAAAATTACACGGGATTTGATGATCATTTAACATAGTATCTCATACATGAATCTATACGTTGATTGGAACCCTTTTCTGTTCCAGCATGCATACCATTTTTATCAGAATATCGCATATCATTCAGAAATTTAACGCCAATCATAGTTGCTCTGTTTTAATAGAACTTTCATTTGCCTCCATAACAAGGATCTCGCAATTAAGTTATAACGAACTGCAGTATTATTCTTGTAGTATTAGATCATGTAATTATATTGGAACTTTCCTGGGCAAGCTGAAAACCTAAATCTTTCCGCTATAGGTCCATATTCTGATCCTCCAGCCTCGGATCTTGGACTTGCACTGTTTTTATCTCGATTTCTCTTGCGGTCTTTGAGTACTGAGTCTCCATCATGCGGTTCTTTGGCGCCTGTTTGTGAAAAGTCTGTTGGGGACGCCCCTGACATTGCCTTATGACGAAGAAACGGAAGTTAAATTCTTATTCCTTAATTGATTGATTGATAGTAGTGCCTGCAATGCCTTGCACGTAGCTTTCTTTTACTATTTCAATTTATTCAGAGAACAAAATTAAATTACCAGAGGTACAATTTGACTATTTCTCAATCATTGATGCAAAATTCGACTTTAATCTTCTACTTCTCCTCCGGTCTCTAAGTTTTGTGGGGATTTTAAATTCGTTACCAACTACAATCTCTAAAATATTGTAGCAAGGCCCCATTGTGAGACGTTTCATCTAATATTACGAAGTCAAATTGAATGTGACCGTTCTACATCAGGACGTTATCCATTAAAAACTGGTAAAGCTAAGGTTAACGTCAGTTTCCTCACTCGAAATCGATGTCAGTGACGGGCGAGCACAGGATTTGAACCCCGCACATACTGATCCGCGGTCGAATAACTTATTGACATCGACACTGGCTCCAGCGAAAATTAAAAATATGTTCCTTCTACTTTTACATCATACATGTATGTAGAAACGCAATGAACATATTTTTGGATGTAAAAAAATTAACTTCATAATTTATTTAATTAACTCTTTTAATAAATATTTGTTGAGGTTTACCTGGCTGCAGAGTAACTCTTGTTGTAGTAGAAGCATAAGTTGTAGCTGTTGTTGTAGCTGTTGTTGTTGTAGCTGTTGTTGTAGCTGTGGTTGTAGTAGAAGCGTAAGTTGCAGCTGTTGTTGTAGCTGTTGTTGCAGCTGTTGTTGCAGCTGTTGTTGCAGCTGTTGTTGCAGCTGTTGATGTAGCAGTTGTTGCAGCTGTTGTTGTAGCTGTTGTTGCAGCTGTTGTTGTAGCTGTGGTTGTAGTTGTGGTTGTAGCTGTGGTTGTAATAGAAGCATGAGTTATAGCTGTTGTAGTAGCTGTTGTTGTAACTGTTGTAGTAGCTGTTGTTGTAGTAGCTGTTGTTGTAACTGTTGTTGTAGCTGTTGTTGTTGTAGCTGTTGTTGTAGCTGTGGTTCTAGCTGTTGTTGTAACTGTTGTAGTAGTAGAAGCATAAGTTTTAGCTGTTGTAGTAGCTGTTTTTGTAACTGTTGTTGTAGCTGTTGTTGAAGTAGAAGCATAAGTTACAGATGTAATGGTGGAGGCGGTATTCTTTTCACTTTCAGCACTATTTAAATCTCTACGAAGTTCTTCAATTAGTTTCTTCTGCTTTTCTTTCACTATCTGAGGCACAATAATTCACAATATAGTACAGAGATTTATAATTTTTAGATAAGAAAATAACAAATGCGCCTCACATCTTCAAACCTATAACGTTTGCTATTGAACTACTATACATGTAGGTAACCTCTTTTAGGGAGGATGTTCGCATGGCTTCGCATATTTACATGTGTAATTTATATTTCTAAAGATAGGTTCAGAACTTTGATTTGAATAGTGAAAAATGGCGAGGCATGTACATGTAGATGTCGCCCAATAAGCTGGATTCTTAGATGCCGTAATTTGTAAGCAGTGTGCTTGGTATATAGCTTACTATTATCACGTACGAGTAATTACTACGGCTAATTATACGGCTAATTATGAGCGTAAAAGTAAAGCTAATGTTAACGTCAGTTTCCTCACTCGAAAGCGATGTAAGTGACGGTCGAGCCCAAGATTTGATCCCCGCATATACTGATCCGTGGTCGAATATCTTACCATATATTCGACCGCCTTTGTAAGTTCTTGTAAGCTTCTTGTAAGCTTCTTCTTATAATGAAGAGAATTGGATATGCTTGTGACAGTTTTACTTGTAAATTTATGCAATCGCTAAATACAAGCCAGAATCAAATTTAAGAAATTTGAGAAATTGATTTAAATTGGAATAATTGGTTCTCAAATACTACTGATCTTTATGGAATCTATGGCAGAATAATCATTTAGCTATAAGATAACAGAACCTTATTGCCTTTAAAGAATGTTCTTGCATTAAATAAAGTTTTGTGGAGTAATCTAATAAAATTAAAAACGGATAAGGCTGAAAGTAAAAATATTTTTAGAAATGTTTCCCATTAAAAATCTATTCAAATGATTTATCAATATTTAAAATGATTTATCAAAAAAAATCATCAATAAGAATTTTTATTTATTATACCCACATTTAATTCCTTCATGGCGCGCTTGATCTGTATATTTTCCTCAACGAGTTGATCTAGAACACTGAACGCGTTACTACACTGATCCACTGTTGTACAGATCAGATCAACACCTGTGCTCTGAGCTGACACTGGACTTGTGAAATCGAGGATAATCATCATGACCAGAAAATGAGGCACAGTAGGCTTATAAAGCCGTCCATAGCTGCCTGGTACTTTGTGCTTTGAAATATCTGCTTCTGCCATATTCGCATATGAAATTTATATTTCATGAAGAAACAATCACAAAATCATGTTGCTTAAACAGATTCATTGTATAAGTTCCAGCTTTATGATATTTCTCTTTAGTTTAATCTGTGTACGCAATAGTAGTAATATTAATTATTTAAACGAAGGTTTAAACGAAACGAACGAAACAGTCATAAATATTTAATAATAACATTTACTCCGACGACAATTAAAATTTTATTTTTACAGATACATTTAAGTATTGGAAAAATTTTAAATCAAAGTTGGCCTCATTTAATAGCAGTTAGTTGCAATCGCACTAAATGCATCAGCACAGACTGGAGCCAGTGGAGATGCAGGTAAGGTATTCGACCGCAGTTCAGTATGTGCGGGGGTTCAAATTCTGGGCTCGACCGTCACTGATATCGCATTAAAGTGAGGAAAGTGACGTTAACATTAGCTTTGCCCGCTTCACCAATTAGTTTTTCGCGCAGTTCTACAATTTAGTGTGAACATTAACTGCAGCCTCAACCAGATTCATAAATAACATTATCGATGTAAGTATACTAAAATAAATGTTGGCAGACAACGTTATTTATAGTTAGCACTTGTGAATGATATATCGACCATTTCTATTCATATTTAAATACCACAGTAGAAATTATTATTTCGTGAGAGAAATTGTAAGTTAGTGCCATTTAATTATGTAGATTTAATTTAATTATGAATCTACATAATTTAATTATGTAGATTTAATTTAATTATGAATCTACATAATTTAATTATGTAGATTTAATTTAATTATGAATCTACATAATTTAATTATGTAGATTTAATTTAATTATGAATCTACATAATTTAATTATGTAGATTTAATTTAATTATGAATCTACATAATTTAATTATGTAGATTTAATTTAATTATGAATCTACATAATTGAATTATGTAGATTTAATTTAATTATGAATCTACATAATTGAATTATGTAGATTTAATTTAATTATGAATCTTAATTTAATTATGAATTTACATAATTTAATTATGTAGGCGTTTGATCATATTTTTAGAAACACTAATAATTTAATTTGTAGCTTAATATTTTTTATACGTTTTATAGGGTTGATATCGAATATTCACTCACTTAGAATTTGTATAAACACATTAGCAATTTATATATTTGACATAGTTATTGAGCAAAACTTTTAATTATGGTATGTCAAAAGGAATGTTACAGCTGATTTAATGATCTCCTCGTATGTGGACGTTAAGGGGAAAACGGAAGATAGAGTTGAATGGAGGCGTTATATATCATGGACCTGCCAGTAGGCAGTGCACTAAGAGATATATATATATATATATATATATATATATATATATATATATTATATATATATATATATATATATATATATTAAGCTTAGTATGGGGTTAGCCATGACTGTAGGTTTTGAGATAATTATAGACAAATTAGCTCATTTGATAGTTAATTCAGTTTCTGATATTTAAAATGTTACAGTAGTTGTTAAAGAGTGCTTGACAATACTTCACATCTCTCTCTCTCTCTCTCTCTCTCTCTCTCTTAGTGCACTGCCTACTGGCAGGTCCATGTAAAATATTAATACATTTATAAGTTCGAAGATTTTGTGGTAGACAATTTCATGAAAATAGTAATAGTGGTTATCGCCTTGAAAAATTAATGTAGTGTTTAGCGTGATATAGTATAACACGGATCGTTCTTGCTTGCATTCTACGCTATAATTTATATAACTACTGCTGTATAGTTTACATGTAGTTACCTAAACTAAACGTATTTCTGAATCATTACACGTACTGAAGAGCATTCTATTGAAATACCGCGACGAATAAAAGTTCTAAGCTAGTATCACCAAGAAATGTGTTATAGTGATCATCACAAATTTGTTCTTATTTTCTGGAAATTTCGCGCATCAAAGCCATAACGGTTACATGGCAGCGTATGCACTCAACTATTGCTCTGTATTTAACCGCTGTACCGGTATTTATTTGGTCTCTGTTTGCAATGAATTAAGTTTTTCTTGTATACTTAAGCCTATACACCAGATACGTGGCATGCCCTTTAGAGTTGAAATACTTAGTTGCAGCTTTTGTGCTTTTCTTCGTTATTCTACGGCTTCCCCGTGCTGTGCTCGGACCACTGCCGAATAGGGCAACCGCAAACAATCTGCTGCGTGTACGTAAGAGGCGACTAAGGCAGGAGCTGAGGATGACAAGAGGGGACCCACCTCATCATGAAATATTTCCCCCAGGATTAAATAGTTTTTAATCCATCTAACTGAGGAAGGCAACTAGAAACCACTTCAGAAGCTACACTTTTCTCAAGCTTTAGCCTTCATAAGGTATGGATAAGGCACAGACTTTGTAAATGAATTAACTTCTTGATCTAAGGAGGGCTCTTAGAGAGCGAGAAAAAAAGACTTTGAGTATGAATATGTACCTTGTACCTGCCACTTGGCAGTCCACTGTAGCGAGAGACTACTAAGACTGCACTACTTCCTATTTGGACATGGACACTGCAGTAGGTTTCAAGGTTAATTATCTCCATCTTGCTCTATCCTCAACCATACAGGTTCTAGATCAGTGTCAACGTTCATGAAGTCAACGACTGTTAATAGCTATGAAAAGTGAATAACGAAAAGCAACTCAAAGAGCAACTTTAACAAGGAAAACATGTAGCACGTGCGTTCTTTCATGTGGTAAAGAAATGGAAATTACCAAGAATATTATCATGCAATAAAAATGTGTTTATTGTCAAATTTGTTCAAGTAAGTTTAAAGAATTTTTACACTATGAAATCTATATTCTTTTCGATTTATGGAAAAAATGAAATCCGGATAGACATTAAATCATTACGTTAAATTGTTTTTGTCAAAACAATGTGCGAGTATAAAATAGGGAGGATTTCAAATGAAATAGCCATAATATTTCATAATAACTGTGAATCTCGTGCTTTGCCTTAATACGTAGATTATATGTCTGCTTTTATAATCGTTCATTAAAATATGAACTAGGAATTAAATTTTTAAATATAGCATTGTGTCTATTTTCTACTGTATATTATAATAGGTAGATGATAAATGCATCTTTAGAAGGTTCCCGTCATTCGTATTCGCAGCGACCTCTTTTTAAAAGAGTTACACGGCTAATTCATTTATCTGCAGATTTATTGCTATGTTGGTAGCAACTGAGCATTTAATAGAAGTTCTCGCCACCTTAAATTTTATTTAGGTTCGTGCAAGTTAACTCTCTCTCTTTTCTTTTTCTTTCTTTCTTTCTTTCTCTCTTTCTTTCTCTTTATCTCTCTCTCTCTCTCTCTCTCTGTCATTCACTATCATTATAGTCTAATGTTCTGAAAAGTGGCAGGTTCACAATACAGTAATGCACATTTTATACTCCGAGAATGACTTCGCACTTTATAACGAACACTCCCTTGATCAACATATTAGTGACGTCCCTGACACTGCCTTATGGCGAGAAACCGGACGTTAAATCCTTATTGATTGATTGATTGATTGATGTTAGTAGTCTCTTCACATGTGGCTCAGCCTTTCCCATACTATAATGCAGCCTATAGCTTGAGAAAATATAGATTCTGAGATGGTCTTCCTTAAGCAAGACAGCAATAAAGAATAATTACAAGTAGAAGTGAAGTAGTCATCCGTGTAATCGTCCTTGATCATCTACACATCTTACATCTTGTAACAATTTTCCTCCTACTTTTATTCTTTCTTCCATGTCTTCCATTGCTTCCTTCATTTCCATTGCTTCCTTCATCATTGCTGAGGAATTTATGGAGGAAGCAATGGAAAACACTTTAACCGTTACTCCATATCACCTCTCTCAAGCTAAGCTTGCATAGTGCCTAAAGTAAGGTTAACATGCATTGCAGTGAAATGATTAACTATGCTGATATATATCACTTTCAATAAAACATGTTTAAACCGTTAGACAACTTAGACTATTTTCCGTATAACCAGTCCAGTGAAATTGAGTGAATGTCCGAGATTTTACTCTCAGATTATCGCGGCTCTGTCTTAAAACTTCATGAAGTAATCAATAATAATAATCACCCTCTGCTGCAATCAGCAACGTTTAACTTTCATAATAATTCTAATAATAATAATAATAATAATAATATTATTATTATTATTATTATTATTATTAACAATAATGGTTTAACGTCCGTTTCCTCATCCAGGGATGATGTCAGGGACGTCCCCAACAGCACATATCACTACATATGACCCGGTAGATCAACCATTCTAATCCGATGCTGACAGTCTCTGACAATTGAATTGCTATGGGAAAGCTGTGGATGAACATTGCCTACAGCTAAGTTGTCTGCATCTCTTGCACATATCTTCTGAAATATAGACATGAAATATTAGTTTACATGAATTAAAAGAATAATCTAAATTGTACTAGTTATATGAATTTCCAGTGTTGTGTCCGGGTTGTTTGAAGAATTGACCAACCGGTGACTGCACGTGTCGTAGAAGGCGACTAAAGCATTAAGATCTATACCAACGTCAGAAAGGGCATTCGGATGGTGAGCGCCTAGGCTCCAGAATGCCTTTCTCATGCGTGAAACATGTACATGTATTTTGATAGATGGACATTCTAAGGTAAAAGACTGAAGACAATGTAAATTCTATGGTAAATGACCATCACTGACATCGCTTTCGAATGAGGAAACTGACGTTAAAATTAGCTTTATCAGCTTTTTACTTTAAATAATTGTTCACTAATAAATCTAGATATATCCACACAGTAAATTGAGCTACATAAAACAATCTGGTGACGTATTCTTCTGTATCGATGGCATTAAGTTATATATAAAAACTTCTATTGCATGTGTCGAAAGAAGCGACTAAGTATTAGCTAATAAATGCAACGGGAAACCACCTCAGACATAAGTAAAACCACCTCATACATGACCTAAGTGATCTATGAACTAAGTACAATTAAAAATAAATGAATCCGAAAAATGAATCGTCAGGATGTATATATAAAACTCAATTATTTAACTTTCGTTAATTAATTAATTTAAATGTTAAAACTTTCAAAAGTAAAGTAAACATGCATAATAGTGAAATGGTCAGCTATGCTGATATCTATCACTTTTAATACCACATGTTTAAACCGTTAGACAATTTAGACCATTTACCATAGAGCCAGTCCAGTGAATGTCCGAGATTTTACTCTCATCTCAGCGCGGCTGGGATTCGAACTCATAATGGTTCACGTCACCTCAGGATCTGTCATTTATAAACTTCCTGACGTTACCACTACGCCATTGAGACATTCTATTCAATTAAGACATTCAAGCAGAACATATATGATTTTTTACCGAATTCACGATGAAAAGAAGTTAAAATGAACTGACATCAAGGAGGTAAAACACAACATTTTAACGACTCACCGGTTGTATAGTCTTTGGTGTTACTTTCCGTAGTTAATTCACGTTCTGTACTGTTTGGATCGGTGCTTGTAGCAGTACTACGTGATAATGTCGAGACTCTGACCTGAGTCGCGCTTGTTATTGTGCTGGAATGTTCTTTGGTTATAGTAAAACTACCAGATTCTGTCTCCGATGTCAAGCTGACATTTTCCCTGCGCGTGGTTTGTTGGTTGTCTGGCTTAGCAAGACTAGTAGATTCTGAGCTGAATATATCATATGCCATTGTTGTGCCGCTACTATGCTCTCCATGAACTTCTGGTACTGTTGTACCTGGTTGTACTTCTGTACTGGGTTGTACTTCTGTGTTGAGTTGTTCTGTTGTCCTGGGTTGTACTACTGTACTGGGTTGTACTGTTGTACCAGGCTGTACTGCTGTACTGAGTTGTTCTGCTGTCATGGGTTGTACTTCTGTAATAGGTTGTTCTGTTGTCATGGGTTGTACTTCTGTAATAGGTTGTTCTGTTGTCCTGGGTTGTACTTCTGTAATAGGTTGTTCTGTTGTCCTGGGTTGTACTACTATACTTAGTTGTTCTATTGTCCCGGGTTGTACTTCTGTACTGAGTTGTTCTGTTGTACTGGATCCTACAGTTGGACTGGTACTGAGACTCTGAGTCTCAGAGGTGGAAGTAGTTGTACTCCGAGGCGTTGTCGGATAAGTTATATACCGAGTAGTTCTCGTTGCCTCCTTGAGCTCATCTCGCAGTCTTTTAATTTCATCTGCCTGACTCACCAACATCAGCTGTAGTTCAAAATGTGCAAATTTGTGTTTCGAGTCATAAAACCAATATGCCCCAGCTTGCGATACGAGTTCACTTACATTAGAAATCGTGTGATGAGGTAGGCTACTAACAATATCACTAAACTGCTGCAGGCAGTGGCGATATCGGTAAGATACTCGACCGAGGATCAGTGTGTGCGGGGTTCAAATCCTGGGCTCGCCCGTCACTGACATCGCACCGTCACTGACATCGCACCACTGACAGATGACATATGAATATCCAAAAAGGAACAATGAATATAGTTACAATACCTACTTGGATATAATGGCACAGTAATGTAAAGACAGATAACGTAGTTTAAACCTAGTTTAAATTAGCAATACAGGTGGGTTTAGTTGAATATCTTACAGACATCGCCACTGGCTGGAGCCAGTGGCGATGTCTGTAAGATATTCGACCGCGGATCAGTATGTGCGGGGTTCAAATCCTGGGCTCGCCCGTCATTGACATCGCTTTCGAGTGAGGAAACAGACGATAACATTAGCTTTACTAGTATTGACGTCCCTGACATCATCCTGGATGAGGAAATGGACGTTAAACCTTTATTTATTTATTTATTAAATTTAAAGTTATAGATTTTTAAAAAGAAGCGCCTCAATAATAATTCTAACCTTTAACGTACTTAAGATGTTGCCATTTTCCCTGCTCTCATCAAGTAAGTGTGCCACTAGGTCTGCACAGTTGTAGCAGTTTCTTACAGCTGTGCCATATGGTTCGTCTGTGACAGCAATGCCTTGCGCCGCTACATGTGGCACCAGATTTCTGAAGATCAGCACCATAAACAGCGTCATCAACAAATACTTCATTCGTTTAACTATCATTTGATATAGGTCGTCCATGATCTTGCTATTTGTTATATAGCTCCGGAGAGAGTTGCTACAGATAGACAGTTGGTAAATGTATTAAGAAATAGGAAGAATAGTTTCATAGGACACTTAAAATAGACAAAGGTCTATTAAAGAGGTCATAGAAGGTAGAATGGAAGGAAAAAGAGGCAGGGGCAGGCCGAGATTAGGTATGTTAGGTGATTTAAAGATCCACTCATATGTGGAAATGAAGAGGAAGGCGGAAGACAGAGAAGAGTGGAGGCGTTATGTACCATGGACCTGCCAGTAGGCAATTAGGCAGTGCACTACGATATATATATAGTAATACGTGTGTGTGACAGAGTGTGTATAAATCTACTATATATATATATATTTTCTTCTATATTCCTGTCTGTGAAGTGAAATGGTGGGTCTGAGCTAGACTATATGCGGTGAACTTACGCTTTGGGGTACTTTTTGTTACAAAATATTAATAAAATTGAAATGCTACTTTTCAATATCAATAAGAAATAGTCTACATTTTAAGATGATGCCTGGCTATATAATCGAAAGACTTAAAATTTCTTGTCAAGCCATATATATTAGTTATATTAAATATATAGTATATTTCGATTTACAGATTTAATGTCATTTAACTTAAACCTATTGCAAATGGAATACTGTAGTAAATATTTAATTTAGAAATATAAATTAATCGATATGACAAATTTAACTTAACTTAACATAATTACACTGGTGAAGGAGGTCACAAAGCCCTGTAGCACCAGTATTAGCTGTAATTTCATACCTCTAAACATAGAGACCAGACCGTAAAGGGACAAATAAAGCGAATGTCTCTTAAATATAGATGGATATTCTTTTACAGACCAACAACGAGGCCCAAAAATCACGACAAATGGCATATGAAGGGGTTCGCGTCTATTTAGTAACCCATTGATCTTTGATTAGAATTTCAAATACGCAAGTCATCTACTGGAATAATATTTTTTGTTTTTATAGTTAACTGGCACAATTGATTACTAAGAGTTTGTCTTATTTACTATTGATTTAGTTGCTTCTTACTTTTTCTTTCTCTCTCACTCTCTCTCACACTCTCTCTCTCAGTCTTTGTTTCTCTTAGTCTCTCCCTGTCTGTCTCTCTCTCTCGGTCTCTCTCGGTCTCTCTCAGTCTCTCTTTCTCTCTCAGTCTCTATCTTTCAATCTCTTTCTCCCTCTCTCTCTCTCTCAGTCTCTTTCTCTCTCAGTCTCTATCTCTCTATCTTCTCTCAGTATATTAGTCCGTCACAAAGCATGTTCAGGTCATATTTTCTAGAACAATTTTCCTCTCTAAATAACAATAATAATAAAGGTTTAACGTCCGTTTAAAAAAGGAACACATTCGACGGTATATTCCATGTAGCTATGGTATTAAACAGATTGTCTAAGTTAGTAGGAAGTAAAAGCTAGCACCGTTAATCGTACACTGCAAAAGCTATTGAAACAATTACAATGTCTTAATAACTCAATTGGGGTTTCTACATATGTATAAAATTCCACTAAGTCTATTGCTCAAGTACTTAACTAATTCAGAAAATATACATAAAGTTAAAGTTAATGAGATTAAATCAGATTAAAGCTGATGTAAGCTATAGGCCTACAAGTCAGTGCATGTTCAGAATATCAAATTGTAATAATATCGATTTATGACAGAAAATTTGAAATGCCCAATCAATAGTCCTAACTCCGGCAGTAACTTGCCAATAAGTATAATTTTTTCCCGGATTGTGTCCGCGATACTGAAAAGTAGACCAACTGCAAGTGTCGTAAAGGCGACTGAACAAGAACTTAGGAAAGCAAATGGAAACCACCTCAGAAGGCATATTAAAATCAAGCTATTATCTTACATGTACATTAAGGAGTGGACAAGGCGTAGCCTCATGTGAAGAAATTAAGTCGCTAATCGACGAAGTGCTCTTTTGGGAACGTGAAAAGCCATGAGTAGGAATATATACTTGGACCTGCCACTTGACAGTACATTAGAAGAGAAGACAAGCAAAATGTTTTAAAATGAACGTATTTTTTAGAAATTTTGAAATTAGCAATGTCTTCAGAATAGTCAAAACTTAAAATTCGTAGACGTTTAGTAAACATGAATGAAGGGGAAACTGAGTGAACTCAGTTTTAAATTCATCAATATTTAGAGTAATCTGAATTGTATTATTGCTGTACTATTCGGTTTATTTTCTGTTCCCTATCTCTCTCTCTCTCTCTCGCTCTCTCTCCGACTCTCTCTATCTCTCTCTATCTCGCTCTCTCTCTGACTCTCTCTCTCTCTCTCTCTCTCTCTTTCTCTCACTCTTTCATTATTGCTCTCTGCTGTATTCTGCAGCATTTCTATTCGAAATAAAAAAATTAACCGCAGTTTATTTTGTTCTCATTAATTTTTTCTACCCCGACTTAAGAAGTTGGTCTCATACTGAACGTAGATGAAATTAGCGCAATCGGTTTAGCTGTGCGTCAGTTGAACGAAGTTAAGCTACGTCGGTCTCGGTTAAAAATTTAGTACATGGTTAATTGGCCACACCTTGGAAAATCGAGCGTTGATAACTTTAAATGAAAGAAATCACCGGGTGTTGGAAGGATATTCATAAATCAGCGCCGACTGAAATTGCTGCGTCAGCAACAGGCAAAGAATACTAATAACCTCCCTCTTAGTGCACAGCTACTGGCTGGTCCATGGTATATAACGCCTTCACTCTTTTCTGTCTTCCGCTTTCCCCTTCAAGTCCACATATGAGGGGGTCTTTAAATCATTTAACATTTCTAATCTCGGCCTTTCTCTGCCTCTATTATCTTGCATCCTGCCTTCTATGGCCTCTTTTAATAGACGTTGTCCCATTAGAATGTATCCAACTCTTCTTCCTAGTTCTTAATACCTTTATCAGCTGTCTTTCTGTACCAACGCTCTCCAGAACTTCCTTATTTGTAACCTCTTGAGTCCAGCTAATCCATTCTATTCTTCTCAGGGTTATGTTTTTGACGAGGGGGCCCCCTTTGCCTTCCACTGCTTCAACTAGAATTTACTAGGCAGGGGTGTCATTCCCTGAGAAAACTATTCACGTTTACCCAACACTAATAACCAAGGAGAGGAAATAACGAAAACTTATTTTTAAAGGACTCTGCCTGACAAGTGCTTGTCATGTGTGACAAAAACAATTAGAGTGCTACTGTCGTCCATGACAACATTGTGTGTAACCATATGACCAGGGCCGGATTTGACTGGTGGGGACACCGTAACCCATGCAACCCCGGGCCCCCGCCACGGGGTCTACCGCCCGGGGTCTACCGCCCTGGGGTCCCGCGGGGCTGGACCAGTCGGGTCGCACCGGTCACGTGATTGTAGAACCGGTTAATAAACCGGTTCTCTAATTGATCATGCATTGGTTTAACCGCCTACAGAAATTATTATGACCTAATATGTGTGTGTGTGCGTTGAAATAAACCTTCGGGTAAGTTTACTAATAGACTTAGAAACATATGCGTTATCCAGTATTCGTTTGAATGATCCGAAATTCTGTAATTATCTTGAATACCTAATTCATTAAATACAAAAATACCGTTTATGTACAGATAGCAGAAGAAATGACTTAACTACTTCGGAGGGTTAATTGAAGGCGCTAATGTGTTGCAAATATACATGAAAATGTAGCAATATTAGTTTTGCTTAGTGATTTACCATCATTATACTATCTCGTTCTGTATTAGGATTGCTGATGAATAGAACAACCGCTGACTACACGTATGGTAAAAGGCGACAATGTACTAAAATCCAAACCAACGTCAGAAAGGGAATTTGGTCTTTGAGCGCCTAGATAAGCCCCAAAAATTGTTACAAATTTATCAAAAGCCGAATGGAAAAGTTTATATTCATATCCAGACCCAAAGTTAAACTATATTCTAGGGAAGATGACAAAGATGATGATGCTGATGATTTAATTTTTGATCACTTTTAGTAAATTAATAATTGCTAGAGCTTTCTAGCAATACAACAGTTTTCAGTTACTCTGATTTTCAATACTGTGCAAGTCAATTAGCTGAGCTCCATTCCTTTATAGCATTGTTTAGATCTCTCCTTATATCATCAATCTGCCGAGCATGATCTTCTAATCCAGCCTACAATAACGTATCAACGACATTAATCCTTAGTCAAACATTAATTTACAAATATAAATAACAGCCGTAATCAAACATTAATTTACAAATATAAATAACAGCCGTAATCAAACATTAATTTACAAATATAAATAACAGCCGTAATCAAACATTAATTTACAAATATAAATAACAGCCGTAATCAAACATTAATTTACAAATATAAATAACAGCCGTAATCAAACATTAATTTACAAATATAAATAACAGCCGTAATCAAACATTAATTTACAAATATAAATAACAGCCGTAATCAAACATTAATTTACAAATATAAATAACAGCCGTAATCAAACATTAATTTACAAATATAAATAACAGCCGTAATCAAATGTTAACTTACAAATATAAATAACAGCCGTAATCAAACATTAATTTACAAATATAAATAACAGCCGTAATCAAATGTTAACTTACAAATATAAATAACAGCCGTAATCAAATGTTAACTTACAAATATAAATAACAGCCGTAATCAAACATTAATTTACAAATATAAATAACAGCCGTAATCAAACATTAATTTACAAATATAAATAACAGCCGTAATCAAACATTAATTTACAAATATAAATAACAGCCGTAATCAAACATTAATTTACAAATATAAATAACAGCCGTAATCAAACATTAATTTACAAATATAAATAACAGCCGTAATCAAACATTAATTTACAAATATAAATAACAGCCGTAATCAAACATTAATTTACAAATATAAATAACAGCCGTAATCAAATATTAACTTACAAATATTACAAATACAATAAATAACAGCCGTAATCAAAATTAATTTACAAATATAAATAACAGCCGTAATCAAACATTAATTTACAAATATAAATAACAGCCGTAATCAAACATTAATTTACAAATATAAATAACAGCCGTAATTTCAAAGCCTAATCAAAACATTAATTTACAAATATAAATAACAGCCGTAATCAAACATTAATTTACAAATATAAATAACAGCAGTAATCAAATGTTAATTACAAATTAAATAACAGCCGTAATCATTAATACAAATATAAATAACAGCGTAATCAAACGACAAATATAATAACAGCCGTAATCAAATGTACTACAAATATAAATAACAGCCGTAATCAAACATTAATTTACAATATAAATACAGCCGTAATCAAATGTTAACTTACAACAGCCGTATAAATAACAGCCAAATGTAATCAAACCTTAATTTACAAATATAAATAACAGCCGTAATCAAACATTAATTTACAAATATAAATAACAGCCGTAATCAAACATTAATTTACAAATATAAATAACAGCCGTAATCAAACATTAATTTACAAATATAAATAACAGCCGTAATCAAACATTAATTTACAAATATAAATAACAGCCGTAATCAAACATTAACTTACAAATATAAATAACAGCCGTAATCAAATGTTAATTACAAATATAAATAACAGCCCTAATCAAATGTTAATTTACAAATATAAATAACGGCCGTAATCAAACATTAACTTATATGTATGTATATATATATATATATATATATATATATATATATATATACATATATACATGTATATATACATATATATATATATGTATATTTTTATATTTATATATATGTGTGTATATATATATATATATATATATACATGTATACATATCTTCTTCAGTGCACTGCCGAGTGGCAGGTCCAAGGTACATATTCATACTCAAAGTCTGTTTGCTCGCTCCATAAGAGCACTCTTTAGATTAACAAGTTAATCCCTTCACAAAGTCTATGCCTTATCCATGCCTTATGTAGTCTATAGCGTGGGAAAAATATGGCTTCTAAGGTGGTTTCCCGTTGCCTTCCCCAGTTAAGTGGATTAATTATCATTTAATCCTGGGGAAAATATTTCATGGTGAGGTAGGTCCCCTCTTGCCATCCTCAGCTCCTGCCTTTAGTCGCCTCTTACGTACACGCGGCAGATTGTTTGCTGTTGCCCTATTCTGCAGTGGTCCAACCACACCCGAGCACAACACGGGACTGTATACATACATACATACATATATATATATATATATATATATATATATATATATATATATATATATATATATAGTATTGGTCATTAGAATGTTTACTAGTCATAGTAGTACAGTTCAATACCTTAAGTATCTCAGCATCTGATCTCAGTTCCACCTGATCCATTCTAATCCGGTCCAATGGACCTCCGGTGTTGAGGCATAATCCCGGAGCAACACATCGCGGATCATCTTCCAGGTGGGAGTCCTGAGATAGGACTAGGTGTGAAAATCCAAAACACACAGCCAGGCAAATAGTACAGGTTAAAAATGTCAGATTTCTTTTCATTATTAGTTCAAGCCCTATTTTTCTGTCCTATTTTACGTAAATGTATTATTTTTCGCCCTATTTTAAGTAAATGTCTCTTTTAATAGTTGGAGTGAAAGATATATTTTGGGATTTTTCAGCAGCGAAATTTCGGTTTACAAAATTAAGTACGGGGGCCTAGTCCAGAAATTAGATTTTGTCTTGGACCTTTGTAAGTTGCTCTATTTAGAGTTTACTGCTTCTCATTTAGTTTGCGTATTCTTCAAAGATTGCAGTGAAATATGAACATCAATGCTCTCTCAACCTCTCTAAAGCCTTTGTTAGTTTATTAAGATAATAAATTTTTATTTGGAGTAAAATTAATAACTGAAAATACGAAAACAAAATAAACGAAAATTAAGTTTTAATTTATTACAAATTTGTCTAGTGTTGTGACTATTAAAATACTAAGGTTATCAAAGTACATTGAATCAAATTTCTAATACGAAAAAATTAATAGAATGCAAAGCTAATGTTAACATCAGTTTCCTCACTCGAAAGCGATGCGAGTGACGGACGAGCCCAGGATTTGAACCCCGCACTTACTAATCCTCGTTCGAATACCTTACCGATGCCACTGGCTCCAGCCAGTGGCTAAGTCGATATTGAAACAATTATTACAATTATTAAAATTATTAATTTTTATTTTGATAGGCCTAAGATTTATGAACGGATTAAAATCTATATTTATCGTTGTCAGCTATTCCTAATTTATCTAGATAGCTGATGATTTACTGTAGTTCTAGGATATTAAAACCTTCTCATCGTAAATATAATTATTTTTCATTAGGCACCCTGCATCAGGCTGTATGTTAAAAACATCCTATTTACATTGTTGGCAGATTAAAGTAGTTGCTTTGATAGATCAAAGACATTTACGCAATAAAAATTAGCCTATATACATGTAAATAACAATATACTGTAATAAAATTACGCTATAGGCTAGCAGTTTGAGTTACTAATTAGTGTAAAAATTGGACGTTTATTTAATTTTAGTGTATAAAATTGATATTAGAATATATAGAATTGATATAGCCTACATTTAAACTATAAGCCTAAACATGTCAAATAATTCCTTGTTTATGGCCACAAAATATTCCGTGAATATTAATTAATTTTAAAAAATTAACGTTTAATTTACATTAACGGGCCTATATGAATTAATATACAATTAAACTACAGGCATAAACATGTGAAATAGTTCCTTGTTTATGGCCACACAATATTCAGCCAATGGTAAGCAGTCGGCTGGCGTCATGGTTTGTTGATTCTTTACGTTGGCTGACAGTTGATAAAAATGGTGTTAGGGGATAAGCACCTTCGACATATTTACTTATTTTTGAGTCGTCTTGATTCAACTAAAAAAATTATATTGTAACAAATAAATGTACAGCATAAACAAGACTTTTTGATTAATGATGCGAATTATAATAAAGGTTTAACGTGTGTTTCCTCATCCAATTATGTACTCAGCGACGTCTCAACAGTTCCCATCACTACATGTATCTGTTTCTATGCCATTCAGTAGTTTGTGGAATATAGTATTTACTAAAGTATTATTTAGTAATGTTAATATTGAATAAGCATAAATGAGAAGTTCATTGTATCCAAATGTAGTTATGTTTAGTCAAAGTGACATGCAGTAGCAGTAGTGGAAGGAAAGAGAAGTAGAGGCAGACCGAGATAAGGTATGCTAGATGATTTAAAGTTTCACTTATATATGGACATAAAGAGGAAAATGAAGGACAGAGAAGAGTGGAGGCGTTATATGCCGTGGACCTGCCAGTAGGCAGTGCACTGAGAGAGAGACTGTTACAGTAGCAGTTCTCTCTCTCTCTCTCTCTCTCTCTCTCTCTCTCTTTCTCTCTCGAGTATCTTACCGACATCCCCAATGGCTCCAGACAGTAGCGTTGTCGGTAAGATTAGAAGTTAAAACTTTAGCTTAAGAGAACAACATTAGAAATTAGTTACCCACAAAACATAATTCGTCATGACTGCCTTCAACTCAATAGCATTAGTCTCCTGCTGGTAACTTTAACCTACATGCACTATAGACCTTTTATAATACGTAGTGGCAGCTCTGCTCATACAATAAACAAAACCTGGCGAGGGCGTGATTGGGAGGGGTGTGTGTTTATATTGGCGACTAGAAATGCTCTATATACATGTATATAAAGGCATATACTGTATTTATTATGTATTTCTTAATTTATTAACAGAATGACATGAAATAAATTTTAAAGGAAATTATATATCCATTGCTTATCAAATGATGATAACATAATGTCGCAATTTACACTTAATATATATCTCGATAACATTGCTAGAGAGGATGTCTTACATTTATGGTATATCTTACATTACAATTAAATGCCTTCCCGTAAAACAATCAGCTACTGATTGCTCAGTGGCGCCTCCAACGAATGAGAAAATATACGGTAATTTTTTCAAAGCAAACAAATTTTAGAAAAAGTATATATTAATATTACATGAGAGAGTGGAAGGGGGCTTTAGAGCACTCGGTTTAGATGGGCGTCAATTTAACGAAGTTAAGCTACATCGGCGCTAGTAGGCCTACGTTTGTGAGTGACTACTATGGAAGACCGAGTGTTGAGAGTTTTTAAATGAAAAAATCCCCAGGGTCTTAAAAAACATAAAAAAACATAACGGCACACTGGGTCAGGAAGCACAGATGCTTGTTTAATAGCCAATTCCTCCTTCCTCTCCATGGTTATTAGTAATCGTTGACTTTTGATGGCGCATCAATTGCAGCAGGCGCGGATTTAAGAATAACCTTCCATCACCCTGGGATTTTTCCTTACTAAGCTTTTACCAACACTCAGTCTTCCAATCTACAAAGTACTAACCGAGGTCGATGCAGCTTAACTTCGATCATTGACGCGCAACTAAACCACGTGCACTAATCCCGCCGTCGGGTCTTGAACCTTATTTCTCGCCGGCTTAGATTTGTCTCAATAGTGCTCGATGCAGTCTGGGTCGACAGCAGCACTAATTGTTGTTGTTGTGCATGTTTCATGATTATCAGTATTGTAGAATGTCATAGCAGCGTAGGGGTGACGCCATGAAAAGTCTTAAATAATAGATCCAGAGGTGAACTGAACCCTCGTTTGTTCGAAGCCCAGCCGCGCTGATCTGAGAGTAAAATCTCGGATATTCACTGGACTGGTTATACGGATATAAAATTCTAATTATATATTTTCATGCCGTTTAATCTATGTTGATAGATATCAACATAGTTGATCATTTCACTATAATGCGTGTTTACGTTTTACTTCGTGCTCTCTACATTCCATTAGGAATTCAATCAGCTTTGAGTAATACGACTAAAATGTTCATAGGATTGGCCTTGGAGCCTATTCTCAATGAATGTGGTAAACGAAGCTAAAAGTGAAAGAGATGAGTAAATGACAAAGAGAATATGCATAACACATGCATGAAAACAAATCCACAAAATTCGCAATCCGCAAAATTTTCAAAACAAATTATTTCATTAATCAAAATTGGACTATAGCTTAATAAAATTCAAATGTAAACATTAAGATATAATGCATATCAAACACAGCAAATGGAATAAGAGGACCGGTGGGGGCATAGTTGTGTGATATAATAGTATACTGTATACCTTTACATTTAAAACTGAGCGCAGAGATACCCTACACTTCTACCGGATGGGCAAGAGAATGATATACGGAGCGGGGGCACAAAACATCCTGCACACTAATTCCTATTCATTTTGAGTTTCTTTGATTTTTTATTTTATTAATATTTTGTAATCAAAGGTGTTACTTTGATGAACAATTTGTTCGTTAACTGACGTAAAATGGATGATTACCGGAATCTTACCCTTAAAAATTTCTCGCTTTAGGACTGGTGAGAAATGGTGTATCCGTGCTTGCACTCAGACTCATAAAAATGTGATCAAATCGCTGCCATGAAAGACAATAATTAATTGAAGAGAGTTAATGTCTCATGGGAGGATGTGTGCGGTAGGTGTGACTATCTAGAGATCAGATAAGTAATTAAATTTTTGTTATCTATTCGTAATTATAGCGACTATTAACAGATTCCCTCATACCTCTATGAGTCTATTAACTCCGAAATAAAGCCAGTAAAAATCTGATTTCGACAGGCATTAAATTTTTTTGCTATAAACTTGGGGGAGTAGGCCTATAGATAGGACCTGGCGCCATGGGTGTGAAACTTGGGGGAGCATAGGCGCCGGCGGCGCTATAGGTTGCCAGGTCCATGTATGTTACACGACGCTACAGCTGACAGTCGTTTGTTAAAAAACAACGCATTGAACACAATGGTAAATACAGGAAAAATTATAAAATGTTCCTCAAATTGACATTTATATTGGTATTTACCCCGTAGAAGCTGATGATTACATACGGCTGCAAAGCATTGTACCATTTCCTATCTTCTAGTAAGAAAGAAATACATTGAAATGATTATTTTACGCTTTTAAGATAAAACTATTAGGATCGACAATACAAAAACAGCATTTGGGTGTCAACAAACTGCTTCCGGCCTTCACCTTCTAGTGTCTGTTTACTTATTTCCTATTGGCTATATCGTTCAACCTTGACAATGAATCGTCACATTTTATGAGAAATTATTGTGTAACGAAACAGCTGAATAACAAACAGACCACCAGGGCTTCGCGTTAATCAAGCAGACTTAGCGTTCTTACATGGTAACAAAATGAAAAGTTTCTAGATCTTTAATTTAAGGAAAAAACATTTGTAAGAAAATTCGACAAGCACGAGAAATTCTAAATACAATATTTGTACAAAAAAGCTAATGTTAATGTCAGTTTCCCGATTCGAAAGCGATGTCAGTGATGGACGCGCCCAGGATTTGAACCCTGCACATTCTGATCCGCGGTCGAGTATCCTACCGACATTGCCATCGATCATTTACGATCTAGACCGTAAATTAAACTGATAGATTGATTGGATTATAGAGTTTCGTAGGAAGCTATAGTTATTACGTTGTATACATAAGTTCCATGCCTAGATTGCGACGGATTTGAAGTAGACTGTCTAAGTGGCTGCAAATGTTAATGTTCTTTCTTTTAAATTCGCTGTATTTCGCCGCGTGTCAATTCAACAATAGACTCCGCCCTATCGTCATTGTGACCAATAGGAGCAGACTTGCTGGATTTGATGGACAACCGAGCAAAAGTTCCACCATTCTGACCTTTAACTAAGTGGCCAGGATTAACGCATACTGTTTCACCCACGCTCTAAATACACAATAAATCATTCAATGAATGTAGTCAATGATGTAACAATCAATCAAACAGTAAAACCATCATCATCATCATCATCATCGTCATCGTCATCATCATCATCATCATCCTCCCATGAATCCCAGTTTATCTAGGGTCGGGATACAAGTAGGCTGTCTCAAATCCTCTCTGTCCTACACCACACCACCAGCCAATCCCCTATTTGAGACTTCCATTCGTTTAAATTTTTTGTAGCAATTTCTTTAAAGCAAACAGTAAAATAATTATAGGATTTAATCTATAAGCCAATCAATCAATAACTAGATGTTAACATTAACTAGAGTTCTCGCTCATATGTACTATATTTTTAACAACAAAATTAAAATGAGAACGTCAGGTAGATGTGAGAGATATAAATATCTTAAATTTTTCTATTCAAAAAGACACTGAACAACAATTATAAATTTTCCATTGAATAAAATTGAGAAATATTCTCATTAAATAAAATATAAAAAAACATTGAACAAAACAAATTATAAAAAACATCGAACAAAATTGTGAAATATTCTCAAAGTAGCTCACTCAACCGCATCGTTATTAGTTAAATAGTTGTAGCTATAGGCTACATAAGGTATGGATAAGGCATAGACTTTGTGAAGGGATTAACTTGTTGATCTAAGGAGTGCTCATATGGAGAGAGAAAGCAGACTTTGAGTATGAATATATAATACTAATAATAACAACAATTAGAGTGCTACTGTCATCAATGACAACATCGAGCACTATTGAAAAAAATCAAGCCGGCGAGCAAAAAGAAGGTTCAAAACGATGCAAATTCCAAAATCCAGAATTATGTACCTTGACTATGTACCTTGAACCATCCACTAGGCAGTGCACTGAGGAGAAAGAAAGAGTTAGATACACCGAAAAAACTTTTTACTCTAAGAGCTGGAAAACGCAGATGTGAATCTTACTTTAATATAGGGACGCAGCCCAGATGGCAGCACCAGTACATGCGGAGTGACTGGAAGTCTTCCGTAGAGATCAAAATGTTCCGTATCCATGTTGACATCAAGCGCCGGAGGATAAAGCGGATAGTATCTACACACGCAGCGTAAAGTTATTTCAAATTTTGTAAAAAATATGACACTGAATTAATACTAATACATAAAAAGTAGTATATAAAAGGAACTAGTATTTAATACTAGTTCATACAAAATTTGCATAAAAATAAATACAAAATTGTTTGGATTTAATTCCGTAATGTATCATTTTAAAGCACCAACAAGCAAATCGGCCATAATTACACTGACACTAGAAATTGAGACCGAACAACTTGCTTTAATTATCTAATTAGTTAATTAGCTTTAATTAAGTAATTACTGCACCAAAATTATTCAAATATAAATTTAGGAACGTCTAATGATCAGATATCATCTTACAATAAATATCCAGATAATAAAAATAAAGGTTTAACGTTCGTTTCCTCATCCAGGGATGATGTCAGGGACGTCCCCAACAGCACACATCACTACAGATCAATTCACCCAGACCAATCTGCGAAAGAAATGTGCTGAGGAGAAGTAAGGTCCTAAACGAAAGCCAGTCCGGTGATCAAAAAATGGTCAAGGTAGATTGATTATGTCTATGGTGGGAAAAGGTAAGTTTTAAGCTTGCTAGAGAATGCTGAAAGAGAAAAACACGAGCGAAGATTAGCTGGCAAAGAGTTCCAGATTGTGGGTGCTGCGTAAGAAAATGAACGTCTGCCCAATGACGTGAGAACATTTGGAACTGAGAGGAGATTGGCATCGGTGGAGCGAAGTGTACGTGAGGGACGATAGGGAAGAAGAATTTCAGATATGTAAGAAGGCTTGCCAAATTGCAGTTTTGAAAGTTAATAGAGCTATTTTATATTTTATGCGTTGATTAACAGGGAGCCAGTGAAAACTGCGAAGTAGAGAAAGAGAGCGAAATTGAAGTCTAGAGGACTTGCAAACAACACGTGCAAGAGAATTTTGGACGTGCTGCAAACAATTGAGAGAAGAAGTAGGCAACCCATGCAATAATGAATAACAGCAGTCGAGCTTTGAATGAACTACAGAATTAGCAAGGAGAGTGGCTGAACTTCTAGTAAGGGATGGACGTATTTGCCTAATCTGACGAATCTGAAAGAAAGAAGCGCGACAAACAGAAGAGATATGGGATTTAAAGTCAAGGTTTTCATCAAATATGACTATATTTCCAAGGTTTTTGGCGGATCGAGAAGGTGAAAGAGCAAGATTCTGAAAATTAACAGAGTTATTGGAAATTTTATTTCTTTGCAAAGGAATGCCAATTTAAAGGTATTGAGTTTTGGAGGGATTAACAGCAAGACGGTTAGCACAAAACCAGGAATAAATCTTGTCTAGAATGGATGAGAGATGAGCCAGTTTCTCAGATGAGCCAATTTTTCAGATAAAAATATTTCACAGTATAGTAAATTAGGATGAGAAGTTAGAAGAGATGTTACATAGATTGTCATGTTCTGAATGCATAACCAATAACCGCTTAGATCTTGACTGACTAGATTTGATAGGACTGGTAGAGAAGCTTTGATAAATTGATAGGACAGACTGGTAAGATTTGATAAATTGATAGGACAGACTGATAAGATATGATAACACAGATACTAACGAGTGCTGAGTAAGAATGTGCTCAATGAGTCGAGTCATCCTGTCCGTGGCTCCAGGCAATGCTCTGATAACAAATAATAATAAATAATAACAAATAGTAACAACAAATAACAACTGATCATAACAAGTAACAAAAACAAATAACGATCCGTAAAAAAAATAATAATTAATAATAACAAAGAACAACTGATCATAACAAATAACAAATAACAAGCAATAATAACAAATAACAATTGATAATAACAAATAAGATCCAACAGTTAAATGGAAATGTAACGTTTTTCAATATTAACTAACAATTAATTAATCTTAAAAAATATTACCAACAACAACTTTCAATATTGACTATCAATATTTCACAGGCCTTAAAATATAGCAATTGAAAACAATGATCAAATGTTAAAAGTAAAGACAGCAATTAGATGACAATTAACTAACTAACAAACTAATAATAATTAATTCAAACTAAACTTTTGAATATTGACTGATCTGACGAATGAGCAAACAATATTTTCAGGACTCCGATAATACCAGAATAATTTAATAACAATAAATAATACGCATTATAGTGAAATGATCAACCATATTGATATCTATCACTTTTAATACCACATGTTTAGCCGTTAGGCAATTTATTCCATTTTCCGTATAACCAGTCCAGTGAATGTCCGAGATTCTACTCTCCGATAAGCGCGGCCATTATCTCAGAAAACTCGTGGCGTGATCAACATCCGACTTTCTGAAAGAGGTTTAGAATAATTATTATTAGTTAATATTTGACTTGAGAAACTTTTTGAGAGTGCATAAAACTCCAAAGGGTAAAAAAGCCTGTAAAGCTAATGTTAACGTCAGTTTCCTCACTCGAAAGCGATGTCAGCGACGAGCGATCCCAGGATTGAACCCCGTACATATTGATCTGCGGTCGAGTGTCTTACCGAATTCGTAAAAACTAATAACTTGGCTGCAAGATTTAAAAAGCGTGTAAGACGTAAAGACTTACGCTGATGTTTCTTCAGCACTGATATGAAACAGGATGTCTGTCGAAGTTAAGCCAACGACGACCCCGTTAATGCTGATTGTACATGGATCCGGCATCATGTGAACCTTGTCTGAGAACTACACATCGTTCATTCATTACTTCATCATTTATCAATTATTAATCTATCATTCATCAATCGTTTAGGCAATCAAAGAGTAGGGCCTATATAAAATCGAGCAACCATTTAGTCAATCAATCAATCAATCAGTCAATCAATAAAATAATTACTCAAACAATTTATGACTGAATCGAAACTGAAGAAAAAACAAAAAAGCAAACGTCAAGTTTAACGTCAGTTTTTACCTCGATAGTATATCAGTGATAGGGAGAACATTGGATTTGAACCGTGCTACAACTGATCTGCTGTCAAACAACTACCCAAGAAGCCACCAACTCAGTCCAATAATAAGCAGAGAAAAGACCACATCCATATGGGTAAGAAATTAATTGATCCTTGCCATCTATCTATCCCTTCAAAACATGGACAACACAAGGATAAAGAATCGTAAATATTAATTCTTTAAGAACATAAATCGATCGATTCATTAATTAATAAATCAGCCCAGAAGAACGGAATGATAGAGAAAGAGAGAGAGAAAAAGAGAGAGGGGGAAAGTAATAAAGACAGAGAGAGAGAGAGAGTAGGAGAGTAGAGAAAGTACATTTACAAAATAGCAATACATTAATGTACAAAGTTTCCTCAAACTTTGTTGATATTCATTCAGAGACTGAATGGACAGGGAACCAAATCGGCAGCCTCTTGTTTACAATACAACTGTGTTACTGACAGGACCACACGAGGAGCACAGAGCAGCAGCACTTACACAGGTCCTAGTGGTGAAGGGAGGCTGAGGGTAGACGGGCTCGTGATGTACATCCTTCTGGGAGGGTACGACGACCACGTGAATGTTGTGCCTGCAGAATTCATCGTCACAACAGAATTAGTAGTAGAAAAAACAGACACTAGTAGTAATAATAGAATAGTATCACCATCATCATCTTCCCTTAAATCCCAGTTTAACCAGGGTCGGGATACGAATAGACTTTCTCCAGTCCTCCCTGTCCCACACCATATCATCAGTCAATCCCATATTTTTCAATAAATAATAAAATAGTAAAATAATAAAATAATAACAATAATAATAATAGTAATAATAAAAATAGTATAATAATCATGTATGATTAATGAAATTAGTCACATAATAGAAAAAAAGTAAAGACGTTTCAGTTAAAAGCCGGCAAAGCCTACGTATAGTAATAATAATAGTAATTATAATAGTAGTATAATAGTTAATAATAATAACTAGTAGTAATAATAGATTAGTAGTTTAAAAACAGACACTAGTAGTAGTAATAGCGATCAAAATAAACAAATAATAATTGTTAACAATAAATAATTATTCATTAAAATTGTTAGATTATGTTCATCAATAGTAATTCCATATAGCAATAGTAATAATATTAATAAATATAATATAAATAATTATGATTAGTATTATTAATATTATTGAGCAAAAATAGTAATAAATATTATTATAGCATTAATAAATAATATTACGGTATTGGCTGCATGGTCATATGGATAGCAAGCTTGCCAGAGAAGCAGGAGACAATCGGTTCAAATCCCAGCCTTACCATCTCTAACAAGATTCCTTGTGATAAGAAAACAACCGTTAAACTTAGCTTTGTGTATTTCTATTTAACAATTGTACAAATAGAAACCAGTACCATAGCAATAATTAAAATAATGATGTGGCTGGAGCCAGTGACTTAACAGTACAGTAAAATACACAAAACAGTAGAGTACAATACACAATACAATACAGTACAATATAGTACAGTACAATAAAATACAATACCATACAGTACAATACAGTACAGTACATCACAGTACAGAACAATACAGTACAGTACAATACAGTACAATACACAATACAGTACAGTATAGTCCAATACACAGCACAGTACAATACACAATACAGTACAGTACAATAAAATACGATAGAGTACAGTACAATACAGTACAGTACAACACAATACAGAACAACACAAAACAGTCAGTGCATTACAGTACAATACAGTACATTACAGTATAGTACACAATATAATACAGGACAATACTACAATACAGTACAGTACAATCCAGTACAGTACAGTTCAGTAACAGTACAGGGTCCTACCTCTGCGCTACCTCTGCAATTGACTTCAGCTGAGCATCAAACAACTCCTCATACGTAACATCAATGTCGCCGCTCTGTCAACATAACCACGCAGGTTTCAATGAAGATAAAATAAAGCAAAAAGAATTTATACTAAAACAAAACATATGAAGGATATATTATATTATTCATATAATTTTATTCTATAAATTAAATATCATATATGAATTAAATCTAGTGATGAGTCCTGAGAAGACCGGTTTTAGCTAGTGATGGGTTCTGAAAGGACCGGTTTTATCTAGTATAGGATTCTGAAAAGACCAACAATAGATTGGCAGAAATTGCAAGTTTTATCTAGAAAACTCGTGCAGTAGGTATGAAAATAAGAACTAAAAAGAATTACAATTTAAACTTTTATATATTTGCCACTGGCTAAGTGCTAGCTACCGTAAGAGTAAAATACATAGTTACCTCAAGGAGAGGTTGCTTTCCATCCACAAATGGTCCAAACTACACAAAAACCAAAATATATTACATCAAATTTTAAGAAAATTTTAAAAATTCCATTCAGTATTATATTAATATACTTTAGCCATTAAAAACTGACGACAAAGCATCTTTCTAGAGACAATTTAACAACAATTATATATTAGATTAATATGATTGCTTTATATTCTTCTACTAAATGATCTTTCTTCAATTCCCACACAAAGCATATGAATTTACGAACTATACAAACCCTATGAAACCCATGAGATGGTGAACATAATAAGAACTGACAAACGAACAGACAACTAAATAGTGCATGACCCAAGCTGTACAGATACGGAAGAAGGTAATAGGAAATCACTTAAGAAACTAATATATCTACAAGTTAAATGTTAGTTATTACGCTTGTAAACTGCAACGGCATAGTTAGAAGATCAACACTTGTGGGGGGTTAAAGCAGAACGAATTCGGGAGAAATATAAATGATGATGATGTTGACG
The DNA here is from genome assembly GCA_905160935.1 of Enchytraeus crypticus. Lineage (NCBI taxonomy): Eukaryota > Metazoa > Annelida > Clitellata > Enchytraeida > Enchytraeidae > Enchytraeus > Enchytraeus crypticus. The sequence continues at coordinate 680,220 of CAJHZI010000477.1, read as the reverse complement.
TTGCTGATGATGACGTTGCTGATGATGATGTGCTGATGATGATGACGTTGCTGCTGATGATGATGACGTTGCTGCTGATGATGATGATGACGCTGCAGATGATGATGACGCTGCTGATGATGATGATGACGTTGCTGATGATAATGATTTATTAAATAAATATTGCAGAAATTGAAATCTTACCAGCATGCATACATGCGGAGGGTTAGCAGAGAGAAGAGAGAGGAGATCAGATAGTGGATCGTAGCGGATGTTATCTGACGTTGTGAAAGGTCCCGCAGCAACCAACAGCGTCAAATCTATCAATCAATCAATAAGTCAGACAATTAATCGATCAATAAATGAGGCAGACAGTCAATCACAGAACTGATACCTAATCCATCAAGGAATCAACAAAACAGAAGCTAGTTCAGTGAAATACAATTAATCCAATAAATTAAATTAATCTATCAATCAATTAATCAGTCTCTCTCTTAGTACACTGCCTACAGGCAGGTCCATGGTATATAACACCTCTATTCATCTCTGTCTTCCACTTTCCTTTTCATTTCCACATATGAGTGGGTCTTTAAAATCATCTAACATGCCTAATCTCGGCCTGCCCCTGCCTCTTTTTCCTTCCATTCTACCTTCTATGACCTCTTTTAATATACTTTCCCTCCCTAGAATATGTCCTATCATTCTACTAAATCAGTAAATAATCAATCTATAAGTCATACTGAGTCCATTGATCAAACAAGACAACAATCCATTAATTAACAGATCGTTCGTTAAAAAAATAAAACTATACAGTGAAAGTTTATCTATTTTCTCTGTGTTGTTTCCAGGACAACTGAAACCAAGACAACTCGTCTCCAAGACAGTAGACCAACCGAAAACTGCACGTGTCGTAAGAGACAACTGAGCAAGAACTGAGGAAGGCAAGGGGAAAGCACCTACGAAGTCGTTCTATTCCCAAACTATACGGTAAAGATGTTGGTAAAGATTCTAGCGTTTTGTGAAAAAAGTAATTAGATATTAAATCAAGTGCTCTTTGAAAAGATGTCAAGATCCTCTTTACTGTGCGTTTCATTGCTTTACTGCCAGTCTCGATGCTTCTGTCAGTTTAATTTCTTGGAAATGATATCAGTGAAGAATGAGCTCATGCTTAGAACACACACTTACTGATCCACGGTCGGATATCATACCAAACTGGCCACTGTTGGTTAAAGGGCAAAGGAGTATGATGTGCTTTGGAACTGCCACTGGGCAGAAAACTAGAGACAGAGATAGAGAAAGTGAGAGAGAGTGTGAGTGAGAGAGTGTGAGAGAGAATGAGAGTGAGAGAGAGACAGAGTGAGTGAGAGAGTGAAAAATGAGAGACAGAGACAGACAGAGCGAGACAATAACATTTAAATGACAACAAGACGAGCAAAAAATCTTTAAATTTTACTACGAGCACAATAGTTATATAACTTTTTAAATTTACCTTGATCAAGAGCAGGCATAGCAGGAGTGGGCAGTAGCAGACCCTGTGAAGTAAAAATAGTATATATTTGCACTTTTACACTTATCTAAAATATACAATTTACTTCATCTAAAATATATAATAATACATCTAAAATGTAAAATTTAATAAGTTATCAAACAAGAAAAAACAACAATAGTGGATCCCACCACGGTGATTTCTAAGCAATAGAAACAATTTCCAGTCCTTTTAACACCCTAATAGACTCCACTGGAATGTAAATCTCAAAATCATGCATAACACTATAAGGACCTTACTTCTCAGCACATTTCTTTTGCAGATTGGTCTGGGTGAATTGATCTGTAGCAATGTGTGCTGTTGGGGACGTCCCTGACATCATCACTGGATGAAAAAAAGGACGTTAAACCTTTACTATTATTATAATCTGGAAATTAAAACCATAAACTATCATGCCTCATACTATCATGCTAACATAACGTAACATAACAATAGTTAGAGTGCTACTGTCCTGAATGGCAACATCGAGCACTATTGAAATAAAACCAAGCCAACGAACAAAAAAGTCCAAAATGGTGCAAATTACTTACCGACATCGCCACTGAGGCAATGTTGGTAAGCTATTTGACCGCGGATCAGTATGTGCAGGGTTCAAATCCTGGGCTCGCCCATCACTGACATATAATTCGAATGAGGTAACTGACGTTAACATAGCTTTAGCTTTACCGAATTCCTAAATCCGTAAAATCAGTCTAAAGATAGATGCATAAACCATGCATAAGCCACAGAACCGAACAGAATCAGGGTCAGGATCCGGGTTTAAACGTTTAGAAAGGAAGGCTACCTTGTGTAGGGTCGTCGCTGCAAAAGACTTTCCTGTTATATTGCTGCCCTCCAAAACAACAATCTGCAATATATTACAAGGTACCACAAATTCTTAGTTACAAACTAACAACCGTTCTTATATCTAAGCTATTTATTAAATATTTAGGATGTAAAATATTATGTTAAAAAAGGAATAAGCACCTCTTAAACCTAACAACCTATGTCCAAATATGCAGGATAAAGTAAACGTAGTAAATAAAGTGTTGTAATTAACATCACATTAAGGAGTAAATACGATTTTATAACGCATCATTCTACATTGCAAACATTCTTCTACACCATTCACTGTACGTTAAACGAGGAACTTTAAATTGAACATTCTAAAACAGTAAATGACGATAGAATTAAATTAAAGGATGATATCTAAATGGAGCTCCCCATGTTGTGTCCGGGTTGCTGAAGAATGGACCAACCATGGACTGTACAATGTTGGGATAGGCGACAAAGCACCAAGATTCAAACCAACGTCAGCAAGGTATATTCAGTTGGTGAGCGCTTAGGCTCCACAAATTGCTAATCATGCCGATCAAGCAGTCATTTAAATAATATAGTGAACTATGCCATAATGCAATCGACTGAGTAGATTTGCTACCAATCAATCCATCAAACAGTCATAAAGTTTAAAAAGTAATCTACTAATAAATAAAAATTAACCTATCGCTCATGCAGCATGTGTTAGTTCCATTTGGGAAGACGTGTTAAGGTATTAACCAAATTTAAAGCGATGCTTAGATACATATAAAATAATAATAATAAATAATAATAATATAAAATAAATAGAATTTTATAATTGTCTTATAATTTTATTTAAAAGACTAACCAAAAGCTAACAAAAACTAAGACAAAATAACAACATTTTTTGTAACATTGAAATGGAGTATCCGCACCTGACCAGGGAAGAAAGAATACTGTGGCAGAGCACTGACATCCAGATGAGCTGTCATTCCACCGCTGCGATCTCTCGATCCTTCTAGCAGAATTGAGCGTGGGTTCAATCTTCCGTTGCCGTCGCAACATATCCTTCCAACCACTGGAACAGTATCCTATCAATCAATCAATCAATCAATCAATCCTTCCAACCACTGTAACAGTATCCTATCAATCAATCAATCAATCAATCTTGTCAATCAATCCTTTCAACCAATAGAACAGTATCCTATCAATCAATCAATCAATCCTTCCAACCACTGGAACAGTATCCTATCAATCAATCAATCAATCTTGTCAATCAATTTTTTAACCACTAGAACAGTATCCTATCAATCAATCAATCTTGTCAATCAATACTTCCAACCACTGAACCAGTATCCTATCAATCAATCAATCAATCAATACTTCCAATCACTGGAACAGTATTTATTCAATCAATCAATACTTCCAACCACTGGAACAGTATTTATTCAATCAATCAATACTTCCAACCACTGGAACAGTATTTATTCAATCAATCAATCTTGTCAATCAATCCTTCCAACCACTGAACCAGTATCCTATCAATCAATCAATCAATCTTGTCAATCAACCAAGCATCCAATCAGACCTGCACATTAAATCAATCAATCCAACCAGTGATACAGTATTCTGTCGATCAATCATTCAATCAATAAATCAACCAATATTGAAAATCAATCAGTCAATCCTTCCAGCAACCAGTTCATTATCTTGCCGGTCATCCAATTAATCATGCCAATCAAGCAATCCATAATTTTAAATAATAAAGTGAACTATGCCATATTTCAATCGACTGAGTAGATCAGCTACAATCGTAAAGTTTAAAAAATAATCTACTAATAAATACAAATTAATCTATCTCTCACGCAGCATGTGTTAGTTTCCATTTCGAAAGATATGCTAAGGTATAAACTAAATTTAAAGCGATGCTTAGACATGCATGTATATACTTTATAATTTTATTAAAAAAGACATCCAAAAGCTAACAAAAACTACGACATAATAACATATTGTGATGTTACCTAAATGCAAGATATTTGGCGTTCTCGATTTTGATAAAGTATGCCAGCATGGTTTGAGATAGAGAGATTAGTCTTATTACTTCACTTCAGGTCTTAATCTCAACAATATGCACAGATATAAATATATCAATACCATAGTGGGTCGCCTTGCACAATATCAGAAAAATTTTTTTTTTAAAGGCTGTATTTGGCACAATGTTTTTAAATTTAGAACATTCACATCAAATTATTCAAATACAATTAAGTAAATTCCTCTACAAGGCTTCGTATATTGCCAGTTTAAGTAGAGTTTGCTGCAAATTAACAAGAGTACTAGACCTAAATTAAACTAAATTAACAAGAGAACTAGAACTAAAATAAACTAAATTAACAAGAGAACTAGAACTAAATTAAACTAAATTAACAAGAGTACTTGGGCAACAGTCATCATCATCTTCCCTTAAATCCCAGTTTAACCAGGGTCGGGATACCAATAGATTATAATCCATTCGTTTAAGTTTTGTGGCAATTACTGGAGACTAGGAGCTCACCAACCGAATGCCCTTTCTGACGTTGGTACTTGGGTACCAGTACTAGAACTAAATTAAATTAAATTAACAAGAGTACTTGAGCAAGAGTATTAGAACTAAATCGAACTAAATTTTTACAAGTATTAGAAGAAAAGTACTAGAACTAAACTAAATTAAATTAAGAAAAGAAACTAGAACAAGTATACTAGAATTAGATTAAACTAAATTAATAAGAGAACTAAAACTGAATTAAACTAAATTAACAAAAGTACTAGAAGTCTTTACAAGAGATTGATATAAGAGTACATATCCATAATTAAACATTCTCGCTCTAATGTTATTCCAACCTGTATAGGCACGACCAAATACGAGAAGTATTCGACTATTCCCCTGTCTTTATACAACTGTCCCATATCCTCTATCATCTCATCCAGAACTGGAATATCAATCAATCAATGATCAAATCAATGATATATATATATATATAATGATCTAATCAGGGATATATAATGGAATGAATTGCACCTACCATAAGTGGAAATAAACGTTATGAAATATAAACGATAATAGAAGAGCATGGTGTATTGGTGTACCATGGTGTATTAATATGGTGTAATATGATGTAATATTAATATGGTGTATTCTAGGATGGATTGGCTGCATCAATGGCATACTAATAGAATAAAAGAAGAATAGAATGGAAGAGTGTTAGAAGAGACTAAAACTTGGAATGTTACATGATTTGACTAAACATTTAATATTTCGATATAAAATATAAAAAGAAGAGCAGACCGATACATACGGAGGAGTTAATAGGCCACAGACATACCTCTCTAGTCTTTCTGCAATTACGACCACAACTTTTAATTTAATCACCAACAAATATTACTTCTAATTGAACATTTGAATCAACATATTAATGGAAAAATATTACATATATAAGCTAGTATTTGAATAAAAAATTAGAGAAACACCTACTAGCAGCTATATTTCCAATTTTCTGCACCATGTAGTTGTACTTTTTGCTCAGGTGATACTTGCTGTCAAATGGTTTGATGGTGACAGCGTTGCCGCTGTCTTTCCGGCAGAAAACACTCGCATCATTTCCTTCCATTGCAAAAGCAAACACCACCTCACCCTTGCTGGTTCTGGCATAATATTTCTCAGATGGCGTATTACTGAAAATGAAAACGACTGACTTAGAGACTAAAGACCGATTAAAGACCAATTAAGACCAATTAAGACAGGCGAAGAATAACTTAAATTAACTTAAAACATATTATATCAATTATATTACTTACTATATAGCTATATAGTATAACAATAAACATGTGAAACATACCATAAAGTACTGCATTGAATTAATGCTTATATGAACTTATTATGTAGTGTAACTATAAACATGTGAAACATATTATATTGACTACATGGAATTGAAATTTAGTCAGTTTATAAACCTTTTTCTTGTCTATGATAAAAGTTCTGCAAAAGCCACATATGTAAGGTATTATATCTCTCAAATATGAAAGGTATAACATATCTGTCAAATACGCAAGATACAGGTCTGCCAAATAAGCAAGCAACATATCTGTCAAATATGCAAGGCAAAAGCTACGTACATGTTGTCATATTCCAGGTTATTCTCGTCTTCAAAACACTCTCAGAATAAGCTATTTAAAATCAAAAAAGTGGACCCAAGTCAGTTGTAACTTTGAAATCAAGTAGTTGGGAAAATTTCCTTCACAGTAGTACTTCCAAAACAGAATATTTATTTCAAAAACATTTCATATCAGGGTTCTTATCCATTTCTATAATTAGCTTAAATTAAAATGTATTTCCTTTCTGTTCAAGAAAGTTACATCCCAACATTGCGACAAAATTGTAAGTATTTGCAGTGGCAATATTAACCAGCTAGGCGAAAAAGACTGAGAATTGGTGAGAGTTGGCAGGATGCCAGCAGAAAATCCAGAATTTCTCTTGGTGGGTTTTTCGTCCAGATTGCCCGGCGACAGACCACTAGAGGCTCTCTTACTGCTAGCAATGGCTCCCTGTTTAGAAAAATAAAACTGAATAAACTTAAAGCAAAAAGAATTGTACGCATGCTTCGACATTAGAGCAGTTTCATAGTGTAAGTCAAGTACAGTATTACATTATCTTGATTAGATGCAATAGTTTCATTGTATCGTTCAAGTACAAGAGTTCTTGAATAACTATTATTACATTCATTACTTACATGAATGTCTTACTGAATGTCTCAATAGCGTAGGGGTAACGTCATGAAGTTTTAAATGACAGATCCTGAGGTGAATTGAACCCTCATGGGTTCTAATCCCAGCCGCGCTGATCTGAGAGGAAAATCTAGGACATTCACTGGACTGTTTATACGGATAATGGAATAAATTGCATAACGGATTTAACATGTGGTGTTAACAAGTGATAGATATCAACCTATTTGATCATCTCACTATATTGCGTGTTTACTTTACATGATAAATAGTAAAAGTTTAATTACACCGATACAGTGTTATCAATGAAAACTAACTCTCTCTCTCTTAGTGCACTGCCTACTGGCAGGTCCATGGTATATATCGCCTCCACTCTTCGCTGTCTTCCATCTTCCTCTTCATTTCCACATATGAGTGGGTCTTTAAATCATCAAACATACCTAATCTCGGCCAGCCTCTGCCTCTTTTTCCTTCCATTCTACCTTCTATGACAACTAACTAGCTATAGTAATGTTCCTGTGCTGTGTCCAGAACACGACGAATAGACCAACCGTAAACAGCACATTTCAAAAGAGGCGACAAAGCAGGAAATAGAGGAGGGCTAAGGTAAACCACCTCAGATGTCATATATTCTAAAGCTAAAAGTTACATTTAGTAATGGCTTAATCTTTGAGATACGATCAACTTCTTCGCGGCAGCGAAGAACTGTTACTGAGCACGAAAGCAGGGTGTATTGGAATAATGCCTTGGATCTTCCGCTACGCAAAACACAAGAATAAGAAAGCAAGTATAACAGAGAGATAGAGAGAGAGAGAGTGAGTGAGACATCTGGAGAGAGACAGAGAGGGATAGATATCTTTAACTTTCTTAGTTCACTGCCTATTGGCAGGTCCATGATATATAATGGCTCCACTCATCTCTGCTTCTGTTTTCCTCTTCATGTCCACATACGAGTGAATCTTTAAATCATCTAACATTCCTTTTGATAAACCATTATTCTTGGGGTATTCTGCTTACGACAAGGTGGGCCACCTTTGCCTTCCTCAGAGAGAGATGTATAGATTATCATCATCATTATCATCATCCTCCTCTCTGTAGAGATATATAGATTAAAATTTAATTTAATTACAAACCTTTCCTGTTGGAGTGCCACAATATGCATTCATTAACAAGTCAGATTCATCTCTATTTTCATTGGTTAACCTACACATAGCAATGCACATAACGTTCATTTGTCATTTGAAACAGACTTAAGTCGAAACATTTCAAATTCATGGAACAATCGTGGATGTCAAAATAGCTTCACCGATAGATGTTGACAGCATTAATACATGTTTCTAGATACAAGAACTAGTCAAAGGTCCTCTGCTAAATCATTGCTTCCAATAGATAAAAATCGCACATATATTTGTAATATAAACCTCTCTACAAAAATGTGTGTTAACTTTCCTAAATTAGAACTACAACATCCAGCTAGAGAGAAGAATCCAAGAGTTGATTTTTTTTAGATAAATTGCAAGGAATCAAGACTTAAATCACAGAATATTATTATTCACAGAATATATGGCACTGAGAATTAGAAAAAGAAAGAGAAAATATTAACAATATATTCAGACTACACTTCAAATTAAAGAGCTTCTAGTAAACTAATGATAACAACCAACTCACCTGGAATTTCTAGAAGAGTTTAAATCAACCAATGATCTACGATTATTCGGTGTTCTCATGGAATTCTTATTTTTGTTCTTCTTGCTAAGCTGCAACAGTAAATAAAAGTATACATACAATATTTTCTGTCAAAATTCAGATGCTATTCCAGATTTAAATTTTATTTGTCGTAAAGTAAGTAAATAAAATAATATTGATTAAAACAACAGTTAAAATGTATTAATTAGAATTGACTAACTCGTCAAACTCTGTCATGCTTTCACGTAGAACTTTAAAACTAATTTAATTTCGTAATAAATTTGTTCACAGGTTAAATACATCGTAAACATAAACTATACAAAAATAATATCATTTTATGTGCATCTATATTTATATGGAAACAAAAGCAATGTATATCAATTTTTAATGTATAAATAAATAACATCATTATATATAGTATCCTATAATATATGGAATCAAAAAATTTAGTATTATTTTATAGAACATAAATACATGTAATGTAATTTCATAGGAACATATTTTATAAGAATCACATCCCGAGTTTTTTCATATTCACAGTAGTTACATCACTTTCAATACCAGTTAAAGGCTAGGCAATTCAAGTCTGTTTCCAATTACCTGTTCCATGAAGGTTCAAAACAATACTCTCTAAAATTAATTGGTTCGACTAGCATTGAAAGCACACAGTGCAATTCACCATAGGATCGGTCATTTAACTATGCATTACGTTTTCTGACAATCTACACATTGCATTTAGATATCAAATTGAATTTAGACCAATTCAAAAAGATAACAAAATAAAATATATAAAGAAAAATGAAATAAAAATAAAATAAACAAAAATAAAATAATAAAAATAAAATAGATAAATAAAAATAAAATACAGAACAGACCTCTCTGTCAAACTGGTCTAGAAACTCGACCGTGATTTTACTCAAAGTTTTCTTTTGTGTAGACTTAACTGCAACCAATTCACAAATCAACTCTCCGGCCGTCATTTTGTATGAGTCGCAAAGACTTCGCACTGAAACAAATGCAAAGATTATACTGTGTGTGGTGTGTGTGCGTATGTGTGTGTGGGTGAGTCACTCATTTTACAAGCCATATTTACCATATTTGTAGTCCAAGATAAAGGCTAATATATATTTAGGGTTGATAGACCATTTATGTAAATGTTAGTCAAAGCTGGAAAAGGTCCAGGGTAGCCCATCTCGTCATATGCAGAATCCTCCCAAGAATAATAGTATATCAAAAGGAATGTTCGATAATCTAAAGATCCACGCATATGTGAACTTGAAGAGAGAAAAGGAAGACAGAGAAGAGTGGAGACATTCTATACCATGGACCTGCCAGTAGGCAGTGCACTGAGAGAGAGAGAGAGAGCCTTTAAGAATAGATCAATTTTATAGTCAATAGCCTGCTCTTTAATGTGCGAGAAGAGAGACTGTGCAAAAGAACTTGCACCTAGGACCTACCACTTGGTAGGACACAAGAGAAAAGATAATTATAATTCTATAGCTACATTATGAAAATGACGCTTCCAGCTACTGCTCTAATGGTATCTAAGAAAAACCTGAAGCAATAAATGCCAAAGCCAACACTTAAAATTTAAGATTTAAGAACCAAGTAAGATCAGCTACAGTTCTCCTTTCATGGCCGTATTCACTAAATAGACAAACCGTAGATCTATTTAACCTTACCAACATTTGGTTTAAACTGCGGATTAATCACAACTTGGTATCTGTAAGCTAACATAGCAATGATGTGTAGCTGTTCCTCTATTTTCGGCCATTAAACCACGGTTTAGTTAATCCACCAATTAAAATGAAATATTTAAGTTATGTTTACGAAGTGAGCTGATTGGTCGATCAGCCTAAAGGACAGCGCTGTCATTAGCAGAGTACTATAATTTTTGCGTGTGACCTTGTAGCTAATAACCAAGCACCATTATTTATTGAATGTCCAAATTTCTGATACATAGTTTAACTTTCATCCAAGGTGTACGTGATCTGCAATTTAAGGTGAACTTAGTAAATATTCGAAATATGAGAGAAAAATAACTGAATCTGTCAAAAACATTAAACACTTACATCTATCCAATGTTTCTGGGTCGTCGTCAACCTTCAGAGCGAACGACTCAAATTCATCGTAAAATTCTGAATCAGGAATATTATCCATAACGAAGCCACCGACAAGGCTTACAAATATATTAATCGTTAAATTCAGAAATTATTAACAAAAATTGACTGAATCTCACAATTTCAAAAATCATTAAATGCAAAATGGGCTAATTGTCAGAAATAATAACAAATTATCAGTTAAGCAATTCAGCTAAACAACTTTCTCGATCAAAAATACCAATCTAATTAAGTAGCAGAAATGACAGCAATTTTTAAAAATGATGATTTGGATTTTCCAGAATTTCCACTTATATCAAGGTTGACAATAGCACCATATTAAAAATTTTCTTATATCTGCCACTTCCGCCAATATATTTTGACCATTAACGCTAATATATTCATCCAGTTAAATGTTGAAAGGCAGAGCCAATGCCAAGAATTTGCTCATGACTAAAGAAGCAATTTTTAAAACAGATAATTTCCATACAGTAAGTTTCACGGGCTACATTAATCATACAAAAATTTCTTACCGATACTAAAATTAATCTCATCAACATTAGTTGGCGCCAGTGGCCACGTCGGTAAGATACTCGACCTCGGATTAGTATAAGCAGGGTTAAAATTCTGGGCTCGCCTGTCACTGACATTGCTTTTGAGTGAGGAAACTGGCGTTAACATTAGCTTTACCAGCTTTTTTACAAGGTCATAAATTTGGTGAAAGTTTTTACAAACTTATTTTTTTACAAAGCACCCTCTTCTTAGTTTATATATATTCATGCAAAAATTCATTACCATTCCGAGTCAGCCAAGTAGGGAGCACTAGACCATTGGGCTAGCTAGAGATCATTAGATTAGACAATATATTATACCATATAAATGAGTAGGGGTAACGTCATGAAGCTCATGACAGATCCTGAGATGAATTGAACTCTCGTGGGTTCGAATCCCAGCCGCGCTGATAGAGAGTAAAATCTTGGACATTCACTAGACTAGTTATATGGAAAATGGACTAAATTGCTTAACGGTTTAAACATGTGGTGTTAAAAGTGATTGATATCAACATATATAGTTAATAATTTCACTCTAATGCGTATTTACTTTACTTTTTTACCATTAGATCATATGGCACAGCATGATTTTCTTATTGCAGTTTTATATTACGTCAAAATAAAATCGACCATTAGGCCTAATCAAATTTAGAAGCTTATACTGCAACTGTGAATTAAATGTTAAATTCTTAAGATATTAATTTATTAAATATTCCATTATACTTTATCTTATCAGAATTGGATGTTAATTTAATTGATATTAGTTAAGAGTTTGATGAGTCTTAAACAAGCATATAATTGCTTCCTGACTCTGTAATGTTACGTTATGTTAATTTAAGAAATAAAAGGACACGATTTGTTTACATTTGCAAGCTTTTGTTTACATTTATGTTTACCCGCCAAAATACCTTAGACACCAAAATAACAGTCTAGTCATGCCTTTTCATACAAAAATTGCTAATGAGAAATAACAACAACAACAGAATTAGAGTGCTACAATCGTCCATGACAACATTGAGTATTGACCTTTCTTTCTTCAGGGTATATACATATACAAGCATATATATATATATATAATAATATATATATATAGTATATATATCTATTATATATATATATATATATATATAATATATATATATATATATATATATATATATATATATATATATAAACAAGTAAACACGCATTATAGTGAATAATCACTATGTTGATATCTATCACTTTTAAAACCACCTGTTTAATCCGTTAGGCAATTTAGACCATTTTCCGTATAACCAGTCCAGTGAATGTCCGAGATTTTACTCTCAGATCAGCGCGACCGGGTTTCTAACCCACGAGGATTCAAATCACCCAAAAATCACCTAGGATTTTTCATTTAAAACTTCATGACGTTACCCCCACGCTATTTAGACATTTTAGACATTCTATGTGTGTGTGTGTGTGTGTGTGTGTATATATATATATATATATATATATATATATATATATATATATATATATATTAGCTGGCCCGGCGGACTTCGTACCGCCTATCAACGATATCTATCTATCTGTCTGTCTGTCTGACAATAGCACCAATTAGTGCTCATTTTTGCTGCAATTTTCATAATTAGTCTGCAAGAGACGTCCCTGACATTGCCGTGTGGTGAGGAATCGGACATGAAATACTAATTCATTGATTAATTTATTGAATATATCATCTCCTTCTTCGTATATCGTTTGTTCCCAGTTAAACTAGGGCAGGGTTAGGAATAGACCTACTCCACTTCTCTCCGCGCCCTATGCCATATCATCCCTCAATCTCATGTTATATCTTACATTATCTTTAGAAATTTTTGTAGCATTTCTGGTCCCTAGGCGCTCATCGATCTAATGCCCTTTCTGAAGTCGGTTTGGATCTTACTACCTTAGTGCTTTAGTGGTCTTCCGCTGTTCGTGCAGTCACCGGTTGCTCTATTCTTAAAACAACCAGAACACATAATACACTGCAACATTAATTGCAACAAGTGGTAATATTATCATATTTCATCCATCTATAAGGTAGACATGCAATTTTTAATTAACGATTACAGAAGTAATAACGGAACATGCAACATGAAATGAAGTGTAACTACACACGTATATATTAGCTTGTTAGAAGTTTTAGTGTTAAGTCAATTTACCGTCACATTTATACCATAGATTTTCTCCCATGTCCATAACCAGTCCAGTGAATGTTCGAGATTTTACTCTCAGATCAGCGCGGCTGGGATTCAAACCCGCGAGAGTTCAATTCACAGCAGGATCTGTCACTTAAAACTTCATGACGCTTTCCCTACGCTTTTAATGTTCAATCCTATTAAGCTTCAATCAGAACGATATCGACGCCGAAAGTCGCTTTTGCATACTATGAACGAGATGTTGCTCGGCATCTGAGCTGATTTCAGCTCCATGTGACGGAACTATATCTTGTCGAGATCGGGCGGATAATGTCACCGTTAGATTTAAACAAAAGTCGTCGCCAAGGGCTGATACTCAACCGTCGCAGGTGGCTCCAGCCAATAGGAGAGCGCGAAATCCGCGCAAACGTTTTGAATTCTTGGAAATGTGACATAACAGGCTCAAGATAAAGTTGAGAATAGAAAAGTTTCATAAGATGCAAGAAGCAGATTTGTAGTTATCTCGAGGATAAAGTCAAGTGGTAGAGATTGATATCGGCGAGAATATCTTTCCGTTTATAAGAGCAGGTATAAGACATTCAATTGAATATTAACGCAGTCATGAAATATATCACATCATCAAATTATATATATATATATATATATATATATATATATATATATATATATATATATATATATATATATATATATATATAGCTTTATTTCACCACTCAGGTAGCAAGACAAGAAACAAACTACAATACAATCATACAAGGAAACATAAAAATAGCGCTGAAAAAAATTCTACGCAAGCATACACTCAATCAATCAACTCAAAATTAATAAATAAAAATTAAATGATATACGTTTAAACCAGTGGTTAAAGTGGGGGGGGGGAGTAGGGGAGATATGTTCCACTGGGTCTCATTTTCTCAGGTTAGTTCCCTTTCCAGGCTCCCGCCCATATTAGATGCTAGGGGCCCGATAAAAGAAAAGGGAGGTCCGAAAATTTCTGACAGTTTCAGTAGCACTCACTAGTTACCACTTTAACCAAATGGTCTCAAGTAAAAACAATAAAACAGTAGCACCAAGCACCAACGTAGCACTATAATATAGGACGAGTAAAATGCAGTCAGTAATTGAGAACAGAGTAAGTCTGTCATTGAACAAGAGCGTAGTATATAATATACAGCAGCATTCACAAAGAATTATACTTAAGCTGCATAACTCACAGGCGCAATTTATCTACTCTCCCCAATTTTAAAGCTCAGTAACGTTTCAAACTGCCCACCCTATTTTTTCAACGGCATAACTTGCGTGATTGTTAACATTATGTGGTCGCCCCTGATTGAATATGCGATAAATATACAAGTCATGATTAGAATTAAACACAATATATGATATGGTACATAGCAATGCTATATGATATGGTACACAGCAGTTCTAGTTACTGCATGATTAGTAGGGATAATTTTCCGCACAAAAGTGTGTGAAAGCTTTTCTACATCTCTCTTTCGGCAACTGCGTTAGTCGGCTCTTATAAATCACACGCAGTTTTCGATTGCTTTATTCAACCTTCTTCCGATCCAAAGACAAGATTGTAAGATTGTTTAAGAATAATATAACATTACCCAGTACCAGTTATACGGATTCGATATTTACAACATACAATGCAAAGTGACTCATTACAACTGAACACCATTATTTACAGACTAAAAGCGAAAAATATGCAAGACACGATTAAAATTAAACACAATAATACTATTATTACTTGTCTACTTTGGTGCACAGCAGTTCTAGTTACTGCACGGTAAGTTACATACCAGTGACTTGCCAGTAACTTACTGTTACCTAACTTTTTTTGACGGTAGCTCGAATGTGTCAAGTCGTCTTGAAGAGAAGCCTTGTGCTTCTGAACCTTGACGTTAAGCACACTACAACCTACCTGCCATTAAATACAATATCTACAATAATTTGTGTAGAAATAATGCGATATGTAGCAGTCAGAGACGGAACGTGGTTCGGATAAAAATTTGTTACATAATATGAATTTACCACTTCTAGGTCTACTTAAATCTTCGCTACTAATGCCAATTTGTACAATGTAATTAAGCAAATCTGTGAAGATTAAATAAATACAAATACTAATAATTTAACTAAATAAATATTAACAAAAAGCTAACGTTAACGTCAGTTTCCTCACTCGAAAGCGATGTCAGTGACGGGCGAGCAAAGTACTCACCGCGCGCAACGTGACTTTACTTCGTTCAATTGATGCGCAGCTTTACTGAATGCGCTAAATCCCCTCCCATATGACAACAGTGAAAACATGTGAATATTAGATAACACTTAAAAGCATAAAATAAACTTACGCAAATACATAAAGTTTTTACTTATTATATTAATCAAAACAACTCCCAAGCGGAACTCCTACACATTGCATTAATGTTTTATTTATGCACAAAACCAGGGTAATTCAATTATTGCATTTAGTACAGTACAGTATAATACAATACGCTGCAATGCAATACAATACAACATAATGAAGATTTAACGTCCTATTCCTCAAGCGAGGGTGATGTCAGGGACGTCTCAAACATACAATTGTAAGCAGTTTATATCACTAGAACACTACAGCAAATGCACAGATCGATGATAAAGGGAGATCAATAACAGTGCAATTCAGTGGCCAAACAGGGAAAATGACCTGGAGATGTTACAAATTCTTGCATCAATGGTCCACAGAAATTTTTAGTTACAAATTCTTGCATCAATGGTCCACAGAAATTTAGGGGAATAATTTAAAAAGGATAATCTCAACAGGAATATAATAATAATAATAATAATAATGAGAAAAAAATAATAATAATAATAATGATAATAATAATAATGAAAATAATAATAATCACACGCAGTATAGCGAAACGATCAACTATGTTGATATCTATCACTTTTAATACCACGTGTTAGGCAATTTAGACCATTTTCCGTGTAACCAGTCCAGTGAACGTCCGAGATTTTACTCTTAGATCAGCGCGGCTGGGATTCGAACCCAACTGAGTTTAATTCACTACAGGATCTGTCATTTAAAACTTCAGGACTTTACCTGACGCCTCTAACCACTGCGCTATGTAAACATTCCGGAATATTTTTGTTTTGACGTAATTTCGTAATAACGGATCTCAAAGATTGGGGATGGGCCAAACCAAACCTAGAAAACACCTTAGCACCATAATGATTAGAAGAGATTTTTTCATTGAGCATTTAATAATTATCTGTATCACATAGAATCACAAAATATATGCACAGCAGCATAGGCATATATAAAAAAACACCGCTTTTTTGCATAAATTACAGTATACAACCGGAAATTAAAACACCTATTTCGAAATGTCTTAAAATCAGTGAAAATATTCTCGAAATGCTTCAAATACAGATAAAATACGAGTATACGAAAAATCTCAGAAAATTGAGAGAGTACATTCTGCTATGTTCAAAACAAAAATCAAAATTGGCAAAAATCTGACGTCTATATTTACGCCACGGCCGTTCCAGCCAGCCATTACATTAAATTAGTCCAATAGGCCTACATTTTTAATATATAGTCTAATAAATTAAATTAAATACACATCGAAGTAAAACGAAAGAAAATAAGTAAATCAAATGCACAGTAAAACGATCATCACCGATGATAACTCTGACATACAAAGCAGTGTATTAAACAATTAGGCAGTTTTAGTCCGTTATCCATTTCCCAGTCTTGTGAAATGTGAAATACCACCCCGCTATTCATAAGTCTCTTAATAGATTATAAAATACATGCACACTAGCCTAGTCTTACTAGTCCTAGTTTTATTTCTCTTTTTGTACATTTTGTATGTATGCGACTTTACACTGATGTTGTTTTTGTCGAAATAAACATATGTCTTTCTCACTCTCTTACTCTAGTGTATTTAAATTTTCTAGAAAATTGAAGGACACTCAGAAATAAAAAAAAAAAAAAAAAAATACAATAGAGTAGGACTACAGTTTTTATAATAGAATAAAATGCGATATTATAATCTAGAATATAATAGACGCAAAGCAGCTGTATTGCTCTTACACCACAACATTTTTACGTCACTATCTAATAATAATAATAGTAATACTAGTAATTGTAAATGTAATAAATGTAAATGTAATACTACTACTAATAATAATAATAATTATCATAATAAATATAATAAATGATATAATAATAACAATATTATTACTATTATTATTATTATTATGCTAATAATAATAATAATAATATTATAACTATTAATGGCAAGAAACTGAAAATGCATTATCTCCATATTAGAAAAGAGAGATATATCTAAAAAATAGAGCTGAGACAAATTAGATAAATGCCGGCTATTAAGATAACTGGATTTTTCTAATAAACACATATCTGGTTCTGTAAAACCGTTTTCACCGGAGAGCAAAAAATATTAAACACTAAATATTCTTAATAGAAATTAAATAGAAATTAAATATAGCAAACATAGCAAAAAAACAATTCAGAGCCGATTTCATAACAAATTCAATGTTTAACAATAATATGAAGCTAAATGTGATGTCATTTATATCATCATCAGATAATAACAAAGAAGTACAACGTATTATTTGTTTATTCACAATGGATACTACATTATCTTTATATTACATAAAATAAGGAAGGAAAAAGGAAAAATATGGAAGGAAAAAGAGGCAGAGGCAGGCCGAGATTAGATATGTTAGATGATTTAAAGACCCACTCATTTGTGGACATTAAGAGGAAAGTGGAAGACAGGGAAGAGTGGAGGCGTTATATACCACGGACCTGCGCTGAGAGAGAGAGAGAGAGAGAGAGAGAGAAGAGTGGAGGCGTTATATACCATGGACCTGTCTGTAGGCAGTGCACTATGAGAGAGAGAGATAGAGAGAGAGAGAGAGAGGAGTGGAGGCGTTATATACCATGGACCTGCCAGTAGGCAGTACACTGAGAGAGAGAGAAGAGTGGAGCGTTATATACCATGAACCTGCCAGTAGGCAGCGCGCTAAGAGTGAGAGAGAGAGACAGAAACCAGCATGTATCAATCTCGCTAAGAGCCCTTCACTATCAATAATAAGCAGAAATTGCTTAACTATTATTACCATTAATAAATAAACCATCTAAGTCAAAAAATCAATCAATTAACAATCATCCACAACCATTACCAAAAATCAATCAATAAATCAGTCACCCAAACTGAACTAGTAAATTAATCGATAGACCAGTCATTTAAATTTTTAAATAAGTAATTCAATTCATCAATCAATCAATTCAATTAATCAGCCAGATTTCGAAGTATAAACACAACAAATCAATCGATCAGTCGGCCGTCTAAATTTATGTAATCAATCAATCTGACTGGAAGAATCAATCAATAATCAATTAAAAAATCAATCTATCGATCGATCAATAAATCAACGTCCAGTTTCTCACCATAATGCAATGTCAGGGACGTCAATAATCATCTAGGTTTTAGCAATCACTCTTCGACAAAGTTGTTGAGCTTCATATAGAGTGTTCCCTCATCCTGACGTTGTCTTGATCTGACGAGACAGCAGATGAGCAAAACGATCACCAGTGAACTAACCGCCACACAGCATGCCAAGACTAGTTCAACTAAAAATTATCAACAAAATGGAATATATTAAGCAAAGCAATTCATCATCATGATCATCGTCATCATCATCATCATCATGATCATCATCATGATCATCATCATGATCATCATCATCATGATCACGATCATCATGATCATCATCATGATCATCATCATGATCATCATCATCATGATCACGATCATCATCATCATCATCATGATCATCATCATGATCATCATCATCATCATCTTCCCTTTAATGCCAGTTTAACTAGGGTCGGAATACCAATAAACTATCTCGAATCTTCTCTGTCCTACATCATATCATCCATCAATGATCAATCCCCTATTTGAGACGAATTGAAAAATTCGTTTACATTTTTAAACAAAGCAATTCATTTAATTAAACAAAGCAAATGCTTGCAGTAGATATATGCTGCATATTGATAATTATCGGTGAACTAACGACAAATAGCACTGAAATGTAGAATTTACTGTACTTGTCTTACAAGAGGGACTACGTAATAACTGATGAAGACAATGGAAAACCACCTAACAGGTCATATTCGTCTTACTTCTAAGACTATATTAACTGTTTGCTAAGGTATGGCCTTTAATATAGATTGCATAAACTTACTGATGACGTAGTTTTGAAAAACGTGAATGCCAACAGCAGAATTATGTACCTTGGACCAACAATTTGGAAGAACAATAGAGAGCGAAAGAGATAGAGAGAGGAAGAGAAAGAGAGAGAGTGATGAAACGAGAGAGATAGAGAGAGAGAGAGAGAGAGAGAGAGAGAGAGATGGCTAAACAAATATTTTGGTGTATATAAGATAATTACCGGTGCTAAGATATAACCCTGTTTTACATTCAGAAGAGAAATCCAGTGGTACGTTCGATCGAGTGAGCTCTATAAACTGTTCTATGCTGCAGTTGTTTAGACAACCTAAAATAAAGAGAACAAAACTGAAAAATAATAGTAAAATATTATCGCCTACTGGCAGTGTCCATGGTATATAACGCCTCCACTCTGCTCTGTCTTCTGCTTTCCTCTTCATGTCCACATAAGAGTGGATTTTTAAATCATCTAACATACCTAATCTCGGCCTGCATCTGTCTTCATTTTCTTCAATTCTGCCTTCTATGACCTCTTTTATCCAATAATTAATTTAATCCAATATCAACCTTCTCGTAAGCTTCGTTCTTCCGATACCAAACTGCTCAAAATTCCTAATATTCTCACTTCGTTAGGTAGACGTTCATTTTCTTTCTCCGCTCCTACTGTTTGGAATTCTCTTCCTCCTGATCTTCGCTCATGTTCTACTACTTCCACTTTCCGTTATAAGTTGAAAACACATCTCATCCCATAATAGATTTTATTTCATCTTGCCTGTTTTTTATCACCGGACCGGCATTGTTTAGGATCTTTTATTTCTCTTCAGCACGTGTTTTTTCAGATCGTTTGGAGTGAATCGATTTGTAGTGACAAGTGATGGGGGGACGTCCCTGACATCATCCTTGTATGAGGAAACGGACGTTAAACCTTTATTATTATTATTATTATTATTATTATTATTATTATTATTATTATTATGGTAGACTTTCCCCTTAGAATGTATCCTATCTAACTTTTCTTCCTTTGTCTTTTTTACTTTTCTTTCGTGCTGCATTTTTTAAAGTTCTATCTGTACCCACTCGGTCCAGAACTTCCTCATTTCTAACCCCTTAAAATATTAGAAGGATTAAATATACATATAAATCAATTGACTCACTGTTTTAAATAAGTCACCAGAGAAATTTGTAACTTAAACACTACTAAAAAGACTAATAAATCAACATCAAATCAGCTGATGAATAATACAAAAATTCTGCATGTTAAAATATCATTGACAAAAATTATATACCGATATAAATATATATTCTGTTTCAGCAACTCAGCGGTTTTTTTTTTTTTTTTTTCCGTATAGTTACACACATGACATTCTGCATGTGCTGCATGGTTTCTTTTCATGGTTGCTATTTTTGTAAATCTGATAACTGGGGGTTTGAACATTATGAAGAGGTCACACACCTATTAAGAGGGGTCGAAACCTCTTACCCCCCAGAAAATATAACCCTGATAATACGTAGGCACACAGTGAAGAATGAACATAAAATGACAACAATCATGCAGGAAACTTATGCTGTCTAGTTCTGCGTGTGCAGTCCAAAGTCACGAGACCATATTCTAAACGAATAGGCCTACTAGAGCATAGGCCTACTAGAGCATAGGCCTACTAGAGCATAGGCCTACTCGTTGACAAAGTAGGCTATTATTGGATAAGAATTGTTGGCTTAAAAATAGTAATATAGTAAATTAAGAAATACTTTAATAAATATTAATATAGAAATACTTTCATTAAACATTATGTTAAATAAAGTGAAATGGGCACCTGGAAACATCAGCTGATGAAGCGCAGTGGAAGAGTCATTGCGATAGAAAAGCCGCACAATATGTCTGTCATCTGGCGAGTGAAGTAGTTCAAACATCAGGCAGCTGGCGTAGGGCGGAATCCTACGGTTATATACATGCGCCGCAGCCATAATAGCAATTAGAGTTGTGTCGTGCTGTAAAGCCAATCAATAAATCAATCAGTCAGCAAATCAATAATCAGTTAATCAGTCAATCAATCAATCAATCAATCAGTCAGTAAATCAATCAGTCAGTCAATAAACCAGTCAGTCAATCAATCAGTCAATCGATCAATCAATCAATCAATAAAGCAATAAACTTTATGAATGTAAGAGTGGAAACGAAACGGCGTAACAGTAAAAGCTCTAGGAATCCAGGAAGGTTAATCACGTATAAGGGTTTACAGCCAATTGGCGCTATCAACAGCCATGATGCGATTAATCAGAGACAGGAAGTAGTCACGAAGACCGGTCAAGGGCCATGACACTGCTATAGAAATGATCGTCTAAATTCATTTCAAACGTAATTCATTTGTAAAATAAATAAAGCGAATAGTAGGAGCTAATAAAACAATAGTAAAATTCGGTAGAAGATTAATGTCGTCAATTCTGTCATCAACTTACAGAATCTTCATCGGATTTAACTGAGCAAATTTTGAAAGTGTATTTCGAAGAGAAATTTCAAATATTTAATCATCCATTCAAAGAGTTTCTAATTGATTAATATGATTCAGCATTCCTACAAGGACAGGCCCTTCAATGTGGATTACCTTACTCCGGAAATTAAGGAATATTCAATTATTTATTTTTATGATTACTTTAGTTACACACACAACGTATCGGAACGTGCTACCGTTCCCTAGCTTTGTTGCTATCAAAATACTTTGAACAATCAAAAACGTTAACTGTCTATTACAATGTTCGATGTTGTCATGGACGACAGTGGCGCTCTAACTGTAGTTATTAATTGTTTTATTTATTAGTTGATTTATTCCCCGTGTTGTGTCCGGGTTGTTTGAAGAATTGACCATCCGGCGACTGCACGTGTCGTAGAAGGCTACTAAACACAAAGATCCATACCAACGTCAGAAAGGGCATTCGGTTTGTGAGCGCCTAGGCTCCAGAAATTGCTACAAAAATTAAACGAATGAAAAATTCTCAAATGAAGGATTGACTGATGGATGATATGATGCAGGACAGAGAGGATTTGAGACAGTCTATTCGTATCCCGATCCCAGTTAAACTGGGATTCAAGGGAAGATGATGATGAATATTGGTTAATTTTGCGCTACTTAAAACACGGGTAAAAGACTACCGCAGAATACATGAAGAGTTTTTTGCTTGGGCGCTTCTGAATCTGATCCGTCATATTCTGAAGAATTAAGCCAATGAACGGACCTGAAAATAACAAATAACATCAATATCAAAAATGACAAATAACAAAAATAAAAAATCATATAAATGACAAATTATACAAGTAACAGATTACAATTAAAAACTAATAATAAATTACAATTTATACAAACAAATTAAAATTAAATTAATTTTAATTTGTAGAAATTAACAATAAAAAAAATAAAAATTAACAGAACTACAAAAATAACAATTTAAATAACAATATGTAGAACAAATCACACAATTAACAATTGACATCAAAAAGCAATTAATAACAATCACATATAGCATAAATTTATTATCAGAGCATAGAGTAAATAGTAGCTAGCAAATATAAACACTACTCAAATATATCACGTGACTTACCTCCCCTGTATCTTGCCTCCCCGGGTTGATTGTACTCAAGGTGGAAGTCATTTTCTCTTATGCGATTCATCTCATCGTACGCTGTGTGGTTGCCCCACCTCTTCTTAATCCAGTCCGGCAGTGGAAAGCCGGCATCCATCTGAAATAACAGAAATACATTTTCTGTTAGTAAGGTTACACGCTTGACAAGTTTGAAGAATTTGGCCAACCGGTGACTGCAAGTGTCGTAGAAGGCGACTAAAGCACTAAGATCCATACCAACGACAGACAGGGCATTCGGTTGGTGAGCGCCTAGGCTCCAGTAATTGCCACAAAACTTAAATGAATAGATAAACTTCAAAAACTGGAGAAAGTCTATTCGTATCCCATCCCTGGTTAAACTGGGATTTAAGAGAAGATGATGATGATGATGAAGGTTACAAGCTTGACAACAGAATGTGCTGCAACGTTTGCTTTCCTTAGTTGAAAAGCAAAACGAAGCTAAGGTTAAAGTCAGTTCCCTCACTAAAAGCGATGTCAGTGATGGGCGAGACCAGAATTTGAACCCCGCACATACTGATCTGCTTTCAAGTACCAGCCAGTGGCGATGTCGGTAAGATACTCGCAATGAATGAAAAAGAGCAGTCATGTCAGTAAGTTACTCGAATGAATGAACAAATGAATAAATGAATTAATTAATCAATCAATCAATTAATCAAATAATGAATCAATCAATCAAATAGCCAATTCATCAATCAATCAATTAATAATTCAAACAACCAATAACTTAAAACCACCAATCAATCAACATAGAGACTAACTTGACAACGTAGAGAGTCGGCGACACGTTTGAACATTGAGCGAGCATCAGGACCCGACAAACCTGATTCCTTGTAGATGTACTCAAAGTAAGTCTGAACGTAAACACACAATCAATCAATCAATAAGAATTTAACGTCCGATTCCTCGCCAGAGGGCAATGTCAGGTACGTCAAGACACAATCAATGACTTTAGGAACCTAGACTGGTGTGGATCACCGAAAACCCTCACCGAAAAACATGTCCCTCCACGGAGGTGGCCCCCTGGGGTGGGTAGCACCCACCACCCCCACTGCTAGGGTGGGGAGTATCCCGCCACCCCCACTGCTGGGGTGGAAGCACCCCATCACCCCCACTGCTGGGGTGGGGAGCACCCCATCACCCCCACTGCTGGGGTGGAAGCACCCCATCACCCCCACTGCTGGGGTGGGGATCACCCCATTACCCCCACTGCTGGGGTGGGGAGCACCTCGCCACCCCCTGGGGTGGGTAGCACTCCGATGTCAATTAACAGAATATCTGAATTAACGTATACTGTGCACATGAGTGTGTGTGTAAAATTGTGAAAATTTACATATTTAAATTTTTTTATTCTTACAAATTTTGATTGTTTTACAGATTTTGTAACCATAGCAAATATTTTGGTTAGTGGAGTTTTAAGTTGGTATTACAGCTTCTTATTCTAAAAAATTACAATATTAAAAGTTTTAATTATTTATTTATCTTTAATTAATTAAATGAACCAGTCAAAAAACCATATAAACGGTTTTTCAATCGATCAATTGAAATATAATACGAAAATTAGAAAATTAAAAGTAATAGAAATTATTTTTTAAATTAAAAATTATTCTGCACGTAAATATTGTTTTCTAATTAATCTGTCAACTATTTAATAGAGAGGGTATATGGGGTATCGGTTAGAGTGTTCGCCTCGAATGCAAATGGCCTGGGTTCAAAGCCCAGGTAAATCAACGCGACCAACTGCCCAATTAATCGATAGTGTCATCAATCAGTCAAACGGGTGCAACATGCGCTAAGAAGAAGAACAAGACAAATTAGACGTGCAGCAGACCAAATGTCTGAAAGGGAAACTTATAAATCAGACATGATCTTCACTGTAAGAGTATCGAACTAGAATTTCTACAACAAAAGCACGAGACCTTTAGATTTTCTTCCTCTTTCTTGACGGCCTCAGAATTCATAATCTTCTGCAGCATAGCGTCATATCGGGGACAGACTGCATCTGTCGTTAGAATCTACAGCATAATAATAAAGCTGGTAAAGCTAATGTTAACGTCAGTTTCCTCACTTGAAGTGATGGGCAAGCCCAGGATATGAACCCTGCCCATACTGATCCGCGATCGAATATCTTAATGACATTGCCACTGGCTTCAGCCAATTATAATAATAATAGTAATAATAAAAATAAAAATAACAATAAAAACAACAATCGTCATCATCATTGTCGTCATAATAAAGGTTTAACGCCCGTTTCCTCATACAATGATGATGTCAGGTACATATATCAGAATGAATAATCAAAACGATAAGAATAAAGATGAAATTTAAATTAAAATAAAGATTTAAAAAAAATAAAACATTCATTTAAAATATAACAAAGAAATAATATTAGAAATATAACGAGCCAGTACTGTCTGTCCGAAGTAACGCTGCTTACAGCTGTAATCAGCGTTAATTCCCTGGCAAGTATATATATAAAATGACAGCGACCCTGCCAAGTATAAATAAAATCCTCAATGGAACACCTTTTCAGGTTTAATGTCAAATAACTAAGAGTAAATATTTAATGTTACCTTTTGGTAAATGACTAACAGTTAATATTTAATGTTAACCTATAATGGTAAATAACTAATATTTAATATCTAAAGTGAAGTACCTCTAAAGATAAAGTAGTTATCTAAAGTGATAACTACTGTACATCAGGATAACTATATCATACGTGGTCGTCTCTAAACGCTATTGTGTGCACAGGTATCGGCTGCCACGACAAGTTCTTGTTCCAGATCTGCTCACCAGATGGCGGGAACAGTGCGGCGAGATTACTGTACACGCTCATCAAAGTCCTGTCTAAATCTGTGCTGCGAACATACACCTGAAAATAAAGCACTCATTATATATTATCAGAAATTATATATGGTATGTATTTTCCTATTATATATAAAAGGAAATGATGGCAAAAGCCTTGATAAAAAAGAGGAAATTTATGCTACAACTAGAGGTAGTAAATTTGCTCTAAAGTTTACTCCCTAATCATCTTTTCTAGGAATTAAGTTGAAGAATATAGTAAAGACTATTTAAGACTTCATGATATTACTTGTCACTCTACACACTGAGCTACTGAGACATTCAATAGCTCAGTGACTGGAGTTTACTTATTACTTACTTGATAACTTGTCACCTGTTGAATGAAACAATTAGTAAATATTATTTTACCGAATGAGAACCCCAAAAATGGAATTATCAGAATTTATAATTAACTTGACACAAGTCTTCAGAGTGTCCTAAAATTCCAAAATGATTTTTTGTGAAGATTTTAGAATGAAAATTGCGAATATATGCGAATATAAATTATGTGTTTATGCGTATATAGCGAAGAAAAATATGCGTATCAATTATTGTATAATTTACAATAATATAAATATTACTGTAAATTAATAGAGTAAGATAATACTAAAAAGTCAAAAAAGACTGCAGCCTAGTTTAACGTCAATTTTTTTGTCTTAAAAGAACGTCATGATGGGCTGAGAACTAAATTAATCCCTGCAACTACAAATCTGCAGTAGGACAGCTCGTGAACTTTCTACAGGCTCAAAGTATAATATACACATGTATATTAAAATGACGTTAACAGCTTTACAGCTTAACGTTTATAGCAAATAACCGCTTCCTCTACTAACCTCTGATTTTAAGTAAGAGCTGTTGACAAATTTATAAGGATTTCCTTCGATATAGCGGCTTCTCAGAAACTTTCCCAAATCGTATTCCTGTAGCATTCCTCTCTATAATCAATCAATCAATCAATAAGAATTTAACGTCTGGTTCCTTGCCATAAGGCAATGTCAGGGACATCTCTTGCAGACTCTATACAAGCAGGCGCCGAATCAACATACGATGACGACTGAGTACAGAGACACAAGAGAACATATACCAATGCGGGATCATATACCAATATAATAAACAATGAAAATGTTTGTTATAAGAAATCAGTAATGTGACACATAGTTGAAATATTATTTAATTATAGACTTTAAACAGTGTACATAAGAATTTCAGTTGAAGAATACGATACTACTACAACGTAGCATATCAACATTTTAAAGAGCCTTAAGTGAAATTCATCGACTGAAGCCTAAATATACATGTACACGTGCGCTAGTAGCTGAATTTTAATTTGCTATCGAAGAAATTTGTTTTTAGAGAAATAAAAATAGAAAATTTTAGCTAAAGAATAGAAATGTTGGAAACACAATCTATATCTGCTTAATTTGACAGTCTTTTTAAGACCATCAGGTTTAGAATTTTGTGTTATTGAAATGGACACATTCAATTTCACGTTCAATTTCACGTTCAATAAACTTTAACTTGATGTACGATTTTGTCAAGGATGTCCCTGACAAAGTCTAGATTGAGGTAAAACAAGATAAATTTCAAGATGTTGATTAATATTCCATATTTAGACTGAGATTCAAGGGAAGATGATGATGATGATTTAGAGTATGTCAGATTTCTGATATACTCTAAATATTAAACATAAAACATTAAGGAATAAAGAACATAAGTTACGCAAATTATCGTACCTGATTCAGTTCACCATAGCCCTGCGGCCAGTTGGAAGCAGGAACTGGATTCTTTGGAAAAGAACTGATAGGACTCCTATCTCCATGTCGAAAGACCTGAAACAGAAATTAGACAACAGAAACTACACGATGATAAAACTACTACAGAAACTATCCCAGCTATTGACAGGTCAATAACGGCACACTGGGTCAGGAAGCACAGATGCTTGTTTAAGACCCATTCCTCCTTCCTCTCCATGGTTATTAGTAATCGTTGCCTTTTGATGGTGCATCAATTGCAGCCGGCGCAGATTTAAGAATAACCTTCCACCACCCTAGGATTTTTTCCTTCCTAAGCTTTTACCAACACTTGATCTTCCAAGGTGGTCACCCACAAAGTACTAACCGAGGTCAATGCAGCTGAACTTTGATAATTGACGCGCAACTAAACCAAGTGCGCTAATCCCGCCGTCAATAACAATTTGTTTTGCATTATATCTATATGCGTATGTATGATACTGGGCACATCAAGTAACAAGCAAATACTTTCTCGTTAATTTCACCATCAAAATCCAAAGGAAATTTATTCTAAGTTTCCTGTTCGATAGTATGTCAATGACGGGGATAGCACTAGGTTTGAACTGATACTTGCAGAACAAAGAGCAACCGGCCTAGTACTAATATAGCAAAACCCCAATGGCGTCATACTAACTGCAGTCTATTCATCATTGATTTGAATGATTTCCATTAGTAAAAGAAACTTTTATTTTTAATGCTCCACATAAGATAAGCATAGCGAAAGTTAGGCTAATTTCCGCTACCACACTTTACAATGGAATTCTTCCTCTAAAGTCTAAAAGCATCTGCAGCACATCAGGTCGTCATAGCCTCTTAAAATTATCATGTTAACTGAGAGCCAACCCCCTCCCCAGGTCATACGACTTGACCCCCAGTAAAAGGCAATCAGACCCTCTCAATGATTTGAGCATGTGCCCTTAAAAAAATTAAAACCCCCCCGTAAAAATTGCTAGAAGAGGCTATGCAACTGGGCCACTAGGACTGCAATTAGAGATTCATATGGCATATAGTACAATAATATTTATAAAATGAATGAATTTAAAGGAAAATTCGTTAGGTAACTTACAGCATGTACTTGAATTAATTGCTCTCCGGGGCCGGCTGCTACAAATATCTCTGAATAGAAATAGATGAAGAGAAACTTTAGCACTCTGTGTAATTTATATCCACAAATTATTTGATCCCTTTCGGTACCCGTCCGGCAAACATTTGTTCTGCAGATCATTATGTTACAAAAAACCGTTCTTCTAGATAAACGATGAACTGAATTCCAAGATTCTAGCTACTACGTTTTAAACCACTGATACTTTTATCGAGTAGCATTCGCCGATTTTCGCATTTTAAAACGTTACAAATATTAAAAACTAGCAAAATCCCATATTACTGTAATTTATGAGATTTTAGAATCTGTTTGTTTACGTCCCCACCAAATTTTCCCAACACTGAAAATCCACGTGAACCGATCTTATATCTAGATCATTTCTACTTGATTTCTGTGTAAAAAATAAATAATTTCTACCTACTAAATTCAAACAATCTCTTAAATTTTAATCACGCACTAAATGCAACTTCTTAGTTAACCTTATTACTTGCATATTTCCTGCAGTGAAGGCCTTAGTTCAGTTTAAAATAGTAATTTAATATCCAAATTAACGAATGCTCTCTCACTAATGGCGACATCAATAGATTTTAAATGCCACGATTGACCAGTACAGTGAAAATATTGATTTGAAAATCAATATCAAATATCAGGTCGTGTTAAAAGCTATATACGACTTCCATATATGCTAATCATAGTCTAATTAAACATAGAACGTGAAATACGGATTTCCTAACGATTTAAAAACGAATTTGAAGGCGCAAGAGATATATACGTGTATGTATAGGCCTTCAAATAAAATATCAGTGAAGCTTTCAGTGACGATGTCAGTATTTTAATTTTTGTCAGGCACTAAATACGACTTCACATGTATATACATGCAACACGCATGTGTATATTATGAAACTGATAGGCTTCATATATTGATGTAATTTATATGCATCTGCAAGTATATTTTAGGTAGATCAATTTTCAAGGTTTGCATTTTTTCATTTTTTTCATTTTTTGGTGCTTTAGTAACGTGACTCTTCTAGTGTCAGAAAAATGATAACGAATATGGGAAGCACTAATTAAGGAATTGGCGCTTTAATATGTAGACTTACAGCCTCAGAAGCGCAATGGCTGTGACGTGCCCACTGGGTGGGTGCTTCCGAGGTGAGGGTGCCCTGGGGTGGGGATGCCCCTGATATCTCTCATAGGTGTATGTGCACCTTATTTGGGGTACCCGCTGTTGGGTGCCTCATATCCTTGGGGTGGTGTGCCCGGGGTGGGAATGCTCGGTGGTTGGGTGCTCCGCTCGGGTGCAGCTAAAGATTCTATTATTAATAAATGCTGAAGGGTAACTCGCTGTTTCTAAATTCCAAACAGTTTCTTATGGTGACAAGTCGTTTCCTGTAGCTGGTCCCAAATTGTGGAATGAACTTCCACATTTTATAAAACGTTTTGATAAGTTTAATTGCTTTACAAAGGGGCATAAGACATGCATATCTTTTTGCTAAATCATTCCATTTAAATTATGCTCTCTGATAAATCTCTCAGATTGCAATGTTTAAGCTTCATAGGATAGTTATTTGATATTGAAGTGATTTTTACTGTGTGCATTTTATTGTATATTGCTTGTTTTACCCTAGCTGTTGTAAAGTATAGAGATGCCTTAGCATGATGTACTCTATTAAATATATTGAACATTAAAGGTCAGAGACGGAACCCTAGCAGGACGTTGGGGCAGAAACAAGGGTTTTGAGACGTAAAAATCTAAGTCTCACCTCTACACTCGGTAATCTTGCACTTCGGTGAATAGACTCTTCGGCCAGTTAATTATTTCTCGATAATTTGCACTTTTACTTTAGACTGCTTTTCTGGATTTTGGAATTTACACCGCTTTTGGACCTTCTTTTTGCTCGCCGGCTTGATTTTGTCTAACTAGTGCTCAATGTTGTCATTGATGACTGTAGCACTCTAATTATTGTTATTATTGTTGTTATTATTAATTTTATTTGGAAACAAAACAAAATATAAAACAAACTATACAAACAAAAAATATATTTCCCAAAATTGCCATAATAATTTTCTCTCTTGATAAATAATTGCTACAATAATAATTAATATCCCGCATATTGCCTAGCTAACTGTTTCATGAACTGGTTTTGTTTGTTTTCACGAATGCTATATCAATCGGCCATTTGACCCAGTCTTTGTGTAGATCTGTCGCAAAATTTGCCGATTTCACTACGTAATTTCTCGAATAGAAAAACTTCAACATTTCGTCGACCTTGGCTTTTTCCTCGGGTGGTTTATTTCCGTAAAACATAGTGTAGTACTGGAATTCCATGAGAATTACTGGAACGTCTATCGTGGAAAAGAATTTACCAGCAGCGGCGTCTTTGAAGATATCCATTTCTTTTCCTTCTGCGTCAACCTAAAAAAAATACAATTAAGAATATGAAGAAATTGTAAAATAAAATTGCTCACAATCTAGCCTACTTTAATGACCACTGAATAGGTTAACTATAGCATAGTATAGGCTATATTTATTTAAATTATGCAAATTAATGTTAATTGTATATATATATATGTATATATATATATATATATG
Organism: Enchytraeus crypticus; assembly: GCA_905160935.1. Classification (NCBI taxonomy): domain Eukaryota; kingdom Metazoa; phylum Annelida; class Clitellata; order Enchytraeida; family Enchytraeidae; genus Enchytraeus; species Enchytraeus crypticus. The sequence continues at coordinate 648,449 of CAJHZI010000477.1, read as the reverse complement.
TATATATATATATATATATATATATATATATATATATATATATATATATATATATATATATATATATATATACTCTACATTTTTATACACACGTGCGCGCGAGCACACCCACATATGTGCATGCATATATACATACATGTATATATATATATATATATTGTTGAGTTGAAATGCAATGAAACAAAACATATTTCTCACTTGACAAGATAGGATATACTACATCTCCGACAGCGTGATCTATCCCTTTAAAGCTTCTAGAAGAAAGTCAAACTGTTCTATTCGATTTAGAATACAACTAATTGCACTTGTAGCGCTACTGGGGCATGTTGCATAAAGCAGCGCGTATATAAATGTACTTAATATTGTTATTTATAATTTATGATCCCCAATGTGCTATTGTGTTTTATTTTATTTACTTTGGACTTATTTTCTGGATTTTGGAATTTGCACCGTCTTTGGACCTTCTTTTTGGCTCGCCGGCTTGATTTTGTCTCAATAGTGCTCGATGTTGTCATTGATGACTGTAGCACTCTAATTGTTATTATTATTTTCAAGGTTCACTTTTCAGGTCGGATTAGAAGACAGAGAGTTTGAATGGGGACTCAATTTAGACTTAAGTTTGATTGCAGGCAAAATTTGTATAAGTTAGTCAAATTTTACTTCTTAAAAGCTAAAAAAGCTAAGGTTAACGTCAGTTTCCTCACTAGAAAGCGATGTCAGTGACGGAAGAGCCCAGAATTTGAACCCCGCACGTACTGATCCCCGGTCGAGTATCTAACCGACGTCACCACTGGCTTACCTTAATGATCGCGGACTTAGAGGTCAAAGTATCGACGAGATCGTCCAGAAGTATCGTATCGACGATATCGTCTATGCAGCCGATCTTATCTCTCGTTAGGACACACCCTGTGTCGTTCAGTATCACAGACACTCCGCGATTCTTTGAGTTCTGCGCTAGTCGAACCTTCGTCCTAGTGTTTGAGATCGCGAGTCGATATAGTCGTACCAGGTCGATTATCTTACCCATACAAATGGACTGCTCCAATCTGTTGTAAGTCTGCTTGTTAGGCTCGATAGCTACCGTTTTGCGCTGATCAATCAATCAATTAATCAAGCATTTAATCAGTCAATAATGCATTCAATCAGTCAATCAATCAGTAAATCAATCAGTCAATACATCAACCGAACAATCAGTCCATCATTCAATCAGTCAATCCGTCCATCAATAAATCTGTCAATTATTCAATCATTCAATGAGTCAGTCAGTACATCAATCAATCAATCAATCAAATAGTCAAGCATTCAATCAGTGAGTCAATCCATCAATCAATCAGTCAATCATTCACTCAGTCAATCAGTCAATCAATCGATCGATCAATCAATTAATAAATTAAAACATTAATCAATCAATCAAAAAATTTATCAGTAAAATAATCAAGCAAGTAATCAAGTAGTTCACCAAATCAAATCAATCAAAATACAAAAGAGCAGAGTGAGACAGAGTGAGAGAGAACGAAGATGTATATTTTATGTAAAGTGAAAGAGAGAAAAACAGAGAATTATAATAAATTAGCCTACACAGCGCGATCGGAGGAGGGCGGGTGGGGGGGGGGGGGGGTGGTAGAGACGAATGAGAACTCACAATAAGGTTAATAAATATTTCTGAAAACACTTGACAGCTGTATGTGCCAGCTATTTATTCACCAACTTCACGCTACGCTCCGTCAACTTTTACTGCATAGCACTTACACTTCTGCTGGAATGGGTGCGGGTGGTGTTTTACGCATTCGGTTTAGTTGCGAATGAATTGAACGAAGTTAAGCTACGTCGCGCTCGGTTAGCATTTGATGGATTAAAACCGACCACCTCGGAAGACTGAGTGCTGACAGCATTGAATGAAAAAGTCTCGAGGGAATTGTAAGGTTACTCTTAAATCCACGCTGGATGCAATAGATGCGCTAGCTAAAGGCAACGATTACTTGAATAACCAAGGAGAGGAGAGAGAGAGAGAGAGAGAGATGTGTTTATTTCAGCATCAACACCTAATCACTGACAAATACAAATAAAAATAAACATTTAAAAGAATTAAAATAAACAATTCCCAGAAACACAGGGTATCAAACAGTCTTAAGAAACTAGAACAACGGTCGTCAGGGAAGATTCTACACATCTTATCTAGCTGACCACCGTGTATCTAGCTGACCACCGTTATCTAGCTGACCACCGTTATCTGGCTGACCACCGTATCTAGCTGACCACCGTCGGAAAGGATGAACTAACGACAAATACACATACAGAAAACTAACTAAGTAGCGCATGAGATTGTCATGTGTGTAACCATACGACCAAAAATCATCATCATCATCATAATCATCTTTACTTGAATCCCAGGCTAACTAGAGTCTGGATACGATTTCCTTTTAAATTTCGTAGAGAATTTCTGGATCCAAGTCGCTCATCAACCGAATGTCCTTTCTGACGTTGACCAAAACATAAAAAATTTAAAGTAAAGAAAGTAATTTAATTGTAACCAAATAATTTAAAAGTAAAAATATTTTAAAAGTAAAACTTCTAACCCTCAGATGGTGTGCCACGCCTAAACTATACGTCCCAATATTCGCTCCAATGTCGATGAATTCCGCATCCGGGTGAAGAAGGAGCTGATTGATGATTCCACGAACCTTGTCGCCCTCCCAATAACCACCCTTCAGGAAGGCTCCAGAAACTGTGTCATCCTCGGAAGCATGATAGGTGCAGATTGGCAGAGAGGTGTTTTGGGAAAGCTTTACGTGCCTACAGGGGAAGTCCTTGTTCCATTTCTTCGGATCACATTCGTACGTGGTGATGGGAGAGAGCTTTAAGACTCGAATAGTGCCGGTTGAATCAGGAGCGACAGCATCTGCTGCTAGTATGTAGTTCATAACTGGAAATATGCGAACAGTATGATTAGGCTGTCAAGAGTCGCATCTAATTTAGTTATTATATATTATATTATATATTATTTATTATATATTTATAAATTTCATATATTATATTATAGTCCTATTTATTATGTATAATATTTTATTATATCATAGAGTGACTTCTAATTTGTTGGAGCAAGTGGCGATGTCGGTAAGATACTCGACCGCGGATCAGTATGTGAGGGTTCAAATCCTGGGCTCGCCCGTCACAGACATCGCATTAGATTGAGGAAACTGACCTTAACCTTAGCTTTACCAGCTTTTAGCAGCGAATGACTTGTAATTGACTGGAGTCAGTGGCGATGTCGGTAAGATACTCGATCGCGGATCAGTGTGTGAGGGTTCAAATCCTGGGCTCGCCCGTCACTGACATCCCTTTCGAGTGAGGAAACTGACGTTAAAATTAGCTATTTTTATCACAACAAACTTTAAAAACGTAAAACGTAATCAGAGCAAATAGGACAAAGGAAATATAGATGAGATTGTGTGAACGAAAAATATATGACACAGATATATATATATATATATATATATATATATATATATATATATATATATATATATATAGAGAGAGAGAGAGAGAGAGAGAGAGAGAGAGAGAGAGTGAGTGAGAGAGAGAGGACAGAGAGACATAGATAGAAAGAGACAGAGTGAGAGATTGAGATATTTTTGTGACAACTATGGTTGTAGGTAATATGTTTGCAGTCGTAGGCCTATTTGCATGTGTATGAACCATGCAGGATTGATAGGCCTTTTCTATGTGTTTTATATACAAATAATAAATATTAGATAAATAAATAAGTAACAGCAATGAGGTACTTACACATTAGATAAATAAATAAGTAACTGCAGTGTGGTACTTACAGATAAGATAACTAAATAAGTAACAGCTGCTTGGTACTTACGGATTGGATAAATTAATAAATAAATAACTGCAGTGTGGTACTTACAGATTATATTAAAAAAGTAAGTAACAGCAGTGTGGTACTTACAGATTACATAAAAAATAAGTAACAGCTGCTTGGTACTTACGGATTAGATAAATAAATAAATAAATAACAGCAGTGTGGTACTGTTAGATTCTATAAATAAATAAGTAACAGCAGTGTGGTACTTGGGTACTAAGCGATAAATAAATAAATAAATACGTTGTAATCAACAGCATGGTGGTAGGCCTACTTAGAGAATAAATAAATAAGTAAATAAATAACAGTAGTGTGGTACTAAAAGATAAATAAATACGTACATTATAATTAACATCAGGGCGGTACTTACATATTCTCCAGACAATGAAGATGATTATCATAATGCAGATGACTGGCATCAGTCTCTTGTACGCGAAGTTAAAGGAGAGCATGACTGAGATGAAGGAGATCGTTTATAAAAAGATTAAATGTCTGCAATGTCTGGAAATTAAGCGAAAAGCAAGGGTTATAATTAAATATTACACACGTACGTAGCACAACCATTCAGTAATAACCAAATCCTACGCTAGGCTGGAGCCAGTGGCGATGTCGGTAAGATATTCGGATCAGTATGTACGGGGTTAAAATCCCCCCCCTCGTCACTGATATCGCTTTCGAGTGAGGAAACGGACGCTAAAGTAAAGCTAAAAGCTAAGGTTAAAGTCAGTTTCTTCACTCGAAAGCGATATCAGTGACGGTAGAGCCCAGGATTTGAACTCCGCACCTATTGATACGCGGTCGAGTATTATACCCCCACTGGCTCCAACCATTGTTAACTTTATCAGCATGTTTTGAGAAATATTAAATGGATTTACTATCAAGAATGATTTTGAAAAAATACCAATTTCCATATGAGTCCCAACAAATTAGAGTCAAATCATGAAACCGCACATTGCACTGCTCTGTTTTTATTTCTTAACTACATGTACATATTTTCTTGAGCTAGTAGCTATTTCGGAAAGATATCCGGCTGCAAATCAGCATGGCCGGGTTTAAAATCATGGGCTAGTCGGTTACTTAGGCTACTTATATCACATTCGAAAGATGAAATTGAAGTTGCCATCGGCTTCCTTTTTTGCTTATTAGTTTTTACAACCGAACGGGTTCTCGATCGGTTTTTGAAGATTAAACATGTAGCATAATGAAAAGAAGACTTCCGAATAGTGCACGGATGGAAGAGAATTCCATATCTTCGGTGCAGCATGCTGCAAAGAACGCTCAGATAGCTTATAGCGTGAAGGTAAAATAGTTCTCACAGGAGTAATTATAGGCCTAATTCAGAAAACTAGCAACAGAAGGCTGCATCACTTTAATAATACTTCTTTAATTCTCTCTCTTAGTGCACTGCCTACTGGCAGGTCCATGGTATATAAAACCTCCACTTTTCTCTGCCTTCCGCTTTCCTCTTCTTTTCCACATATTCGTGGGTCTTTTTATAATCTAACATACCTACTCTCGGCCTGCCTCTGCCTCGTTTCCCTTCCATTCTACCTTCTATGACCTCTACTAATAGACCTTCCCCTCTTCGGATGTGTCCTATCCAACTCTTCTTCCTCTTTCTTAGTACATTTAACAGCTGTCTCTCTGTACCAACTCTCTCCAGAACTATTCTTTAACTATACTAATAATTCTTTAATTATATTGACTTTAAAAGATTAACAGCTTTCAAAGAATAGGAAGATAGCCTAATAATTCGCAATTTAATAATTTAATAATAATACTTTAGAATAACTCCCAGGTACTTTAACATTTTCTAATATGAAATTTAGTCGCAATGTATAAATATTCCTTCTCAGTAGGCCTATATCCAGGGTAATCATAAAATCTGCCTGGCTAAAAATATTCCACTTTTTCTTACGATGTTTATTTTTGAACCATTCAGTCTGCACATCAATAGGCCTAATTATTAAATCTATTTTAATAAATAATATTATCAAATATAATTATCATTTAATATAATAGAAAAAGAAAAATTAATATGGGCCTGTATTAAAAATAATTAAGTCTAGAATTCTTATTAATAATAGTAATATTAATTCTAATTAATCTTTAATTCCCTTTACTTTAGACTGATTTTCTGGATTTTAGAATTTGACCCTTTTTGGACCTCCTTTTAACTCGCCGGCTTGATTTTGTCTCAATAGTGCTCGATGTTGTCATTGATGACTGTAGCACTCTAATTGTTGTAATTATTATTATTATTATTATTACTATTAATTAAATATGTAATATAATATATACTTTAAAATATAATGTTATATAATTTAATTATTATAAATACAAAGAGCCTGTTCTGTCTGTCTGTCGGTCTGAAGTAACGCTTATTACAGCGCTGTCATCTGGCGAGTATATATTTAATCGAACCGCAACATATAACATTCATAAATATTAACGCTAAATACAGCTCTGTTATTTGTTGAATACAAATTTATGGCGAGTATAAAATTAATCTTCAGCTTCATATTTATGCTATCTAATTGAAACAACCCTTTTTCAACCCTTTCACATAATAGAATATTTTAGATGTTGATTTTTTAAGGGGCGTATGTTTGTAGAACGTCCGCCCTAGAATTGAGGATCTATAGGGTTCAAATCCAGGTTCAGTTAAAAGTGGAAATTTTTCCTAGATGTGTGTTTTGTATGCGAGTAGGCCTACATCTAATTAAATAATATTTTAGTAAATACGCCTACTTGAAGTATTTAAAATTACAATAATTCGATCGCCTATTTCTATAATTTTCGGTAGATATTCATAATATTGTGCAGTTCCATTAAAACCGCTTATATTTTCTCATTAGCACAGCTTCTTACCTACATGTATAGATATTATGCTAATAATTCTGCAGTTGAGTATATCCTATGCTAGGCCGCTAAAGTCACAAATCATTTAGGCCGCAATAATTATTAAACAACGACCTGTTTCCAATCTTACATTTTCAATTGTTTTATTCTTTTTGGTCAAAAATGTTCATGTATGTATGTATGTAAGTATGTATGTATGTATGTATGTATGTATGTATGTATGTATGTATGTGTGTATGTATGTATGTATGTATGTATGTATGTATGAATAGATTCAATAGAGAAGTTTCGATCTTGCTATAATAAATGTATTAAAATTTTTTTGGATACAAACGTTACAACAGCCTAACTATCGCGCTGCTAGAAACTGGATTGCCTAGTTTTGATACTATCCTATCAAATTACAGATTAAAGTTTAGAATGTGCTTGCTGGATAATGCTAATATGCTAGTTAAGTGTTTTGATGTTCTGAGCCTATTATAGCCTTGTATGCCTAATTCTATAAGTAATTGTTTTAGGCCTATAGCTCAATTTATGCGCAGACTATTTGCTTTTCTGGTTTTTGTTGCATTGTTCTATGTGCAAGATGTATGGGTTTTTACGCCTGAAATAAAGCAATAAATAAATAAATAATAAATAAATAAAAATAAATAAATAAAATAGTATGTATATATATATATATATATATATATATATATATATATATATATATATATATATATATATATACATGAATATCGGAATATCCAAGGTTTAGGGTATGGGTGAATGTTAAAATCGCTATATAAGATCGCTATATAAGAACCAGTTACGCAATGCTGGTTAACACAAATTTAGATTCAGGAGATTTTAGGCTATAACTATTCTATGACTTGAGTATTCTAGCTTATAGCAATTTTTTTAGCCGAATACTGTTTACAGTGATTGCAAAGGATGCCTGGTATTCACTGTATTCTCTTCTTACAGCCCATTGAGACAGACTGTCAAGTAGACGCCATTTAGTACCCATTTGCCCCAGGATAAAACACGCCTAATGGCCACATAGGAACACGCAATAAAGACGATGAACACGTCGGACTATTATACTATTATAGGCCCTACTGCCAGGCATACATGCAAACCTATACGTGGATAACATGATTTATTACTTTATACCCCCAAAAGGGGCCTTAAGCAAGGTTGTACTTGTTAAATGATTCCAAGCGGGGTTGTTTTGGGGTCGTTGGGGGAGTCGAAGACTCGAAGGCTTATTAGGGGGCCAATAGGGCTTTGTCATAGGGGTAGCGGTGTTAAAACTGGAGGACTAAAACTTTAGCAGGGGTCACATATTTTCTAAGGGGCTGATGTCTACCCCCCCTCAAATCCCCAGCCAATACAACCCTGTCAAAATTTAAGGTAAATGTTGGTAAAGCTAATGTTAACGTCAGGTTCCTCATTCGAAAACGAAGTCAGTGACGGGTGAGCCCAGGATTTTAATCCCGCACGCACTGATCCGCGGTCGAGTATCTTACCGACATGACCACTGGCTCCAGCCATGGTGGAGATTAGAGAGAACTGTGAGCCTAATTTACGCTATGAATTTAATTGTTTTAAGTTGCACAGCTTTAATATGGACATTAGAACAGATTAGGCGTTGAAATTTCTCCAAACCCAGAAACTAACTCTGTTGAATGGCTAAAAGCGTAGAGGATGGGAAATTATGGGAACTCACTTCCACTAACTCGTATTTTTCAGAAGCGAGTTCCCCTGTTGTGGGCCAATCTAAAACACTAGAGGCTTATAAAAGGGCAGGGGGGGGGGCCCAAATTACTGACAATTCAACTAGCTCTCTATTCCCCCTTGAACCTGAATATAGGGCATTATAATATAAATTATCATTTTTTAAATTTTAATTGATTGATTAATTAATTAATTTTAATTAGTTATTTGACAGCGGGTAAAACAAACTCCATTACATCTCCACTCATATGTAGACATGAAGAGGAAAACGGAAGACTGGGAAAAGTGGAGGCGTGATATACCATGGACCTGCCAGTATGCAGTACTGAGAGAGAGAGAGAGAGAGAGAGAGAGAATTTTCGTTTGTGACCTATTTGTCATAAGAAAGTCTGAATCTCTATAGTTTACTATTATTAAACTTTGGACTGAATTTCTGGATTTTGGAATTTGCACCGTTTTTGGACCTTCTTTTTTTGCTCGCAGGCTTGATTTTGTCTCAATAGTGCTAGATGTTTTCATGTATGACTAGCACTAAGAGTGCTACTAATACACTCATGTATTAGTAGCACTCTAATTGCTATTATTATTACTGTTATTATTACAAGGTTGTAGCCTATGAGCTCGCATGGTTCTATAAAAGCTGAACTTTCTAGTGATGATGCTCTGTTTTGATACGGCGGTAATTTTTTGTCGCACCCTATAGGTCGTTTACAATAGAACAATAAACCTGCAATATGCGCAAGAGAGAAGAAGGGTGTAGGCCTATTAGCTCAGGAGGTTTGCTCACGTCTTTGTAGTATATATACTAGAGATGGGAATTTTATGAATTTCTAGAGTTCGGGTTCGGTTCGGTTCGTTGAAAATGAAAGTTCGGTTCGGGTTCGGTTAGCAGTTGGCAATTTGAGAGTTCGCTTCGGTTCGTTGAAAATGAAAGTTCGGCTCGGTTCGGGTTCGGTTAGAACAAGGGTTCGGGTTCGGTTCGGGTTCGGCTTGCTTTCCAGCTCGCAAGAATTCGATTCGAGTTCAAAATGGTTTGGTTTGGATAATGTTGCAATTGTTTAACTTTACTTAGAATAATTATGGTTATGACAAACATGTTTAAAATGGTTTACGGTAAATATGCTTAAAAATTAATTTAGTCATAATAGCTGCCACATTTTTTCACCTGGATAAAAATATGACAATGAAAAAGGAGAGAAGTGGTATTTATTCCTGTACATTTCTTAAAATATTGTTAGTTGTCCAACAAATGTTCATAATATAGATAATTAGCTTAATTTTTGTATCTAAAATATTTTTCTTGATTATAACGAGCAAATAGAATGCTTCATTAATTTTTAAATTTTTATTGTCACTAAAGACTTATATATTAGATACGTTTATAATTAAGTGGAAATGTCTTGGCTAAAATTTGATCCAATATTTCAGAGACAAAGTGCAATTTAGTATAATAAAAATGTTAAAAAAAAGATGATTTAGTAAACACGTGTACTTCCATAGAAAAATGATCATAATATACACCTTTTGCTATCATCTGACCAGTAATAAGCTTCATGATGTACCTTAGGGTTTCAAATTTGAAACTCTCAGATCAATTATGAAGTAACGAAAATACATGTAGTTATGAAATTATTGCTTTGCTATGGTGCAAAATTATTTTCCCAGATAGTCTTAACACATATAGAATGTCATATATAATTATTTGTAAATCTGGCTGCAAAAATATTACGGTGGCACACTAAAATTAGAAAAGATTCATAATTTGAAAGATCATATATTTGCCTCTTTGACATTAACACTTCAGATGTTAATCTTCATCTGAAGTATGAAGATTAACATCTGAAGTATGAAGATTAACATCTGAAGTATGAAGATTAACATCTGAAGTATGAAGATTAACAACATTCTGAAGTATGAAGTATGAGATTAACATCTGAAGTATGAAGATTAACATGAAGTATGAAGATTTACATCTGAAGTTGAAGATTAACTGAAGTATGAAGATTAAATCTGAAGTATGAAGATCTGAAGTATGAAGATTAACAACATTACATGAAGTATGAAGATTAACTGAAGTATGAAGTGATAGAAGATTAAGATTGACACATCTGAAGTATGAAGATTAACATCTGAAGTATGAAGATTAACATCTGAAGTATGAAGATAACATCTGAAGTATGCAGATTCTGAAGTATGAAGATTAACATCTGAAGTATGAAGATTAACATCTGAAGTATGAAGATTAACATCTGAAGTATGAAGATTAACATCTGAAGTATGAAGATTAACATCTGAAGTATGAAGATTAACATCTGAAGTATGAAGATTAACATCTGAAGTATGAAGATTAACATCTGAAGTATGAAGATTAACATCTGAAGTATGAAGATTAACAACTGAAGTATGAAGATTAACATCTGAAGTATGAAGATTAACATCTGAAGTATGAAGATTAACAACTGAAGTATGAAGATTAACATCTGAAGTATGAAGATTAACATCTGAAGTATGAAGATTAACATCTGAAGTATGAAGATTAACATCTGAAGTATGAAGATTAACATCTGAAGTATGAAGATTAACATCTGAAGTATGAAGATTAACATCTGAAGTATGAAGATTAACAACTGAAGTATGAAGATTAACATCTGAAGTATGAAGATTAACATCTGAAGTATGAAGATTAACAACTGAAGTATGAAGATTAACATCTGAAGTATGAAGATTAACATCTGAAGTATGAAGATTAACATCTGAAGTATGAAGATTAACATCTGAAGTATGAAGATTAACATCTGAAGTATGAAGATTAACAACTGAAGTATGAAGATTAACATCTGAAGTATGAAGATTAACATCTGAAGTATGAAGATTAACATCTGAAGTATGAAGATTAACAACTGAAGTATGAAGATTAACAACTGAAGTATGAAGATTAACATCTGAAGTATGAAGATTAACATCTGAAGTATGAAGATTAACAACTGAAGTATGAAGATTAACATCTGAAGTATGAAGATTAACATCTGAAGTATGAAGATTAACATCTGAAGTATGAAGATTAACATCTGAAGTATGAAGATTAACATCTGAAGTATGAAGATTAACAACTGAAGTATGAAGATTAACATCTGAAGTATGAAGATTAACATCTGAAGTATGAAGATTAACAACTGAAGTATGAAGATTAACAACTGAAGTATGAAGATTAACATACTTCAGTTTATGTTAATCCTCATTCCATATTTCAATGTCGTATCATTCAGACTATCCATTATCTTCTGTAGGCCCGTCTCGCTTCCCTCTACCATTCCTTTGTACCACTACCATTTTAAAATTTGTGTCGGAACCAGCCTTACCTGAATGTATGCTGTTAGATACTGTAGGACATGTAAATGCAAAAACTGGATTTGTGTTGTATTTACTATCTTTATTTAATGTCACGCTGATGAAGAAGAGAGGAACTCCAAAAGTTTGGTTCAGTTCAGTTTGGACGAAGTCTGGGTTCGGGTTCGGCCAGAGTCTGGGTTCGGTTTCGGTTCGGGTTGGGTCAGAGTCTGGGTTAGAGTTCGGTTCGGTTCGGTCAAAGTTCTAGATTTTAGGGTTCGGTTCGGTTCGGGTTCGGTTCGATTCCCATCTCTAATATAAACCCTACACAGAGGCCGACAGGTAGACCAATAGGTCTATCTCCCAGCCTATGTATATAGGCTAACGATAGGCCCAAAGATTTGCGCATCACTGATCGTGGATACGGTGTATAGTTAAAAGTCAGTGATGCGCATATGTCTGCATTGTTAACACCCTGACTACGGAAAACTATTCTTTTATCAGATGCCTAACCAGAGAGAGAGAGGGAGGGAGAGAGAGAGGGAGAGAGTGAAAGAGAGAGAGAGAGAGAGAGAGAGAGGAAGAGAGAGAGAGAGAGGGTGCAGGTTAATCCAGGTCGATTTTGAAAAAATCAAGCATAATAGAAATTCAGAAAGTTGTAATATCCTGGTTAAGACTTCTGTATGAAAAGTTTGGGATTTGAATCCCAGGTGAAGTAGACTTTCAATCCCCCATTGGCGTCTGAATGATTTTAAAAGTGGAAAGGCTCAAGGATATGCCTAAAAGTTGCATGGCTCACTTAAGGCTGCCTAAAGTGCTACGTCTTACTTCAGGATATGCGTAAAGTGTCACGGCTTACTTAAGGGTGCATAAAGTGGCACAGCTTACAAAAGGGTGCCTAAAGTATCACGACTTACTTAAGGATGCCTAAAGTGGCACAGCTTACTTAAGGGTGCATAAAGTGGCACAGCTTACAAAAGGGTGCCTAAAGTATCACGACTTACTTAAGGGTGCCTAAAGTGGCACAGCTTACTAAATGGTGCCTAAAAGTGTCACGGCTTACTTAAGTTTGCCTAAATTGTAACGGCTTACTTAAGGGTGCCTAAAAGTAGCACAGCTCACTTAAGGGTGCCTAAGAGTGGCACGGCTCAAGCAGTGAGAGCGCTGCAGTCTCTATTGTGTAACCAGACTCTGAGATTTCGTTCATAGCTTAGCAGCTATGCTTAGCCTACACTTTGTAGTAAAGCTTAAAAAGGTTTATAGCTAATGCTATCGTCGGTTTCCTCACTCGAAAGGAATGTCAGTGACAGGCGAGCACATGATTTGAACCCGTACATACTGATCCACGGTCGAATACCTTACCGACATCGCCACTGCCTCCAGCCAGTGGCGAAGTCGGCAAGATACTCGACCTAGTGGAATATGTGTATCAATAATTAGTATTATTCTTCTTCGAAGATTTCCATATTGATCATCATCTTCATCGTCTTCTTTTTCTTCTTCTTCTACTTCTTCGTCTTCTTCTTCGTCTTCTTCTTCTCTTTTCTTCTTTTTCTTTTTCTTTTTCTTTCTTCTTCTTCTTCTTCTTCTTCTTCTGTTTATTATTGTTACGAAGGAATTACTCTACCGCAGCTGTGTCTAAACTCTACCTCAGCCATATTGACAGATCTTGCAACTTCGTGGCATAGTAATTTCCTACCCTAGACACTGGCAGACTTATCGGAGATGGGATTTTGCGCACTCGGTTAAGCTGCGCGTCAATTGAACTAAGTAAAGCCACGTTGAGCGCGGTTAGTAGGCCTACTTTGCGGGCGACCACTTTGGAAGATCAAGTGTCGACAGCTTTCAATGTATATAATCCCCAGGTTGTTGAAGGTAATTCTTAAACCCGCGTCGGCTACTATTGAATCGCCAACAACAGGAAACGCTTTAATAACCATGGAGATGAAAAGGGAGAAATAACAAGAACTATAAACACTAAGAAAGGAAACTCCAAAGACGGCCGTGTAATGTACTTGTAAAGTAGTATGGTTTTAGCCGTGCCAGTTTGGTACTTTATCTGAAAATCAAATCTGCGTCACTGTATTCTACTGAAGGCCTTCCATTCTACTGAATGGAAGGCCTTCAGCCTACGATTATTACTGTGTTATTCAGAATAGTACAGATACTTGGCATATAGAATCTTACAGCACTGGACATGTTTATAAACTTTATGCACTATCGTCGCTTTGATTTTCTAATGCAATGGGCAAAATGCTTGAAGCTACATTATATACGAATATATTATTTTATTCATTAAGTTGGAAGACTATTATATTTTTTCCGAGTTACATTATTATTTTTTGTATTTGTTAAACATTATTTTGTTATTTTGTCACCAACATTTAATACTACTACTAATAAAAATAAAGACATTAAAAAATAATAAGATAATTAAGCGATTAGTGATAATTCTGCTGTCTGTCTGAAGTAACGCAGGGCGTTTTATCGTCCTATTTATAATTCCTAATAGTTACGCTAATTACAGCTCTGTCGTTTGTTCACTATCAACATAAATACGTATGCCCAGTATATTACATTGAAATTATATAGCAGCTTAATCATAACATTTAAATACAGCTCTCTCATTTGTCAACTATTGGCCTAATTAACTTTCGGGCGATTCGTCAATGACAACATCGAGCACGCGATGTCAAACCAAAGCCAAACCGATGAGCACAAAATTAGGTCAAAAACGGTGCAAATTCCAAAATGCAGAAAATCAGTCCAAAGACTCACCTTGTAATTATCACCGCTTTTGACCTAATTTTGTGCTCATCGGTTTGGCTTTGGCTCAAGATCGAGTGCTCGATGTTGTCATAAACAAATTCACTTAGTATGACTAATTAACTGAATATTGAATTTGCACAGTTTTAACCTTCTTTTTGCTCATCGGCTTGGCTTTGGTTTGACATCGCGTGCTCGATGTTGTCATTGACGAATTCACTTAACCTGACTAATTACCTGAATTTTGGATTTGCACTGTTTTTGACCTAATTTTGTGCTCATCGGTTTGGATTTGGCGCGAGATCGAGTGCTCGATGTTGTCATTGACAATAAACTTTATTTTTTGCACATGGACTGGCCTTTGATTCAAGATCGAGTGCTGGATGTTGTCATCGACTATGTGTGATATAGATACTGCTAGTGAGCTATTTATAGTAACAAAGTGGTTATTTATAGTAACAAAGATTTGTTTGTTTTTTTGTTTTTTTGATTTTTTGTTTCAAAAAAAAAAATTTATGGCAGTTGCGAGCCACCGTATTAAATTTTTAATCTAATGTTAACACAGTTGGCTAAGATTTTTACAGGGGTATTGCTGCCGCAAAATTTAAATGTAAACAAACCCAATAGTAAACAAACAAGTTATTATTATATTAGTCGGTAGAAATTAAAAAACCGGGAAATTTAACGTGTAAAGCTAAATTTATATTCGTTGGAAGCGGAATTTTGAGCTGAAATCAGATATAAAGTTCCCCATTCGTAGCACTACTAATAAAAAAGTTATGTCTATAAAACGAAAAATTAACAATTTTTATTTTCTCGAGAGATTTTCAAAGTGTTAAAAAATATTGTAGGGCTACAAAACTCAGCAAATGAAATATTAATCATGTGTCTGCAACAACTAAAGATAAAGCCAAAAATTAAAGACAAATTTAATGTCAGTTTCTTGCTCGATAGGCTATAGCATATCAGTGAATGGAAGAGTAAGGAACCCTCTCATAACAAAGATGATATTAAGATTACATGTGCTTTGTTGCTTGGTCCTTGAACATAATAATGGCATAATTAGCCTGAGTCCCAGCCCAACTTAGGTTACTTGCAATTCATCCAGATCTGCAGGGTAGGATAGGAAATGGGCTGGTTATGCTAAGTGAAAGTTTAATTATGACACCAGCAGAACAACGAAGCATTTTCAGTAGTTTCAGTACAAATGGTCTAATAACCATAATTAGACCATTTATAATAATATAATTTAATAATTAATGATTTTAATTAATCATAATTGGACTAATATGACTTGATGTGTTATTGAAAAATTCTTATTAAAAAAATACAAAAAAGAAATATAATATATATTATAATTAATAAATATAATATAATTAACTATATTCATTCTGAGATGCACTGAAAGTCCACCAGTTTTCTCACAAATTACAAAAATGTTCTCCTTTGGGGAGGGGTATATTAGCCACTTCCTGTGCCCCCTTTCACCCCCTACTTTATACCTGTCAGTGCAAAAATGATCCTCCCTACACACAAATTGCTTTTCTACCAATGTCCCTGACTGTAGTATGTGTATCGGTGGAGGTAAGCTAGTGGGATACTGGATTTGCTAGTAAGCTAGTAGGCTCAGTGTGGTCCCAGTTCAGTCGCCGAAGGCAGTAGTGAAAAAATTTGAGCCCTCCTAGAATTTTTTTGGTTGATCCACCGTCCATGACATGTAGAAGCGTAGAGTATAAGCAAATCTCATCAGATGGATTAAAGTTTATAAGTGATAAAAAATCGTTTTGAGAGGGTGATTGTTATATTTACACAGCCAGTTCTTATGCCAAACCAAACCCAAATTCACAATTGATGGCAATGTGCTTGGAAAAAGTAGCTGACACAGTGGTTTAAATGTCATGGTGGTCTAACTGTACATAGGCGTGTGTAAGATTGGAAGAATGGGTATGGCTTTATTTCTAATTATTTTATGAGCCTTAAGGTGTCTCAAATTATGTGCCAGTGGCATTAAATTATCTTGCTCAGTATTAGCAACTAGCACAGTGGAAGCGGCTATAATGCCCATAACATGAAAAGTACCCGTGCCATCCAATGCAGCAGCATTATGGTTTGCATTGTCTGCACCCACTGTGTAAATACTTCAGGATATGGGTGAATATTCATATCAGAAGGATTCAAAGTTACAGTGGACTGTTTGAATCTTTAAATTTCGTCATGTGACACAGAGAAACCTAAACGTTCCAGCTGCTCAATTAATGGTTTGAATCCTATCAAGTGATCAACCGACACACCGAAACAGAGAAGTAATGGTACAATAATTGAGTGTGACTGTTCAGCTTGAATGATACTCAGTCAAATGCTATTTTGCTTATTTGTTGATGGTGCTAATGATCTGAGAAGCTGATGCAGAAGAGGAAGAAAGTAGTTCGTGTGCTCAATAGATAGGTACTGGCAGATAAATATTCATATCATATTCTAATTCTCTGATCTCATTTGCAATCAATTTAGCTGCCACTGTTATGATTCTTTTACTCTCATCTGACATATCATCTTTCCTCTCCATATGACACTTCTCACTAATTAAGTATAGACACATATTGTGGAAAAAAATCACATTTCTTCGTCCAGATATTCAGCAAACAGTATGTTATCATCATAGCGCTCAACAAGCTTTCGCTCCAGATGTTTTGCAGAATAGGCATTGCCATCTGTAGTTATACCTTGCATTCTCTTAACTACATCTTGTATTGTATATAGATCTCATTCACAGTTCTCTCCCAACCACTCGCAATTCTAAAAATACTGATAGATAATCTTCATTTAATCTAGTTCAGTGTATAGTCCCCGCACCAGCACCTTCCTTAGCTCTGCTGCTGACAAATTTCAAATAACAAAGATTGTGATATATGGCTTCTTCTGCCGCTAAATCACAACACATTTCCATTCGTCCCATGACTTCAAATCCCCAGTTATCATTCCTTCTTCGTCAACGCTCTTGAACAGTGCTTCGCAGTTCTATTGACATTGCTGTATTGTATTCCTTTTGATCATTGATCTGATAATTCAAAGCAAAACAAGCATTGTGCTTTCCAGTTAAAAATCATAGATGAACAAAGTTGTTTTTCCTATAGAATCATTTATTGGATCTTGTTCCAGTTGCTGATTTTTTGTTTTAAGTTTGTTATTTTTTCTTTTGTAGTATGGCTTTCTGCAACTGTTGAGCACTACAACTGGCTGATCACAAGATGTTTGATGATGTAAGAGTTCATTATCATTGCGTGAAAGAGCACTTTCTAATAGTGTGTCAAACCCTTGAGATCATATAACAGTCAGATCAGTTCATCAACATCAGTTGCATATAAAACACAAATAACCCATTGATTTTCCGGAAATTATTTCTCTCGCAAATCTTCCGCCATCTCTCAAGAGCTTTAATTAGTTGATTTTTAATCCCTTGATAACTGTAATTAATTTTATTAATATCTACATTAATAATCTAAGAATTTGTTAATTAAAACTATTCATTAGCTATAATTAACGAAATACAGTTCAGAAATTAAGTAGTTCTAAGTTTTAATTACTTATATCCAATTACACGATTTAAATAACATATTGATAATGTCTAAGCAAGAAATCAATTAGAATTAATTGTCTAATTTTCCAAAATTACAGCAAAAGCTTACTATATCGCTCAAAAAAAAACAAATATGAGGTTGTTCTTTTTAATGACCATATTCTTTAACAAAATCAGCAATTTTAGAATGGTCATAACTTTTTCCCCGAGGTCCTAGAAACGAGGAACTTTTCATATGAGTAGTCCTTAACATCCTCTATAACTACACAAAAATTCGGCTTTACACATTAAATGTCCGGGTATCACTATTTTGAGATTTTATCTACCCGACTATATGATCCGATAATAAATAGGCCTATATTTTTTATAATGATAACCGTAAAAAATTTTGGGCAGCATATAATTTATACCAGTCGTAGATATTATTTGAAGAGTCATGTGTGCTGTTTAATGATAAATCCTGTTGTGTGGTTTTGAAAGATATAGTTTTGCATAAATGCCATTAAATATCAGTAGGTTGTTAACATAACATTACAGAGTCAGGAAGCAATTATATGCTTGTTTAAGACTCATCAGGCTCTTAACTAAAACCAATTAATATAAATCAAATCATACAGACTTCATGTCAACATGTGAAATTTATACTTAGCCTATGTATAACACTGAACATGCAATTAGCATCTAATTTACATGTTCTTGTTATGTTCATTGACGTCCCTGACATCATCCCTGGATGATTAAACGGACGTTAAACCTTTATTATTATTATTATTATTATGTATATCATATTTATTTTTAAAAGCATTTATAACTCTCTGACTAAAGAAAAATTTTCTTAAATCTAGTCTACTTCTACATTTACTAAGTTTATAAATATGTCCCCTTGTGTTTCTGTTGTTTGATAAATTAAACAAAATACTATGGTTAACTTTGCTGAAGCCTTTGAGTATCTTAAAAACTTCTATTAAATCTCCTCTAGTTCTTCTCTCACTTAAAGAGATTAATTCTACAGATTTAGTCTATTCTCATAACTAAGTTTTTGACAGTCAAATACCAGCCTTGTTGCTCTGGCTTGTACACTTTCTAATTTATCGATATCTTTCTTAAGATATGGGCACCAAGCCTGAACGCAGTATTCAAGTTTGGGCCGTACAAGAGCCTTATATAGCCTTACCACAATATCTTTATTTCTACATGCAATTGTTCTTTTAATCATTCTTAATATACAATTAGCATTCTTTACAACTTTATTACAATTTTCACTAAATTTAAAAGAGCTATCCACAAAGACTCTTAAATCCCTCTCACTGTTTGTAGATTTTAGTTTAATATTGTTCAATGTATACTCAATTTCTAAATTATTATTCCTATATGCATAACTCTACATTTCTCAGCATTGAACTCCATTAGCCAATCCCTAGACCAGTTCTGTAACATTTTTATATCATACTAGCTGTTATTTAGTGTAGTGCATCGCCTAAGTTAATGGCAGATCAATAGCATGTAACTCTTTCAACCAATTCTCTCCTTAGCCTTCATTTCATATCTATAAATGAATTTATTATCAAATCATCGAACATCCCATGCCTTAGTCTACCTCGTATTCTACCTTCTATTTATTCTTCCTTCTGTTACATTCTAATCCCTCAACAAACTCCCCCCCCTTAATATTATTTCTAATCCTGCATTTCTTTGTATTTAGGCCTATGCTTTACGTGTTTTATTGACGTCAAATAGCTTATTTAATCGACTTTTATGACATTCTGATGTATAAATTTAGGTTTAGGGGCATGGCGTAACGATAATAAGTTTAAATCAATACCTGCATCAATCTTATTCCTATTTCTCAGAAGACTTAAAATTTAAAATGTGTAGACTATCGTACATTGCAGAATCATATCCTCAAACATTAAAAGCTATTGTCTTGGCATCGTTCGTTTTACTGATTACGAATTGATGCTGAATTTTCTGCTTAAATAGCGTGCCATTTATCTTATTAATTATTTTTTTATGCAGGCTATAGTTCTCATGTTTGTTATTAGTTTGCTTGTCGATTGTTTATTAATCATTCGACTTAAAAATGAACAGAAATCTGTTGACAGAACTACAGCAGTCTACCAGTGAGCTCATTGCCAGCAACGAAGATATCTCCGAGCTTCTTGAAGAGGTTTTAGACTAATGAATTATAATTACTAGTAATTAAGTACAATTACTATTAATTAATTATGATTACTATTAATTAATTGTAATTACTATAAATTAATTTAAATACTATTAATTAATTTCAATCTAGACATTATATCTCCCTCTATCATATAAGGCTAATGTTACACCCATGACGTGTCAATGTATTATTTTAAATGAATATCCTCAGCTTTCATTTTCATGTCAATCTTTCTCTCTCTTAGTGCACTGCCCACTGGCAGGTCCATAGTATATAATGCCTCCACTCTTCCCTGTCTTCCGTTTTCTCTTCATGTCCACATACGAGTGGATCTTTGAATTATCTTACATGATATACCATTATTCTTTGGGGATTTTGCTTATAAAGAGGTGCAGCCCCTATGCCTTCCTGAATTCCTGAATATATACAAGTATATATATGCAGGGACGAGACTAGGGGCATTGGGGGAGCCAATCCCCCTAGCCTAATCACCTAATCCCCTGGATTCAGTGCGCAACCAACCTTGGTTTATCAATTCTTCTGCAACCCGGTCACATCACGGGTAAATCTTACAGTGTTATGTTATTTAGAGTATGCATTGTGCGGAGAATGTTAGGCATTTATACTAACACACAGTGATAAAATTGTAATATTTCTTGTGTATTTCAACTTATTTCTAGTGTATTAATCTAGCTGACAGAGAAAAGTCTGGCAATGGCGTAATGGGAGATTTTGCAGGTAAGTCGCAACTACTATTGATTATTAATGTTTTATTACTATTACTTGTTACTATGCTACTTGAAACGTTGATCTGAATATACATGCTTGTATTTAAAATTATAAAAAGTGGTAAAAACTAGTTTTAATTATTGCACTTGCTTAGACTGGTTCTCTGGTTTTTATTCGCTCCGTTTACCGGACTTCTCATTCTGCTCCTGGGCTTGGTTTCGGTTTTGGTCTCGATGTTGTTGTAGACGACAGTAGCTACTCTAATGTAGTTGTTGTTGTTGTTGTTATTGTTGTCTAAACACTGCAAACTAATGTTAAACTTGTCTTTTAACTTTTTCAGCTTTAAGTCCACCTTCCTTTTTTTGTGTTCCTTTTTTCTTGCTTTTTTTTCTTTTTTCAGATTAAAGCTGAAAAGCTTTAAACTTGTCTTCTTTCTGTATCAGAGCTGTGTCCAGTTTGCTGAAGAATAGATCAACCGTTGCCTGCACGTGTCATAAAAGGTGACAAAGCACTAAAATCCTAACCAAGTTCGCAAAGAGCATTCGGTTGGTGAGCGCCTAGGCTCCAGAAATTACTGCTAAATTTTCTAATCACGACCCTAGATAAACTGAGTCCTCAAGGGAAGATGATGATGCTGATGATGATGATGATGAAACATATCTTCTTTCTACTTGCAGTGAGAAGCTTGGTATCAACGTTGGAGCAGCTTTATCGTCTCCATGCGGTGGAAAATGGAGGAAGTGGTAGCAGTGCAGAGCGAAAGATGTCCGTCGCTTTATCGTCCGCTGTAGGTCGTAGACTGCGCTGCTTTGCTTCATTCGTCAGAAGAAACCTTACATCTCAGCTCACTGCTTCGAAAAGGGTAATAATAGTTATTAAAAGGGTAATGGTAATACTAATAATGCTAATAACAGTACTAGTAATAGTAGTAATAATAATAGCAGTAATAATAATAATAATAATAATAACAACAGTAATTTAGTAATAAGAACAATAAGAATATTAATAGTAATAAATAATAACAGTAATAGTAATTATCCCCTGCTAACTATAAAATAAAATAGCTAAGTGTAACGTGTTTCATTTCGTTGAAAGACTTTTTTTTATATAGTGTTGATTTAATAGATAAATATGAGATCATGAACACTGATAAAATCAGTGCCAAGCTTAATGTCAGTTTCCTGCTCGATATCACATCAGTTACTTGGAGAGCACTGGATTTGAACCCTGCACGTGCTGAACAGCTATCGAACAAGTTACCGACATGCTACTGTCTCAGCTTGCTTTTTTTAATGCGGGTTTGTATGTACAACGAAATCCTAATAAATGATTACTCACTGTTGTTTAGCACTTTAATCAGCCCTCATGTTACAATTACTTACAGTTATTAAATAGTGCTGTGTGTCCCATTTTATAACTTTAGAAACCTGCCAGAATACACACTACCAAATTTCAGAACTTGTATCCGCGAGAAATGCATTGCTGTGCAAGCTCCTATCTGGTACCTTGAAGATAAGGGACTGAGGAAAGTCTATTGACTATCCTTGCCATATAGTGTACTCTCGTCAAAGATCTTTAACTCTTTTAATATAAATCTTCATAAGTACTTAATAGATAGCCACTAGCTCATCTGATCTTCTTTTATTATTGTTTTTAAAATCTCAATTTAATATTATACCCTGCCTATTTTGCATGCACAAGTTTACCTAATATCATTATTTTTCTTATTGTTATTTAAGTTCACTGTAGTTCACATTTAGTTTGTATTTTTCCTATTGCATTTGCTTGTTTATGTGTTGTGTATGTGAACTCTACAGTGTTGTTTGACTCTTTTTGGTGTTATTATTAAATTGCATTAAATTGAAGTTGCTGTGAGTAAGCAGTATATTTACATATATATATATATTATATATATATGTATATATATATATTATATATGATTATATATATATATATATATATATATATATATATATATATACATGTATATATACATATCTATATATATATATATATCTATATCTATATATATATATATATATCTATATTATGATCGTTGTGTGGGTATCGTCTATATATATATCATGATATGAGGAAAATGGACGTTAAATCTTTTATATACACTGTATATATATATTTTATATATAAAATTTTTTTAATGAATTATCATTATATATTACCTTTTTGATATTCTTATTAAATTAAATTTTTTAGAATTATCTTGGTTAATGTTTAGGAGGAGATGGACTCAATTGTTGCTGTTTGCTGCAAGCTGCGACATCACTGTAGACTCTCAATGAAGACTCTATCGAAAGCTCTAGATGGTGTAATGCAATTACTTATCTTATCTAAATTAACAAACCGTATTTAACATCAGTTTCCTGGTCTTTTTTGTCTATAAGTTTAGGTTTATAATAATAAAACGAACGTTAAATAAATTCTAATTGAAACTTAATTCATAGAAAATTTTTGCAATGTTGGTGTATATGGTTTAAAAAGAATTAGAAGGCATTACAATGATCACCATGCAAAGAATATCAGATTTTTAATTATAATTATATTGAATTATTCAATGGCACGTGCTGTGTTACCGGTGTTGTGTCCGGGTTTTTGAAGAAGAGACCAACTGTAAAGGCAACAAATCACTAAATCCAAACCATTGTCAGAAAGTGCATTGAGAACGCCTATAACGAACGGAACCTATTCTTGATTCTCCATAGTTAAACTGAGATTCAAGGGAAGATGACGATAATGATGAACTTGAATTAGGCTCACTGTACTAGTAGTATTGGATTTTTTACATAAGCATAGCACATCTTCACTTGTGTTTCTATTGACAGGAATCCTTGGGCGCAGAAATGATATGGAAGTTGCAAGTAAATGATATTCTATCGCTGGAGCACTTTATCCTGAGGTTTGTTTAATTTTGAAATGAATTGCCTTTTCAACTTATCTCGTACAGTAGGCCTATTTACTGGACATCAGTTAACAGAAAGAAATAGAATGCAGTAGACTAATGGTGCTCAATAGTGCTTTTGTTTTTTATTATTGTTACTACTGTATTCGAAGAAATGACGTAAAATGGAGTTTTGTGAAGTAACATCATAGAGAAGTGAATGTTTAATATTATTAATAAAAGGTTTAACGTCCGTTTCCTCATCAAGGGATAATGTCCAGGATGTCCCCACAGCACACATCACTACAGATATTATACTTTCTGCATGTTTTAAGTGCTTATGTGTTCTTGTATGTAGTGATAAATGAAAAAAAAAATCTTAGGCTGGAACCAGCCTTAGGATGATCACATGTCATGACTACTATATTACAGTTACTAATGCACATTGGTTGTACTAAAAAATAAGCTTAGCTCTGTATATACAAACGCTTAAATTGCTACATATGTTTAATATCATGGTATAACTAATCTGAATTGAAATTAGAATGAGCATGCATTAGAGTGCATAAAGATAATTCTAGAAATATTTAATTTAGTAATTTTAAAAAAATTGTTTTATATCTATACATAACATTTTACATTGTATTGCAGCAATCTTAAATGCCCGGCGGCCATCAGTACACTGGCCAGAGAAATTGTCGACCTTTGCTTTTCCTATGACACGGTCGAAGGTTTGACAGAAAATAAAATGAACGACAGTACTTCTGAGAGTAACGTTAAACCTTCGGAAAATTCTGCTCAAAAGGAATCAGCGTTTACAACTGGCTCATCCGACATTTGTAGTGTTTCTGAATCAAAATCTTCCAAACTTTTCGCTGGAAGAATTGATCCTTCGAAACGCTTGAACGAGAACTTTGAAAAGCCCAAGGACGGAACGGATGGAAGCGGAGAGGCATTACGGGATGCTGAAAGGCGGAGGAATACAACATTGAAGCCTATCCGGGAGGATTCGGTGATGATCTGTGATGGTGGAACTAGTCTAGAAGAGGAATTGTCGGATGAGGCGACAGTGGACATGAAGAGGGAAGATGAAAGAATTCTTCGAGAAAGAATCGTTTGTGACCTCGTTTCCAGTCTGTTTATGATGGGATATGAAGCAGTGACGTACGAGAGCAGACCTCAAGATGTTGCCAAGGGAATTAGGAAGATCTCCGCAGCCACTCTGGATAACATCACCAAAAGTCTGTAGTTCTGTAATACGTGCAATATTCGCTATATACAATATACAATAGTTTCCCCCAGGATTAAATGGTAATAAATCCATCTAGCTGAAGAAGGCAACGGGAAACTACCTCAGAAGCCATACTTTTCCCAAGCTCTAGGCTACATAAGTTATGAATAAGTGATAGACTTTGTGTAGGGATTAACTTGTTGATCTAAGGAGTGCTCTTGGGGAGCGAGAAATCAGACTTTGAGTATGATTATGTACTGCCACTTGGCAGTGCATAATCATACTACTTGAACCTGCCACTTGGCAGTGCACTGAAGAAGACTACAATATGTGCATTTGCTTTAAGAAAATTGTTCTTTTTTTCTTATTTCTTTCTCCACTTCTACTGTTTGGAACTCTCTGCCTCCTGATCTTTGCTCATGTTCTACTACTTCCATTTTCCGTTGTAGGTTGAAAACACATCTCTTCCCACCATAGACTTTTTTCATCTTGCCTGACTGTTTTTTAATCATTGAATCGGCACCATTTATGATCTTTTTCCTTCTCTTCAGCACATGTTTTTTCAGATTGCTTGGGGTTAATCGTTTTGTAGTGACATGTGATGGGGGACGTCCCTGACATCATGCTTGTATGAGGAAACGAACGTTAAGCCTTTATTATTATTATTAAATACTATTTGGAGAAACTGAAATTAGCAATGAAGTACTTATCATTTGCTTTATATCGTGGTTCTTGCACGTGTTATATTCAGATTGCTGAAGAATAGACCAGCTGTGAACTGCATGTATCGTAAAAGGCGACATAGTACTAAGATCCGAACGAATATCAGAAAGGAAATTTTTGTTGATTAGTGCCTAGTCTCCAGAAATTGCTGTAAAATTTTCTAATCCCTACCCCTGGTTAAATTGGGATTCAAAGGAAGAAGTAGATGACGATGAATAATATAATGGTTAATACATATCATACTGCTAATTTTAATATGGACTCTGTTTTATGTTTTTGTCTCCCCCTCACTCTCTCTATGCCTCTCACTCACTCTTATTTAACTATCTGCCTTAACTAACTATATGAATCTGTTAGTCTAATGTATGATTCTGTTAGTCTAATTGTATGATTCTGTTAGTCTAATAACTCTGGATAAATAGGTGTTCAACTGGATGGAACATTTCTCGTTCTCCTTGATGGCCTATTGCTTCTGTCTCTGCTTAATTTGTTTGATTGATGCTATTTTTATTTTCCTTTCTTTTGAATTTGTCTATTTTCGTGTGCCTGTTTTCATTTGGGTGGGATGTGTTGTGTTTCGATCTAATAAACATATCTCTCTCTCTCTCTCTCTGCCTGTCGCAGGATATTTTAGCGACAGCAAGGCGCACAAGAACGGCAGAGTCAATGTGATGCTATATGAAAGGCTAATAGATAAACTGATGAGCGCAAACGTCGACCCGGAAATGCTAAAGCGTTACTGCTGCAGACAAATCTCGGTTGCTCTGAACATTAAGCTTGACTACACCGGTTAGTACACTCTATCTGCTCTCTTGTACACCGGTTAGTACACTCTATCTGCCTCTCTTGTACACCGGTTAGTACACTCTATCTGCCTCTCTTGTACACCGGTTAGTACACTCTATCTGCCTCTCTTGTACACCGGTTAGTACACTCTATCTGCCTCTCTTGTACACCGGTTAGTATAAAAGAGCGAGAGAGATAATAAGAATATTAGTGCTATAAGCTACACAATTATACATATATACATTTGAAGAGGCTTTGATTTATTGAAGAATAAACTTATTGAGCGCTGATGTGCTCTTTTATGCCCATGAAAACATCAATAACATTGTGCCCATGAAAACATCAATAACATTGTGCCCATGAAAACATCAATAACATTGTGCCCATGAAAACATCAGTAACATTGTGCCTTGGACCAACCATTTACCTTTACACTAACATCATCATCATCATTGTCTACCGTTGAATCCCAGTTTAAATTAAGTCGAGATTATAAAACTTCCTAGCACTTTCTGTGGAATTTTTCAGAGAAAAATATGATTGCTTATTTTGCAATGTAAATGCTATTATGGTTCATTTTGTCAGATCTAACTTTTATTTCTCCAGTTCTAGAAAAAGTAAACCATGAAGACAGTTAAGTCTAAGTAGCTCTCTTGACGGTTTATGCCATTTATGTTTCTGGATTTAACTAACTGTCATGGTGGTTTATTTTTCCAGTTCTATAAAAATCGTCTACCAATCGTCAATCTTTGACTAATCGTCAATCATTGACCAATCTTTGACCAATCGTCAATCATTGACCAATTTTTGACCAATCGTCAATCGTCTACCAATCGTCAATCGTTGACCAATCGTCAATCGTTGACCAATCTTTGACCAATCATCAATCATTGACTAATCGTCAATCGTCTACCAATCGTCAATCGTTGACCAATCGTCAGCCGTCTGCCAATCGTCAATAGTCTACCAATCGTCAATCGTTGACCAATTGTCAAGCGTCTACCAATCGTCAATCGTTGACCAATTGTTGACCTATCGTCAACCGGCAAGACAGTTACATCTGTGTAACTGTCATGACGGCTTATGACCAACCTAAGCTGACTGGCTGGAGCCAGTGGCGATGTTGGTAAGATATTCGACCGCGGATCAGTATGTGCGGGGTTCAAATCCTGAGCTCTCCCGTCACTGTTATCACATTCGAGTGAGGAAACTGATGTTAACACTAGCTTTACCAGCGTTATGACATTTGTGTTAACAGCGATGACTATTTTTCCAGAGGTGAATTTCATGAAGGAGCAGATGAATTGGAGTCTAGTGAAGCTACCGCGATCCATTCGATCAGCCTATGAGAGCGTTAGTATTGCGGGCATGTCCATCGTAATTAGACTGTAGTGTTTCTAGCTTCTAGGTATTCGACTGCTGATCAGTATGTGCAGGGTTCAAATCCTGGGCTCCCCCATTACTGACATCGCTTTCGAGTGAGGAAACTGACGTAAACATTAGCTTTACCTGCTTTATGTACTGTGTAGCCTTCGAGACGTCATCTCTCTGATTTTATTTTGATATATAACTATATTCTCTCTTCAGTGCACTGCCATGTTGCAAGTTCATGGTACATATTCATACTCAAAATCTGCTTTCTCGCTCCATAAGAGCATTCCTTAGATCAACAAGTTAATACCTTTACGAAGTCTATGCCTTGTCCATGCCTTATGTAGCCTATAGCTTGGGAAAGGTATGGCTTCTGAGTTGGTTTCCCGTTGCCGTTATTAATTCTAATTAATTACCTTAAGAAGTCTTGCTTTGCTTCAGTTTATCGTGTGAGTATGAGAAAAATAAGGTGTAAATTTTCCGTAAAAGTCATTAAGTCATAGTTCTCGTAACGACACTACAGCTGATAGTCGTTTTTTTTCTTCAAAACAATGCATTGAGCACAATGATAAATACACGAAAAATTACAAAATGTTCCTTAAATTGACATTGCATCGGCATTTACCCCTTAGAAGCTGATGATTAAATACATCTGCGCAGCATTTTACCATTTCTTACATGTATCAACTAATAAGAAAAAACAACTTGAATACCATTATTTTCAACACCTCGATTATTTTGTGCTTTTAAAATCAATCTGCAAGGATCGACAATGCAAAAACACCATTCGTTTACCAGCAAACTGCTCCGACCTTCACCTTTTAGTGTCTGTTTACTTATTTCCTATTATCTCTGTCGTTCAACCTTGGCCATGAATCGTCACACTTTTATGGGAA
This sequence comes from Enchytraeus crypticus, assembly GCA_905160935.1. NCBI lineage: Eukaryota > Metazoa > Annelida > Clitellata > Enchytraeida > Enchytraeidae > Enchytraeus > Enchytraeus crypticus. The sequence continues at coordinate 619,537 of CAJHZI010000477.1, read as the reverse complement.
TTGTTCGCAGCTGTTTCTATCGCTGAGCGGCTCTGATGTCGTGGCACTGTTGAAGCAAGTGATTGAGAGATGGTATTCTGCCTCTAATCACGACTATGAATACCGCGCCAGCTTGTTTCCTCTTCTTACAATGATTCCTGTGGCCCTAGTCTGCTTCCCCGCTACTAAAGAACTTCTGGATGGTAAGTATAAATATCAACGTTCATTTTTCCATATTTCATTGTTAGATCTGTATTTTGATTACTTCAATTTTTTGATCACCGGATTGGCTTTTGTTTAGGACCTTACTTCTCCTCAGCACATTTCTTTCGCAGATTGGTCGGGGTGAATTGATCTGTAGTGATGTGTGCTGTGGGGACGTCCCTGACATCATCCCTGGATGAGGAGACGGACGTTAAACCTTTATTATTATTATTATTATTATTATCATTATTATTGAATGTCATTTTGTGGACCCAAAAGTAAAAGTCAAGTTTAAGTTTATTTTTCTGCTCGATGGAATGTCTTTGACGGAGCTATAAAGCAGGATTTGAACCCTGCATCTAATGATTCGTCGAGCTGCACCGATTCTACTGTTAAACAACATGTTAGCAAATCATTGTCTTAGCCCAATGTCTAACAATATCCTACATCTAGTATCTAACATTTTATAGACAGTAACTGGATCTACAGCTATAACGGCTGCACGCGCTGCATTGCATCAAATAATTAGCATCAAATAATTGATGCTAATATCTGTATATTCACTTATAATAAATAATAATATAATAATAATAACAGTGCTACAGTCTGAAAGTAATTATGTGCTTGTTTTAGTACCCATTTTGTCTGCTTTTCAGATTCTGGCTGGATATTATCAATCCTTTTTATGGTAATCATATCTATGGTATTGATAACGCCAACTAGCAGCGAGCTACCACATGAGTTTAACCTTCCATGTGCCCAAGGGAATATCCATCGCTTGTTGACCTGGGCTTTGAACCGTGGCCACTTGAAGCCGAGGCGAACACTCTTACCTTTACGCCATATCTCCTCAATTTACAATCTTTTCACTCATCGAATCTGGGGTTGTCTAATTGCTCTCAAACTTATTCATAATTTTCTTGCCAATGTTCGATGATTTATTGATACTATTCAGAGCTGACGCTTCCCCGTGTTGTGTCCGGGTTGTTTGAAGAATTGACCAACCGGTGACTGCACGTGTCGTAGAAGGCGACTAAAGCACTAAGATCCATACCAACGTCAGAAAGGGCATTCAGTTGGTGAGCGCCTAGGCTCCAAAAATTGCTACAAAAATGTGAACGAATGGAAGTCTCAGATAGGATATTGGCTGGTGGTGTGGTGTGGGACAGAGATGATTTGAGACAGTCTATTTGTGTCCCGACCCTGGTTAAACTGGGATTCAAGGGAGGTTGATGATGATGATGATGGTAATGATTTCAGAGCTTATGCTGGATGTACTGCGCCAGTGTTTGGAGTCGACTGACAACATAGAGATGTTCATCACTGCCTTGCTCATCTCTCGTCAGGCTTGTCTAGAGGCTCCAGTCTTGTACATGTCCTACCAACAGTGGTTCAGGGTCTGTTTATATGCCTCTCTCTCTCCCTCTCTTTCTCTCTCTTACTGCATTGCCTACTGGCAGGTCCATGTTATATAATGCCTCCACTCTTCTCTGTCTTCGGCTTTCCTTTTCATTTACTCATGCGAGTGGGTCTTTGAATCATCCATCATATCTAATCTCGGCCTGCATCCTTTCCGTTCCATTTTACCTTCTATGACCTCTATTAATGGACCTTCCCCCTTATAATGTTTCCTATCCAACTCTTCTTCCTACTTATTAATGCCCAGAACTTCCTCATGTGCAACCTTTTGAGTCCAGATAATCCTGTCCGTTCTTCTCCAAATCCACATTTCCAATTCCTTCACTTTCATAATATTTTCCTTCCTTTACATGGAAGTTTACATGTCTATGGTTGTGTTATCAGGAGTGACTCAAGGTCTCTTTGTATGTCTATGGGTGTATTATCAGCAGTGGTTCAAGGTGTGATTGTATGTCTATGGTTGTATTATCAGCAGTGGTTTAAGGTTTGTTTGTATGTCTATGGTTGTGTTATCAACAGTGATTAAAGGTTTGTTTGTATGTTTATGGTTGTATTAACAGCAGTGGTATAGTCAAATGATTCACGTATAATTGAATATGTTTGTGAATTTTGTTGCTGTTGGTAGAGGCTGTTGACGCTGGACTTTGTAATAGCGAAGAAACCTTTCTCGTTTGTCATGAGAGTTCTTTCTGACATAGTACCGAATGAGCCTGTTGAATTTCTAAAGGTTTGAATTAGATGTAAATGTAATGATATTCGTAAAATCATCAGTTTTACCCGTGTGTTGTTCGAGTTGCTGAAGAACAGACCAACCGTGGACTGAACGTGTCGTAAAAGGCGACAAAGCACTAGGATCCTAACCAACATTAGAAAAATCATTCGGTCGATGAGAGCCTAGGCTCCAGAAATTGCTACAAAGTCGACCCTAAAACTGGGATTCAAGGAAGACGATTATAATGATGTAAAATGTTTAGATTATAAGGGTTTTTTGTACCAGTTGGGTTGACGAAATTGATAGCATGCTTATTCGAGTAGCAGGATACCTCAGTTCAAAATTCTACCTGACTTACTAACAGTAGCCCATATCATACGACAACGGGCATTAAAGTTAGCATTAAAACTATTTTATGACTATTCATATAGATTTGCGTTTAGAGAGTTCTTTTCTTTTAGTTTCATCCATAGTCACATTAGTTTCTGTTGTTCTGTTAAATGGACCTGTTTATGTGTCTGAAATAAAATAGTTTGATTTGATTTGATTTGCGGCTGTTATAAAATAACAACCGCTATAAGCAAATGGGTTGCATTGTCGTGCAGACTTGAGATAGTGGAGCTGATAGAAGACTTATTCTCTGGTAAACAAATTACATTGGTTCAAATCTTCTTCATCCCTCTTTAACGGCCTTTCTTTACCATTCAAGATTCAGTAGCTTGTTGGCAAGTTGTTCGATAGCGGATCAGTAGGTGCACCGTTCTGAACCAGTGCTGTTCATATCAGTGGCTATCCAGCAGGAAACTGGCGTTGGACTCGGCTCTGCTTTTGACTTTTATCCCTTGTCATTCTGAAGCAGTCATTAAAATTAACTTTTATTTTTTTAATTACTTTAGAAGAATCATATATGTTTGTCGTAAATTTAACGTTTAGCTTTTTTTACTGCTTTTCTATGTAATATATTAGAAATGTATATATATATATATGTACATAATATTGTATGTGGGGACGTCCCTGACGTCATCCCTGGATGAGGAAACGGACCTTAAACCTTTATTATTATTGGTACTATTATTATATAAGCATTTTACTCTCCATTGTGTTTGAGACGCTGAAAAATAGACCGACCGTTAACTTTACGTATCGTAAGAGATGACTAAGCAAGAACGGAGGAAAGCAATGGGAAACAACCTCAGAAGTCATATTCTTCCCAAAATATGTGCTACATATTGGCTGGAGCCAGTGGCGATGTGTATAAGGTACTCGACCGCGGATCAGTATGTGCGGGGTTCTAATCCTGGGCTCGCCCGCTACTGACATCGCTTTCGAGTGAGGAAACTGACGTTAACATTAGCTTTTTTCTTTACATAACGAATGAATATGGCGTAGCCTTTTGTGGAGGGATTAACCTTTTGCTCTATGGAGTGCTCGTTATGGTGAGTGAAAGCAGACTTGGACCTGCCGCCTGCCACTTGACCGCTTGCCACAGAACAATAGAGAGATGTAATATAAGCAATATAAAGTACTGCAGCTGTAGACGTGTAACTTACTGGCTTTATGTTTATACTTACTGAATTGTTGGTTTTATATTTGCATTTATATATAGCATGTTTTGTATTATTTTATGTATAAGATGTGAATATTAAACTTCAAACTCTTCTTTGAAGTTGATTGTTTTAAAGATGGCTAATTTCAGCAGTTCGTGTGTATAAACTAAGTAGGCTGGAGCCAGTGGCGATATCGGTAAGATATTCGACCACGGATCAGAAAGTGCGGGGTTCAAATCCTGGGCTTGCCTGTCACTGACATCGTTTTCGAGTGAGGAAACTGACGTTAACATTACCTGTACCAGCTTCTGTATAAACAAGTTAGCTCATTTCTGGGTATATTTCCTCAGCACATTTCTTTTGCAGATTGGTCTGGTGAATTGATCTGTAATGATGTGTGCTGTGTGGACGTCTCTGACATCATCCCTTAATGAGGAAACGGAGTTAAACCTTTATTATTATTACTATTATTGTTATTATTATTATTATTATTATTACTATCATTATTATTATTATTATTATTATCGTTATGAACTGGATATATTAAATTAAAGCATTATTTTAACAATGGAAGTGTTTTCCATGTTTCTGGTTACGTCAGGACACTAACAGCGTCCACATAGTGTATAGTGTACTATTATTATTATTATTATTATTATTATTATTATACTTAAATGCCCTGCTGTTTTTCGGGAGAGTTTAAGATGTGGATGGTTCAACATGTAGAGGTGTCATTGGTTTGTCCTACAGGTACACATACACAACCCACCTCAAGGCCTTCAGCCCGCCCAGCGAGCTCTTTGGACAGACTACGTGAACCTTGCTAAGACACGTCTTATAGACCTCAAGGTTTGTGCTTCATTTTGTGCTTTTAGTTTGTACTTCATACTCAGGTATGTGCGGGATTCAAATCCTGGGCACGTGCGTCACTGAGATCGCTTTAGAGTGAGGAAACTGACGTTAACCTCAGCTTTGCCAGCTTTTTTCAGAGTTAATTAGAGTACTACCGTCACTCGTGACAACCTTGATTCAGAAATTTCCATTGAGACATGTGTCCCCTATCTCTCTTTCTCTTTCTCTCTCTCTCTCTCTCTCTTCACACACGCACGCACACACACACACACACACACACACACACACACACACACATATATATATATATATATATATATATATTGCACGCAGATAGAATTCTTCGATATAATTATATATATAATTTTATACACATGTTGTTTCTTTTCTTAGTTTATGTTTTTGTAGTTTTTGTTATTTCCTTATTCCTCTCCACTCTCCATAGTTGTTTGTAATTGTTGCCTTTATTAGCTTATCGATTGATAGCCTTCCTACAGCCGGAGGTCCTATTCTTTCAAAGCTGTCAGCACTCATTCTTCAAAAATTGTCACCCTTCGCAATACTGATAACATATCATAACGGCGCACTGGGTCAGGAAGCACTGATGCATGTTTAAGGCCCATTTCCTCATTCCTCGCCATGGTTTTTAGTAATAGTTGCCTTTTTATGGCGCATCAATTGCATCCGTCGCAGATTTAAGAATAACCTTCCATCACCCTGGTATTTTTTCTTTTCTAAGCTGTCAACATTCGGTCTTTCAAGGTGGTCTCCCACAAAGTACTAACCGAAGTCGATATAGCTTAACCTCGATAGTTGACGCGCAACTGAACTAAGTGCGCTAAATCCCGCCGTCAATCGTCTAAACGACCCCGACGTTGATTAACTTTGTTTTTGACGCACAGCTAAACTAAGTGCTAGCCTCCCTCTATGTGTAGTGTTGTGCGTATTGCTATTGTGTAAGCCCGTGTTTTTTCTGGATATACTGAAGAAAAGGCAACTGGTGACTGCACGTGTCGTAAAAGGCGACATGACACTAGGCTGCAAAACAACGTCAGGATGGGTTCTCGATTGGTGAGCGCCTAGGCTCCAAAAATTTCTACGAAATTTTCTACCCTGACCGTTAGTTTTGGTGTGTGCGGGGTTCAAATCCTGGGCACGCCCGTCACTGACATCGCTTTCGAGCAAGGAAACTGACGTTAACATTAATTTTTCCAGCTTTTTAAACACTAGGATTCAAGGGAAGATGGTGATGATGATGATGATGATGATGATGATGACGATGATGATGATGATGATGTAGGATGCGGAAGTGAATGACTTCTTGAATGGGGCGCACATCCAAGCGAGGAACGAAGAAGCTACAAAGGTTTCTCGAGTTATTTCTTTATTTGTACATTTATATTATTAAAAGTAAGATATGTGATAGTAGTTTTGATAATATATTTCAATACAGAGCTTAATTACTGTATTAAGTTTCTGGCATTCGCTTAAAACTAGCTCTCTCTCTTTCTATCTCTCTCACACAACTCTCTATTCTCTATTTTTACATATATTTTGGAACGAAGATTGAGAAGCGGACAAGGATTGGATTTGGACTATCTAACTTTGGATTGGATTGTCATATTAACAATTTTACATTTTTAATATTAAAAAATATACAATTATATTGGTGTTTTGTGAGAAAAAACTTTTAAAGCAGAAAGTTATATTGTTCGTTTAGATTCTAGAAGGCAAAAACTCTTCCCACAGCAATATATGCATTTTTTACTTTATTAATTCACTTTTTAATCTATTTGCATTTTATTTTGTCGCTCTTTTACAAACAAGTGCAGTTATTGATCACCATTTTTTGATCACCGAACTGGCTTTCGTTTAGGACCTTATTTCACCTCAGCACATTTCTTTTGCAGATTGGTCTGGGTGAACTGATCTGTAGTGATGTGTGCTGTTGGAGACGTCCCTGACATCATCCTTGGATGAGGAAACGACTTTAAACCTTTATTACTATTATTATTATTATTATTATTATTATTATTATTATTATTATTATTATATCTCTGTTTAATACTGAACTGCAAGATGACAGTCAATGAATTAATTCTTGATAACTTCAAAAATTAAAGCATTATTTTAACAGTGGAAGTGTTTTGCATGTTTCTGGTTACGTCAGGACACTAACAGCGTCCACATAGCGTTTCTGAACCACATCGCGATCGTCACCTAACACGTCAGTGATCTCATTGTCGAGGTTCAACTGTTCACCAGTAATTTGTTCATTCAACTCTTCCAATTCAGAGTCCTGCAACTCACCGGGCTCGCTTTCCGCAACGCTATAAATCCTTTCCACGATTCCATTAGCGGATTCTGCACGTTCAGACATAAGTCCCAGCGCCCTTCTCCCTGCCTCCCTTGTCGTATTATTATTATTATTATTATTATCTATATGATTATTCAGATAGCTGAGCAACTACAGACAGAAGTCAACACGGCCGTTCTGATGTTTGAGAAATCTGGAAAAATACCTGTTAACCTTCTGGAGACCAGGTTACCCCTTTATTTACTAGTGAGATAATCAACTGTTTAAACCTCAAAAGTTGCTTAAACTACTGTTTAGTCACCATTTGATATTCTGTATGCTTGAATCGTAAAGTAATGCATAGCTGGACGCCTCTTTTCGCACGTTTACACCGCTGTTTTGCTAATGAATTGATTAAGAAATAATATTCTAGTGCTGTTTACGAAGTAAGCTGATTGGTGAATCAGCCTGAAGGACAGCTTTGTCATTGGCTGAGTACTATAATTTTGGCGTTGATTTTGTAATTAGATTAACCCATAAGATTTATTAGATTAACCCATAACTTAAACAGGTAAAAATAATTTTATAATTTTGGCGTTGAAAATGGACTAAATTGCCCAAAGGATTTAATATATGATATTAGAAAGTGACAGATATCAACATAGTTGATCATTTCACTATATAGTACGTGTTTATTTAATTTTTTTAATCATCACGCAACATTCATTAGTGAATACCAAAAATTTTAAATAGTTGTTTAACCTACAACAGATGCGCAAGCAATATGCTGATAAAGACGAACTTAATAACTGCCATCATCAGTCTCTCTTTATCTCTACCCATTTCACTTGAGCGATGTTATGGATAATTTTGGCCCATTTAAGTGGCGATTCTGTTAATTTTCGTACTGCTTGTTTTTTAAATGTTGGTGTTTTACTATTTGTTACTTTTTACTTTATTTATTGATAATTAAATTAACAATATATTAATAATTATCTTACAATTAATAATTATAGAATGTCTTAATAGCGTAGGGGTAACGTCATGAAATCTTTAATGGCAGATGAGGTGAATTGAACCCTTGCGAGTTCGAATCCCAGCCGCGCCGATCTGAGAATAAAATCTCGGACTTTCACTGGACTGATTACACGGAAAATGGACTAAATTACGTAGCGATTTAAACATGTGATAATAAAAATGATAGATAACAACATTGTTACTCATTTCACTATAATGCGTGTTTACTTTTTTTAACAAGGCATCTGAAGGAAGTTTGTTGTAAATTAAGATTTAGAATCATTTGTAATTATTTATTGTCGCAGCATATTCCGGAGACCATATTTTGTTGGAAAATTTCTGCCTGCATTACTACAACCGCGCCTGGTATGCTCTTGATTCTTTCTGTCGAATGTTTGGATTACCCTAGTTCTTTCTGTCGAATGTTTGGATTACCCTAGTTCTTTCTGTCGAATGTTTGGATTACCCTAGTTCTTTCTGTCGAATGTTTGGATTACCCTAATTCTTTCTGTCGAATGTTTGGATTACCCTAGTTCTTACAACTGACTAGAATTAAACAACAGGCTAAAATGATAAAATTTAATTAATTTTATTTAGTTTCGTTTTTTAATCATTTTATTTTTATTTTTTAAATTTTAACTAACCGAGCGCTCGACTGTCTTGCAGTTAAATGAAGTTTTGACTGATCGATGAGTATAATTCGTTAATTTTCGTTGATTTATTTGTTTATTTATCGATATACTTGTGGATTATTGATTGATTGATTTTCAGTTACCGCAGTCTGGTGATGCAAGATCATTGTTGGCTGATCAGTTGCACAGGTCGCATATTTGTTTTTTCACAGGTCGTCTATTTATTTTTTACTTTAGTATATTATGCATTTAAATTTATTTCATTTGTAGATCACATTCAGTTACATTACTTTCTTCGTATTTTGAATATCACTCTCTCTCTCTCAATCTCTCTCTCTCTCTTTCTCTCTCTCTCTCTCTCTTTCTCTCTTAACGATAAGTTAACAATTAGTTAACATTATATGTTGAAATTTTACATAGTAAATTACTCATAGTTGAATAGCACTTTTGGAATTGGCACCGTTTGCACCTTGCATTTGCTGTGTTCTTTTTGTACTTTTGCTGTGTTCTTTGTGTACTTTTGCTCACTTCCTTGAATTTTTTGCAATGGTGCTCTATGTTGTCATGGACAATAGTATCACTGTATTGTTATTACTATTATTGAATTGATCTTGCTTTTTAATGGAGTACTTAGTTTCGAATTAATTAAAAAGTCCGTCGCTTTAATTTTGTAACGTATCTGGTCACTTCTCTCTGTCTTTCTCTCTCTCTCTCTCTCTCTCTCTCTCTCTCTCTCTCTCTCTCTTCAGTGCACTGTCTAGTGGCAGGTTCAAGGTGCATATTCATACTCAAAGTCTGTTTTCTCGCTCCATAATAGCACTCCTTAGATCAACAAGTTAATTCCTTCACAAAGTCTATGCTTTATCCATACCTTTTGTAGTCTATAGCTTGGGAAAAATATGACTTCTGAGGTGGTCTGGTCACTTATATAAGGTTAATCAATTTAGGAATTGAGATGTTAAAATGATATGTCATGTCATGTGATCATCCTGGGGCTGGTTCCAGCCAAAGATTTCTCTATGATGTTCCTCCACAAAACTCTATTCTTTGCCATTTCCTCGATGTTCATTCTTTCTAATCCTTCTGTTCTTCGATAAATGCCAACTCCAGCAGCCTTCATGTCTTCTTCGAGGCAGTCCTTCCATCTTCATTTAGGTCTTCCACGCTGTTCTCTTGCCGTCTGCAGTATATAAATTTCTAAATAAATTTAACCTTCTGTTCTTCCATAAATGCCAACTCCAGCAGCCTTCATGTCTTCTTCGAGGCAGTCCTTCCATCTTCATTTAGGTCTTCCATGCTGTTCTCTTGCCGTCTGCAGTATATAAATTTCTAAATAAATTTAAATAACTGTATAGCAATTTAAATATATCATATATATATATATATATATATATATATATATATATATATATATATATATATATATATATTTATATTTATATATATATATTTATATATATATATATATATAAATTTAAGATTCCTACCAACGTCAGAAAGGGCATTAGCTACCCTGGTTAAACTGGGATTTAAGGGAAGATGATGATTTAAATTTAAATATCTTTCGAATATATAATATAATATAAAATGATATAACGTGGTTGATATTAGGGCTGGTAAGGTATCAGACTCGATGTACAGTGAATATAAGCAGGCTTGCCGTAATCTGGAGTCTCAACTAATTGGCGGTATAATTTTTACTATTACTTAATATGTTAGTAATAAATACAATTGCAATAATAAATCCTGTTTAATTCATTTACTAAAAATGAATGTATGAAGCATTTTTATGACTTCATTTCGGATTTCTATTGCGTTATTTTGCTAGCGTTTTTTAATGGTTCTGTAAGGGTGCTGAAGATTTTTTTATTATGTCTCGTTATCTACTACAGTCATCAACGATTACCTAATAATCGCCAGTGCTTACCTGACAATCAGCAACGATTACCTGACAATCATCAGCGATGACCTGACAATCATAATTGATTACCTGACATTTGTAATTGTCAGGTAATCACTGATGATTGTCAGGTATTCGTTGCTGATTGTCAAGTAATCACTGATAATTATCAGTGATTACTTGACAATCAGCAACGATTACCTGACAGTCATCAGTGATTACCTGACAATCAACAGCGATTACCTAACAATCATCAGTGATTACCTGACAATCATCAGTGATTATTTTACAATCATCAGTGATTACCTGACAATCATCAGTGATTACCTGACAATCATCAGTGAATACCTGTCAAGCATCAGTGATTACCTGACAATCACAAGTGAATACCTGTCTAGCATTCTTGATTATGTGACAATCATCTGTGATTACCTTACAATCATCTGCGATTTTTTGTTGTTGATGATGATGATGATGATGATGATGATGACGACGACGACGTCGACGACGACGATGATGATAATTATGATGATGATGACGATAATTATGATGATGCTATATATGAAGATTCCTGTTTGTGTAGGAGTCTTTGATGAGATTGCAGGTAATGATGATGGAGATGATGATGATGATGATGATAATCATGATCATCATCATCATCATGCTATGTATGAGGACTTGTGTTTGTGTAGGAGTCTTTGATGAGATAGGAGGTAATGATGATGGAGATGATGATGTGATGATGATGATGACCAGTGAGGAAGCTCTTCAGAAGATTCTCGATGACTTTCGTGATCTATTCATAATGTCTGTGCAGCGGTGCGGATCTAACGTTGACCTGGGTTCTCTTCGTTACTTCCAATTGTTATAATTAATTGTTATAATTAATTGTTATAATTGTTTGATTTGTTTTCTGCTATTTTTCTTCCTGTCAGCTGTTGAATAGGAAATAGATGTAATCCTTCAATGCTTAGCATAATTTTACTAATTTAGGTGACATGGGATGTAATTAAAATTGTATTCATTTTCTTCTCCCCCTCTCATTCTCTCTCTCTCTCTCTCTCTCTCTCTCTCTCTCTTAGTGCACTGCTCACTGGCAGGTTCATATAGAGCACACCCTATATCAAAAAAGGCCATGCCAAGCTTAACGTCAGTTTCTTGCTCTTTAGCATGACAGTGACAGGGAGAGCACTGGATTCGAACACTGATCCGCTGTCGAACAACTTGCAAACGTGCTACACTCTGTACAGAGTTGGATCAAGTTTTTCCCTTCACAAATAGCTATGTCTTATCTTCACCTTATCTGCATAAGGTAAAGATAAGGCATAGTAATATTCTATACCTATAGTAATGCTTATAAGGCATAGTAATACTCTAACCTATATTATTACCTATAAGGCATGGTCATACTCTATACCTATAGTAATACCTAAAAGGCTTAGTAATATTCTATGCCTATAGTAATATTCTTGTATTTGTTTTATTTCAGAAGCAAATCGACTGCTGTCGAGTCTCTCAGATAAGATTTGTGAAGTGATTAAAGTTGATCCGCTCACGGCCCGGACATCATCAGATGAAAGCCTGATCGTTGATCTTACCTGTACTGAAATTAACAAAGATCTCTTCAAAGTAAGTAGATCAGATTCAGCTATTAGATTTCAATTTTTGTTGCTGTCATGTAACATCAGCATCATCATCTTCCTTTGAATCCCAGTTTAACTAGGGTCGGGATACAAATAGACAGTCTCAAGTCCTCTCTGTCCTACAGCATATCATTAGTCAATCCCCTATTTGAGACTTTTCCATTCGTTTAAATTTTTTATAGCTATTTTTGGAGCTTAGGCGCTCACCATCCGAATGTCCTTTCTGACGTTCGTGCGGATATTGGTGCTTTAGTCGCCTTCTACGACACGTGCGGTCACTGGTTGGTCAATTCCTCAAACAATCTGGACATAACACAACACGCTGTCATGTAGCCTACTGTTTAATTTGTCTATCTCGGTACAAATTTTACGAGTAACAGAAACATACAGAGAGCAGTAATAAACAAACAAACGATATGAAAGTGGCAACCACTAAAGAGCCTGAGCTCTGGGCGGCAATACGATATATATAATTATTAGTAAAAGTTAGATGAAGTCTCTCTCTCTTAGTGCACTGCCTACTGGCAAATCCATGGTATATAACGCCTCCACTCTTCTCTGTCTTCCGCTTTCCTCATCATTTCCACATATGAGTGGGTCTTTAAATCATCTAGCATCTCAAGTCTAAATTACACAAATTTCTTTAACACCCTTATTTTTAATAATACATTCTAAAGATTAGATTCAATTGCTTTACTTTTACATTAAGTTTACTGTTGAATTACAAGGGCCTAGGGTGGGAAGGGGAACTAGCATCATGGAAGCTCTTAAGGTGGACGGGATAAAGCGAATTTTCAAATAAGAATTCCGTTTTCATCTAAGCACCATTCAACAGAATATTGCGATTCTTTTAATTCATCGACAGCACTGTCAAGGAATTATTTTGTATGAATAATTCGTAAATTAATGATTTATAAATCAATAAGAATTATATGATTGATAGCCGATTGATAGATTACGAGATTCAAAATAAAATTAGTGATTAATTGGATATATATTACTAGGCTAAGTGATTTTTTAAATATTTCATGTTATTGTTTTATATAATTACTGTTAACTAATTTAATTACCGGTTTATTGGTATTTATAAAATGAATATATGACCTATTAGCCATGTCTAATCGTAAAATGTCCATTAAGAAAGTGTATACATCATAATCACAAGAGTCATACAAAATAGAATTGCAGAAAGGGTGGATAAAGCTTTAAAGGAGAATCAATATGGTTTCAGGAAAGTACGAAGATGTTCAGATCAGATATACCTGATTGGCTCGCCCGTCACTGGCATAGCTTTTTCGAGTGAGGAAACTGACGTTAATATTAGCTTTTTACCTTTTAAAGGTTTAACGTCCTTTTCCTTATCCACGGATGATGCCAGGAACTTTTAAACTTCATAGTGTTATTTTAACCGCGCTGCACGTAATTATTCTATTGATTCAGGTTGCGCACATGCTTCTCAACACCTTCTGTCAGTCTGTCTATGCCTTGAACCAGCTCAACCCTACCTGCTCTACCACTGACCTGCTCACTAGGTTCCTTTCCACTATCCTCCAATATCAAACTCTATTTCAGTCTGTCTGCGTCATTGCCCACCAGCTATTTCTGTCTGCAGAGAACATAAGCACGCTTCACTGCCCCGGGCTGGCTGCATTCGTCGCGCATTGCGAATACGATAAGATATCCGGCAGGGGTAGCTCTGTCGCTGATCCTAACACGTCGAAGCGCTGCAGTATCGCCACATATTTTATTCACGCGTTACCATATTCCTGTCGAAAATCCCAGCAGTTTAGTCTGAGATTTGCTCTGGATTACGCGTGGTATGTGGAGTTGTCGTTTAGAGGGAGGCGAGTGAAGGATGGCGGTGATGTGACTGTTGTAACTCGTCACGAGAACGGCATTGAAGCGGATTGCAAGGGCGTCACGTGTGTTGTGGATATGAGTGTAGAGGATTCTGCTTCAGAGGAATGTGAGAGTAGAACTGGGTGTACTTCTCTCAGGACTAAATCCTCGAGTGGTAGAGGCTTTGAATGCAAGACTGCCAGAATTAGAACTTCAGACAACATAAGAGGATGTAGATTTCAAGCTACTACTGCTGCTACTGCTACTGCTGCTGCTGCTACTAGTGCTACTACTGCTAACGCTGCTGCTACTGCTGCTGCTACTAATGCTACTGCTGCTTTTGCTACTGCTGCTAATACTACTGCTAATGCTACTGCTGCTACTGCTAATACTACTGCTGCTAATGCTGCTGCTACTGCTGCTGCTACAGCTGCTGCAACTAATGCTGGTGATAACGGCTGTGAATTACAAGAAGGCTGCCCTATGATTAAATTATCAGAAGATCTTCATCTACCGAGATGTGTTCTAGGCGCTGTAGGTTATCTTTCGCCTCGACTTTTTCCAGAAATACGTAAGGATATGTATCCACCTTACTCCGAAGATTCTCTGGCTGTGTCGCTACAAAGATTCCTGAGTAAGTGGTCGTTGAATGCATGCAGAGGCCTCGTGTCGTTCTCTGATTGGCTGGAGATAGAGTTAGGCTTTATAATCTACGACCAGTCTGAGACTAAAGATCTGCTGGCCTATTACGATTGGATGGTATCTTCTGGACATCATCCTCTAAGCTGTAATGATCCTGAAGATAGATTTTCTGACTCTGACTGTTCTGTTGATCCAGTTGTTGGTTACTGCAGTGCACTGTTGAGTTCCGTGTTGGACTGGGACATTGGATTCAGGAAGTCTATAGCGGAGGATCCAGTGGAATGCTCACATGTGGCTGGTTGTGTCAAGAGAAAGAGAAGGATTGAAGGACGCAGCTGTACGAGAGCTCTACTGGTGTCGTTGCTACAGGTTAATTTAATTAATTAGATTGTTATAATTTGTTTTCCTTTTTTCGTTTGGTATCGTTCATCACAGCTCTGATTAAACAAACAATAGGAACGTGCATGTAGTTAGATAAACAAATAACAATACAAAAGAGGCTACCATAAAAGAGCCATAGCTCTGTTCGGTTATACCATAATTAGTAGCTACAGCAGAGTCTAATTGAGTATTTATAGCAGAGCCTAATTAATTAAATTTTAATTAAATCAAATATTATGTCCAGCAGTTAGCTGGGAATTGAGGGCTATCAATCAATCAATCATATAACCACAGGATGATAATAAACGTAAATATTATGCAACTATAGCAGCACTAAAATTACGACTTTCTATTAGCATTAAGATTATGACTCTGTTCGATATTGCCCGTGACTCACTAACCTGTGTGTATCAAGAATTCGATGCAGAAGTCTAAATTTAAAATATAATCAAATAGTTTAAAATTCTATTAATGCAAAGTAACATCAGTGTTACCACTATCTCCTGATTTCTTATATGATATTTTGCAGAAACTCTCCTCGCAGAAGATGTCTCATTCGGAGAGTGGATGGTTCTGGAAGGTTTGGAAGAAGAGAATTGACAACATTACCTGCAATTTTCAGGAAAATTTGCAGCTTGAAAGTCGATTGGCTGTAGAAACGGACGCCATGTTTTCTCTAGCAGCTTTACTTCCGCCCCACACACCACTGAACAGTTTTCAGGAATCAGCGACCGCATTATCCAAATGCTATTCTGTTTTTAGTCGTCTTGGTTTGAATGAACTTATCAATGCCATAAACTCAGTCTTGGGAAAGTACTGCAGAGATGACTACGGGTTTTCCCTTCGTTGTGAAATTACCGCTTCAGTGTTGGCAACGTTAAATGAAGTGGAAGCTGACTCGTCCTGTTGTGTGATGTCGCTAATTGAACTCTGTCCACTATTGGCTACGTCTTGTATCGTTCACTTCGACTCGTTGTCTCTTTGGTTTGATAACCTGAGACTATCAACTGATAAAAGAACATCGAGCAGAATTGATCAGATTTTTACATCAGCTGCGGATGATAACGTTAGCGCTTTTAGTGCAGTGGATAACACTGAAGTTCCCAACTCCAAACGACTAAAGACTTCTGAAAGAAATGAACGCGGCGCCACTTCATGTCGATATATCGATGCAAAGGGACAAGATACTGACGATAAATCTTCTTCTATAGGAACATCTGGCACTTCGTCACGTAGATATATCGATACAAAGGGACAAGAAGATGACCGTAAACCTCATTCTGTGAGAAAATCTGCGCGGCAGAACTTACCAGAATCAGGCAAGAGAACCCTTGCAGCAGAATACTGTCGAGTCCTCAGTGATATCGTGTGGCAAGCTAGGAAAGCTCTAGCTTCATACGACACAAAACGGGATAAAGAACCATCCATTGAACCTATGGACGTTGAATTTGGCAACCTGAAAGAGGAACCGAACTATGATTGGTTGTACGCTGTAGCATTAGTAGTGGAAATAACTAAAAAGCTTAACCGTGTACTTTCAAATTCCGATTCCGTCCTTTCGGAAATACACCGAAAGATTGATAGCGACATACTGAAAGTTCACAAGATCCATCGCTCTAAGACCAGTGGCGGTGTCGTTAGGAAAGGCGACGCTGATGCAGCCATAGGGGTGAGTGAGTTTGGAATAGCAGTGGTGCAGAGCTTGCTTATCCTTTACACCGAACACTTGCTGCAAGGAAGATCGTCTGACTCTATTTTGAAGTTGATATCTAACGTGTGGAACAGTTACCCTGCTCTCATTAAGCACAGTGTTTCTGAGACCAGTGCAAGGGAGACTGCACGCCGTAGTGAATCGTCTGATACATCAGCTATAGCTGCCAAGCAGAAACTAGACTACGGTTGTACGTCTGATAAAAAGAGATATAGTGACTCTGTTCTGGACTGTATCGATGCCGATGTAAATTTTACGTCCTGGGAAATCCCAGAAGATCAACGCACCTCTGCTGGAAGCAGTAGGACGGATAAAGCCACCACATCGTCTGCAGCGACCGATGACAACGGACTAAAACTGCGGAACACATCCGAGTGGTTCCGTGTAAATGAAACAATGCTGGCTCTCTCTTCCCCCGTTGCTAGAAAATTCTCTATCGTCGGATTTCTCAACATAGTCGTTAAATCATCTGAGTCTAAGGAGAGATTTCAGCTATCAGCTGGTCTGATTGAACCTCTATTGAAGTGTCACAACGCTTACACTAGACTCTATGACTTTGAGACGATGAATCAGAGTTCCTGTCGAACGAGTGGATCTTACAGAGTGAACTGCGACTCGAGATATGGACCGGTCAATAGCCGCCTGTCCTCGGATGAAGCCGCTAAGAGCGGCAGGCGGCCTGAAGCTTCGGGCGAGTTTGACGAGAACGTGATTGGTTTGGTTCTACTGCAGAAGTCAGCTCGACTGTTGAGTGAAGCTGTGGGAAGAGCCTCATCTGAAGAATTAAGGATGATAGACAGCAGAGTTCTCGATGATACAGAGTCGAGTGTCAGAATAGGCATTTTGGGAAAATTACTTCCTTCAAAATTACAAAAATAATAATAATAATAACCGTTTTTTATTCAATGATATCTTACATCATTATCATCATCATATTCCCTTAAATCCTAGTTTAACCTGGGTAGGGATACGAATAGACTTTCTCCAGTCCTCTCTGTCCCACACCATATCATCAGCCAATCCCCTATTTTGCATGTACTTCTTAATTACTGCATTTTTCAATGATATCTGAAACAACGCAGAAATGTTGGACATTTAGAAAAGGAAATAAACTAACTGATAACACAAAATAATTCATTGCAATGAATTTATGGACTGGAGCTACTTCTCTGAAAATAAAAAAAATCGGAATACTTTATACTCAGCAAAGAACATAGAAGATAGGGAGAGTTTATGTTTATTTCAGAATCACACGCCACTACAATATTACATACAAGTTGTATGAAGTCCAAAATAATATACAGATGAAGTCATATCAGAATAAATATTTCAGTCAAAATTACAACCAGCACGTAATTATTAATTATAACATGTCTATTCTATCAGTGGGCCTACTAGCAGTTCCATGTATTTGATCTCAAATAGAGGCTGCCAAAACAGCGACTAGCGCCATATTTGCTAGTTACCTCAAGTTTCCGGATAGATTGCATATAGACCGGCAATGGTTCTGAAATATCTTCAGTATTGTATACTCTAGTCGAGTGGTTTCCGTAGTTTTGTATGTTTCTATGTCCGCTCCTTTGGTGGAATAACAGTTACACTGGGATTTCATTTCTCTACGGATGTTCAAATTTCTGAAATACGATTTTTCTTTTTCTTTGTTTAACGATACAGGCATCATAAATAGTTATTTAAGGAGTTACCTAATTTAAAATTGTATCTGAAAATACTCGTATACCTGAATGATGTTGTACAATTATAAGCAAGTCACTTAATATTGGGCTAGAACACATTGCAATTACTTAGTGGTGCGAATTGATATGTAGAATGGGATAGTAGAGGATAGTAGAAAGGAATCTAGAGAGCAAGTCAGTTAAATCTGTAGAATACTATAATATTGTCTCATGCTAATTGCCCGATCTTAAGTGTTAGCGTTATTATACGTGCTATTTTGACACTGAGTTGTAACTTGGAGTTTTTGTAGCGTTGTTTTCCTTTATTGAATGTCGACTGACTGAAAGAGTTCCATTCAATTGTAATTATAGAAATTGTAATTATAATTATAGAGACCATGGAATATAGTGTTGTCTTTAAGTTGTTTAAATGGATCAACAGTGGTAGCTGTTTCATTGTCAATACTGACTAATTTGTGTGTTATATTATTGTATGATTATTGAATATCTCAATAGCGTAGGGGTAACGTCATGATGTTTTAATAGCAGATCCTGAGGTGAATTGAACTCTCGCGGGTTCGAATCACAGCCGCGCTGATCTGAGAGTAAAATTTCGGACATCCACTGGACTGGTTATACGGAAAATGGTTTAAATTGCCTAACGGTTTAACATGTGGTATTAAAAGTGATAGATGTCAACGCAGCTGATCATTTCACTATGATGCGTGTTTACTTTTTTGTTATTACCTGTGATGTAAATTGCAATAATAAATCTCTGTGAACCAATAAAATCTGTTAAAGAATTATGTCCTCTAATCAGCGCACTGTACGAGAGCATTTTAATTCAAGTGAAAATAGCTGGTAAAGCTCATGTTAACGTCGGTTTTCTCACTCGAAAGCGATGTCAGTGACGGGAGAGCCCAGGATTTTAACCCCGCACATACTGATCCACTATCGAGTACCTTACCGACATCGCCACTGGCTCCAGCCACTATTACCCCTCTGAAAGCTGCCATTTTGTTCAATATTCTTGTGCAGAATTTGGTGTATTAGTCTTACAAAGTTCAATCAAATAAATTTTAAAGAATGATTCATATGGCTGAAGTTGGTTAATTGAAAACTATAGTGATATGTGCTGTGGGGACGTCCCTGACATCATCCCTGGATGAGGAAACGGACGTTAAACCTTTATTATTATTATTGTTATTATTATTATTATTATTATTTTTTTTTTATTATTATTTTTTTTTTGTTATTATTATTATTATTATTATTAAATTAGAAATATCGTCCCAATCATAATGAAAAAATTAAAAAATGAAGTTCCAGAGACGAGGCAAAGGTAATGAAAATGAGGAGGATAACAGGGGTGCTTGATTTTAGCCCTATATAGATTCAAATGAAACATGGGTTGAAAGTTAGGGGGCTGAGCAGTGAGCGCCCAAGTTGGGAGAAGTTTAGCCCCTCGTCTCGTCCCTTAAATTATAAAAAACTACTTTTTCTTAAAATTTCTTGAGCAAAATTATTAAATCTAAGAATTACCTACATGGATCTTCAACATCTGAACTCCACACGGCGGACTCTCTGCTCATATTATAGTATTATACATTTTGCTGCGTATATTTGCCTATTCTACAAATTTTGTCAACTAGGGCTATCTTTAACAAATTTAGTTTTTTCTTCGTAATTATGGGTATTCAAACAGTATGACAAGTAATCACTCATCACTACAGTTTTAGGCATCAATAATTAATTGTCCAATTCATAAAAATGTGGATGCTGCATACACGATTAACCTTCCATGGACTAAAGAAGAAATCCATCGTTTTCTTAATGATAGCTAAATTTAGAGCACTTTCTTAAATTTAGCGCAAATACTTGCTTGCATTAACGAAGCTAGTCAACGTCGGTCTCGGTTAATACTGTGATAGACTACCGATTTGAAGACCTACTGTTGCCAGATTTAAACTGAAACCTCGAAGTGTTGAAATATCGTATTCTTAAATCCGCGCTTGTCGCAATCGAATCGTTAAACCTAAGGCAACAATTGCTAATCTTCAGGGAGGGATGGATGAAATAAAGAAATATACTAAAGCGATAACTTCTTCTTAAGTGCACTGTCAAGTGGCAGGTTCAAGGTACATATTCATACTCAAAGTCTGCTTTCTCGCTCCATAAGAGCACTCTTTAGATCAACAAATTAATCTCTTCACAAAGGCTATGCCTCATTCATACCTTATGCAGCCTATGGCTTGGGAAAATTATGGCGTCTGAGGTGGTTTCCCGTTGCCTTCCTCAGTTAGGTGGATTAATTACCATTTAAACCTGGAGGAAAACATTGGAAAACATGGTGAGGTGGGTCCCCTCTTGCCATCCTCAGCGCCTGCCTTTAGTCGCCTCTTATGTACACGCGGCAGATTATTTGCGGCTGCCCTATTCTGCACTGATCCAACCACACCCGAGCACAACACGGGGATAACTAAACATACTATATTAAAGCAATAACTAAGTTTAATATATTAAACGTTTGGCTTGTCATCGATGTACCTTTGGACTGATTTTCTGGATTTTGGAATTTGCACCGTTTTTGGTCATTCTATTGCTCGACGGCTTGATTTTGTCTCAATAGTGCTTGATGTTGTCATTGATGACTGTAGCACTCTAATTGTTATTATTAATTGTTAGTATTAAAGAAATAAAAATGATTAAGATCTTAGACTTTGCTGATGACTAAAAGAATAATCTGAAACCCTCATATCAAACTTAGAAATTTTTATATTTAGTAGTACAATTTTGTTTACAGTAATATTAAAATCTCATAGACTAAAAAGCACGTTTTTCTAATTTATACACTGCCAAATATATGTATATTTACATATATAGCGAATTTATGTAAACAAACAGGATTTTATATAAAAATAATAAAATTTAACTTTGGTGAATTTTGTTATCGTCTAAGGAATTAAAAATATTAAATGTTATCTGATGATTGTATGAAGGATATGCACTAATATAGTAATATTTAAGTAATTTCAGCAGCTCTTGCTGTTTCGTTTTTATTCGTTTTAATGAATGTCAAAAATCATATGCTTTTTATGCAACCATCGTTGACGACTTACCATAATTTCCCAGAACAACAATGGTTTTTTATGCTACAATCGTTCACGATTGTCTAATAATAGATCTGATTAAAAAATTTATCTAGCAAATAATTTGCTGTGATGGCATCGAGATGATTTTTCGTTTAAGTGAGTCTATGATTGCAAAAGTTAAAAGTTGGGATACAGTATATGGTAAATTTATATACTGTATGTCAACTAATAACGTATAAAATTTGTTAAATAATTGATTTTGCATGTGCCATTTGATACTAAGCTAACTGCGGGGTAGGGTAGTGAAAAGGGTGATATCCAATGTCTGATTTTAACTGGGATACTCATAATGACCATCAATAAGGCTCGTGGGAAAGATCATTTTCGATCCTGTATTTTTTATGTAAGTACAAGAAGGCTGTTATTTTGTGAGCGGAAAGGATAAAGCTCCCTGTGTTGTGCTCGAGTGTGGTTAGACCACTGCAGAATAGGGCAACCGCAAACAATCTGCTGCATGTATGTAAGAGGCGACTAAGGCAGAAGCTGAGGATGGAAAGAGGGGACCCACCTCACCATTAAATATATTCCCCCAGGATTAAATGATAATTAATCCATCTGACTGAAGAATGGGAATCCACCTCAGAAGCAATACTTTTCCCAAGCTATAGGCTACATAAGGTATGGATAAGGCATAAACTTTGTGAAGGGATTAACTTGTTGTTTTAAGGAGTGCTCTTATGGAGCGAGAAGGCAGACTTTGAACATGATTATGTACCTTGAACCTGCCACTTGGCAATGCACTGAAGAGAGAGAGAGAAGAAGAAGGATAGAGCTAAACCAGTGCTTTTGGTTGACATGTTTTGGGTTTAAATCTTTGGTTTTAAATGTTTTCAAGCTAAGCTGTATCAAAAGTCGCTTTCATTTAATTGTGCAGCATATATTCTTTCAGTTTATATAAAACTGTCCATTCTTCAAATTAATTGAAATAATTAATTAATTTGTTTTTTGAAATAAACATAGTTCTCTCTCTCTCTCTCTCTCTCTCTAATCGAATATCACCCATGTGAACATACTTATTCACTTATTGAGAAGTCCATATTTATTGGCGGCTGATGATATGCTGCCAATAATTGAACTACTATATTCTAATACATATATAACTATATATTCCGGTTGAGAATGTACTGGTTAATATTTACTTAACTGATTTTAAACAAAAACGGGGGGAAAATCCTGTGTTGTCCCATCACTGATATATTTTCAATTTATGAAACGTTTTCATGGCCGATTGTAATTTTTTAGGCATTTAGCTTCAAAATTACAACTATAAAATCTGTGTTGATTTCATTTTTGAGTAACTCGCAGATCTTTATTAGTTAAACATTGACAGTATCGGGATATTTGAAAGAAGTTGGTAAAATCTGCGGTTGAAGCAAACTGAGCTGAGATTCGCTAACTAGATGGCACATGCCTCAATATCGCGGGGTTCGGTTTATTCCACAATGAGAGAGCTAAGCTTCCACATGCACGGCAGCTCATCCAGCTTTAGCGGCTCAGTGAAGGGATCGCTGGGGAGCATCATGGATGACGATGATGGACAGGATCTCAAAGCGGCGCTGGAAGCCTACTGGACGCTTCCACGCCCGTTCACGTGCAAGCGGCACACGGAACGGATAGAGGCTTATAAGGCTCTGACGCCAACGTGGCGTATGAAAGAAAGGGTGCGTGTCTTGATTGTAGCTGAAGGATCTAATATATATTGGACATGATTTATGATATATATATATATATTTATATATATATATATATTATGTGTATTAGATATACTATATATATTTTATATATCTCTTCTTCTTCAGTGCACTGCCAAATGGCAAGTTCAAAGTACATATTCATACTCAAAGTCTGTTTTCTCGCTCCATAAGAGCACTCCTTATATCAACAAGTCAATCCCTTCACAAAGTCTATGCCTTATCCATACCTTATGTAACCTATAGCTTGGGCAAAATATGGCTTCTGAGGTGGTTTCCCGTTACTTTCCTCAGTTTTGTGGATTAATTACCATTTAATCCTGGGGAAAATATTTCATGGTGAGGTGGGTCCCCTCTTGCCATCCTCAGCTCCTGCCTTTAGTCGCCTCTTACGTACACGCGGCAGATTGTTTGCGGTTGCCCAATTCTGCAGTGGTCCAACCACACCCGAGCACAACACGGGTAATATATATATATATATATATATATATATATATAATATATATTTAAATGAATGTTACAGATACTTAATTTAAAGATCCACTAGTATATGAACATGAAGATGAAAACGGAATAAGAGAAAAGTGAAAGCCTTATATACCATGTCATGTGGTCAGTGCACTGATATATATATATATATATATATATATATATATATATATATATATATATATATATACACACACATATATATAATTATATACATTAGGTGTGTACTGGATTAGATTTTTTCAAAGCTGCCAATTTGATTTGCTTTGTTGGTAAGCTTTTATTGTAGAGTGTATTAAATTTATTTGTAAATTGAGCGATTACTTAAGTTGATTTATTGATTGATTGAACTGCTGGCTAACAGATTGATTGGTTGATTGACTGATTGATTGGTTGGCTGACTGACTGACTGATTGATTGGTTGATTGTATTGATTGATTGGTTGATTGACTGATTGATTGATTTGTTGAAAGATGAAGACAGTAAGTGTTGCATTGGTCCTATGTCTCAACGTTGATTGTATTGATTGATTGATTGATTGACTGATTGATTGATTGGTTGATTGACTGAATGATTAATCGGTTGATTGACGGCTTGATTGAATGATTGATTGACTGACTAATTGATTGATTGATTGATTGACTGACTGATTGATTGATTGATTGACTGATTGATTGATTGGTTGATTGACTGCCTGATTGATTGATTTGTTGATAGATGAAGACAGTAAGCGTTGGATTGGTCCTATGTCTCAATGTTGATTGTATTGATTGATTGGTTGATTGACTGATTGATTGGTTGATTGACTGATTGATTGGTTGATTGACTGAATGATTAATTGGTTAATTGATGGCCTGATTGATTGATTGATTGATTGACTGACTGATTGATTGATTAACTGATTGGTGGATTGGTTGATTGACTGCCTGATTGATTTATTGATTGATAGATGAAAACAGTAAGTGTTGCGTTGGTCCTATGTCTCAATGTTGGTGTAGACCCACCCGATGTTGTAAAGATATTCCCTTGTGCAAGGCAGGAATGCTGGATGGGTGAGTTCTATCAATTAATAAAATAATTAATCTGCCTCATTAACATTATTATTTAAAATTAGATATTTCTTACTATTAATAATAATAACAACAATTAGAGTGCTACAGACATCAATGACAACATCGAGCACTATTGAGACAAAATCAGGCCGGCGAGCATAAAGAAGGTCCAAAAACTGTGCAAATTCCAAAATCCAGATAATCAGTCCAGAGTAAAGGGAATTAAAGAAAAGGAGATTGAGGCGCAGGTCGCTGCTCATGGACACCGGATGGAAAAGAGAGGTGGAAAAGATAGGTCTTCAACTGCTGTGAGTACTAGCTGTTACTAAGCACTCTAAGTGTATGCATATTCGTTTATTAGCCTTAGCAGTCGAGGTCTGAGAGGGCGTGGCTATGAATATACTAGTGTGCTTATTAGCTGCTACTGTTAATATTTTTAAATATGGTTAAACTTGTTATTCTTTATAAAGCAGACTTTGTGGAAAGACTTACAAAATGTCTAAATTATTTTTTTGTTTTATTTCTATATAAATAGTATTAGGGCATTCGGTTGATGAGCGCCTAGGCTCCAGAAATTGCTACAAAAATGTAAACGAATGGAAAAGTCTCAAATAAGGGATTGACTGATGGATTATATGATGTGGGACAGAGAGGGGTTGAAAGTTTGAAACAGTCTGTTCGTATCTCTACCCTTGTTAAAGTGGGATTTAAGGGATGATGATGATGACGAGATGATGATGATGACGATGATGATGATGATTAAAGATATATAGAGCTAAACCTAGCTCTGTATTATTGTAGTTAATATATATATGGTTATATTATTGTTTAACAGATCCGATGGTTTACACGGACCCGCTGTCGACCAACAACGTGAAAGCAGTTGAAGCTATCGGCACAGCTCTGCAGCATCAGTACGAGCGCTGGCAGCCGCGTGCTCGCTATAAACTAAGCCTCGACCCCACGCTAGAGGAGCTCAAGAAACTCTGTCTCTCTCTCAGGCGAAATGCTAAAGACGAGAGGGTGCTTTTTCATTACAACGGACATGGGGTGCCTAAACCCACAAAGAACGGCGAGATATGGGTGTTCAATAAGGTTGTCGAGATTGTCCTTTAACTAGGAGGGGTGATTACTGTTGATTTGACGTATGTTTTGCTTTGGGTGATGATATGTTTGGATGATGATGTCGTTGGATGATGACTTCATTGGATGATGATATCGTTGGATGATGACGTCATTTGGATGATGAATCATTGGATGATGATATCACTGGATGATGATATCATTGGATGATGATATCATTGGGCGATGATATCATTGGGCGATGATATCATATACTGTGCTATGACAGCTTTAGCTGCCATTGTCTGGATGCTCTAAAGTCTGCTTGCCTTATTGTTCTGATATATTAATAAATATAATTAATTCCTTACACAGATTTTATATCTTTAAACTAGCAAATGAAACAAATTGTAGTTGGTAGCTTTTAAAATCAGAAAATTTATATTAGTATTATTACATATATCGTTGACTAACCAGTAATACATTTCTTGCATCAGCCAACAGCTTATCTTTGTCGTATAATGGATAGCTCGATACTGTCGTGGACTTTTTTGATATTTGAATCAATTTGTGTTGGTAAACCAGAGGTAAACCAGGATCATTGGATGCTTTACTATCTTGAAATCGCCATGTGTGTAATGTCAACATGATCTTGTGAAATATTTTGCAGCAATACACCCAGTACTTGAACGCACCTATCAGTGGTGGACCAGTTGACTGTGATATAATGGACGCTGTGGCTAATAATAATAGTAATAATAATAACACATTATTGTGTGATATCAATTGTGGATGTTTTTAATGTTCCGCAGCAATTCACGCAGTACATACCACTGTCTGTGGTGGACCTGCATCACTGGATGGGCACGCCCTCTATCTACGTCTACGACTGCTCCAACGCTGGTCACATCATCAGCTACATCAAGTCAAACCAGGCCCTGCTCATTGCTGCTAGTGCCTCCAGCGCAGCCTCAGCGACCAATCAACAGAACACCTCCATAGCGTCCAGCTCATCCAACTCTTCTGCTAACGATGTACTTTCCATCAACGATGCTATCTTAATAATAAAAATTATATTCATTTCTTTATTCGACAAAAACACACAGGAAGAGATGCATCGCATATACATATCTAAACACACGTACACACATACACATAAGAACATAGAACAATCAAAAATTAATTATAAGAAACTTAAATAGAGTTCCTACTAATTCCAGCACTAGCTTTAAACGCTTCATAAATTAAATACTTATAAAGGTTTAAGCATGAAACGCTTCATAAATTAAATAATAATGAAGGTTTATCCAGGGATGATGTCAGGGACGTCCCCGACAGCACACATCAGTGAAGGTGATGTGTGCTGTGTACAGGGTCGATCATTGATTTTATATGAGGTTTTAAATATCGAATAAAATTATTTTTATGTCAAGGTCTTGATTGTTTGCTCAGGTATCTCGTACTTTGTGTTTTGAAGTAGCCTAATTCTACTTGCAGTTAAAGTTTGTCAATTGACTTATAATAAAATTGACAAGGGCTATATATGTAAATTGTAATTTGTCCGTAGATATATCAAGTACTTCGTAGCTTCAATCAAACCTTGTTTGATTTTGATTCAATTTTTTATTATTCAAATCTGACTACGGAAGTTTACTGTGCACTTCTTGTTTGCAAGTGTTGATTGATTGAGAAAATTGTTAACATATTAACTGATCAATTATTGATCTACAATTTTCTTTGTTCGTCTAACTCGTTGTCTGTCTTCTATGTTTAGAGCAATTCTACCAATGATAAGACAGTATCGGAGAATCCGATGAATAACCTCATTCTATTGGCTGCCTGCGGAGCCAATGAGATTCTACCAATGAATCCAGAACTGCCAGCTGACTTGTTTACCGCTTGTCTTACTACTCCTATGCAAATAGCTCTCAAATGGTTTGTCGTTCATTTTTCGCTCGTCTCCATCTCTCTCTAAGTCTGTCTCTCTTTTTCTCTATCTATCTCAAGAAAATGAATAAAATTATTAAAATATTTTATTATGATAATATATTTTATAAACAGTTTTTCTCTCTCACTGTTGATAGAGAGTAGTCTGGAATTATATAATTTTTGATTAGCTTTCAAAAATCACTATAACACTTATAATTTCTTTTTGGCTAAGTATTCTACGTGTGTATATTTAAGTCTTTGTTTATATATATATATATATATATATATATATATATATATATATTTATATATTTAAGTCTGTATATTTAAGTCTTTGTTGATGTGTATTTAGGTTTGTTCTACAGAAAACATCACTCTTAGTTCCCATAGAAAGCCTCGACCTGCTCGACAAAATCCCCGGCCAGATGAACGACCGAAGAACCATGATCGGTGAACTCAACTGGATATTCACCGCCATAACCGACACCATAGCGTGGAACCTGCTCTCGAAAGAACTCTTCCAGAAGTTGTTTCGACAAGATCTATTGGTCGCCAGTTTGTTTCGCAACTTCCTATTGGCCGAGAGGATCATGAGGTCTTACAATTGCAGCCCGGTGTCCATGCCGCGGTTGCCCTCGACCTTTCAGCACCCGATGTGGCAGGCTTGGGACATGACTCTAGACCACTGCCTCTGTCAGCTGCCCGTAGTCAAGGACAACCCAAACGCCTATAACCACAGCACGTTCTTCGCTGAGCAGCTCACGGCTTTCCAGGTCTGGTTGTCGTATGGGAGTGAGCGGAGAAACCCGCCGGAGCAGCTTCCTATCGTATTACAGGTTGTTATAATGATAGTAGTAGTAGTAGTAGTAGTAGTAGTAGTAGTAGCAGCAGCAGCAGCAGCAGCAGCAGCAGCAAAATAATAATAATAATAATAATAACAATAATAATAATAATATAGCAATAAAAGTATGAAATCCTCCAGAGATGCTTCCTATCATATTACAGGTTGTTATAATGATAATAGTAGTAGTAGCTGTAATAGTAATAATAATGATATAATAGTATTAATAATATATCCACTTCTTTTTGACCTGACAGGAACTACCAATTACACAGTTAGAGTTACAGTTAATAATAGTAATAATAGCAACAGTAGTATCAAATCCTCCAGAGCAGTATTAGTAGTAAATGTAATAAGCCCATTGAAGCAAATTGTTATTTTTTTAAAAGGTATGCTTGTCTATTATGTGTTTCTCAGCAATGACAAGAACAATGTAGATTCCTTTATTTAATTTATGTTCTATTTTAAAATATTCTTAGTAATACTGTAGTGTCCCATTCTTTGTTATGCATTTTATTAGAAAATTTTCTCACTTATGAAACTACAATTTTTTAAATACATTTTATTTATGAAAATTTCGCACTTAGATCAAATATAATTATGCCCTTACGTAGCATTTTCTTTTGTTTGTTCTGAAATGTGTTCGGTTAGAAAATTGTCACAACTATTTTGATCAATTGCAAGAGTACCATTGCCTATTTTACTTTCCCATTTATGAGAACCACAGTGTACAATCCTGCATAAAAGTCATGAAGTCACCGTTCACGTGACGACGCTACAGCTGATAGTCGTTTGGTTCGAAACAATGCATTGAACATAATGATAAATACAGGAAAATATATGATGTTCCTTAAATTGATATTTATATTGGTATTTACCCGGTATAAGCTGTTGATTACACACGGCTGCAAAGAATTTTACCATTTTCTATTATCTAATTGGAAAGAATCACATTTAAACGCTTATTTTGTGCTTTTAAGATCAAACAGCTAGGATTGACAATACAAAAACAGCATTTGTGTGTCAACACCCTGCGTCCGGCCTTCACCTTCTAGTGTCTGTTTACTTATTTCCAATTGGCTATATCGTTCAACGTTGACAATGAATCGTCACACTTTTAGGGTCAGTTGCTTTGTACAAGGTTGTATCATTTCTTACAGGTTCTATTGAGTCAGGTTCACAGACAGAGGGCGCTAGAGCTGTTGGGTAGATTTCTCGACCTCGGTCCATGGGCTGTTAATCTGGTATTTGAAACACCTTTTTCTTCTGCTCCTATAGATGTATTTATGATGCAATTGACTTAACCCCGTCTCTTTGTCATCTTAATCCATTTTATATGCTTCATAGATAGATAGCATATCAATGAGTCACTCATGCTGTATTCTATATATATTGCACTTAGATATTTGTATATGCTTGTATTCACGACAGGCGCTGTCTGTTGGTACATTACTCTACTGTATTGTATTGTATTGCATTGTATTGTATTGCATTGTATTTACGACAGGTGCTGTCTGTTGGTGTATTACTGTATTGTACTCTACTGTATTGCATTGTATTGTATTGTATTTACGACAGGCGCTGTCTGTTGGTATATTCCCCTATGTGCTCAAACTGCTACAGAGCTCAGCACGTGACCTCCGACCTCTGCTAGTGTTTATATGGGCCAAGCTACTCGCTGTAGACACTGTGAGTATCAATCAATCAATCAATCAGTCAATCAGTCTATCAATCAGTCTGCTAGTCTTTATATGGGCCAAGCTACTCGCTGTAGACACTCTGAATATCAATCAATCAGTCAATCAATCAGTCAATCAATCAGTCAATCAATCAATCAGTCAATCAATCTGCTCGTCTTTATATGGGCCAAGATACTAGCTGTCGATACGGTATCAATCAATCGATCAGTCGATCAATCAATCAATCAGTCAATCAATCAATCAGTCAATCAATCAGTCTGCTCATCTGTATATGGGCCAAGCTACTCGCTGTCGACACAGTTAGTATCAATCAATCAGTCAGTCTATCGATCAGTCTATCAATCAATCAGTAGTCGCCACTGGCTGGAGCCTGTGGTGACGTTGGTAGTAAACTCGGCCGCGGATCAGTTTCATCCACAATTCATATTTCTCACGTTCATCTCTTTCACCAAACTGACGTTAACATTAGCTTAATCGTAATTTAGCTTAATTTTTAGCTTTATTGTCTGTTGCAGAGTTGTCAGGCTGACCTGGTGAAAGACGCTGGTCACAAGTACTTCCTCGGTGTCCTCTCAGACCCCTACATGCCAGCAGAGCACCGCACCATGGCGGCCTTCATACTCACCATCATTGTCGATAACTATCCTAACGGACAGGTGAGATCCCGGGACATCTAGTAGAATGTGTCAATGACTCTTCAGTGCTATTATAACATATATATCATCATCGTCATGTTCCATTTAATCCCAATTTTGCATGACTCTCTTGTAGAATGTCTCAATGACTTTCCAGTGCTATTATGACATATATATCAGCACGACTCTCTTGTAGAATGTCTCAATGACTCTCCAGTGCTATTATGACATATATATCAGCATGACTGTCTTGTAGAATGTCACAATGACTCTCTAGTGCTAGCTAAACTGTGATGCAAGGGAAGATGATAACGACCGATGTAATTAATGTTATATACAATAATACTTTTGTATCCAGGAAGTGGCAACGATGTGATGATGTAATTAAGGTTATATACAGTGATATTTTTGTATCCAGGAGGTGTCGCTGCAGGGTAACCTGATAGCGATATGTCTGGAGCAGCTGTCAGACGACCACGCGTTGCTGCGACAGTGGTGCGCGCTGTGCCTGGGCAAGGTCTGGACGCGCTATGACGACGCGCGCTGGTGCGGCGTGAGAGACAGCGCTCACGTGAAACTAGCAGAGCTCCTCACCGACCCCGTGCCAGAGGTAAAGTGAACATTAGAAGTGTAAACTAATTAGAATGAAAATTAAATAAAATTAGAAGTGTAAAATTAGAAGGTAAAATGATGTAAGATGTGTAAAATTAGATGTGTAAAATTAGCCAGTGTCGATGGAACAACCCACGTAGAAAATCATTTTATTACAGTGTCTATTTGTAACATTTTCGTTGACTCGACATACTCTCGAGCTACCGTCACAAAGGTAAAGTCGAGGTTCGCTTACATCACCACTGCACTTCATATTGAAAGCTGAAAGCTGAACTTTTTTTGACTGTTATGATCCAGTGAAGAAGGTTCTCATTCGTCGTGAATTCTATTCATTTGGCTGGAGCCAGTGGGATGTCGGTAAGATATTCGACCGCGGATCAGTATGTGCTGTGTTCAAATCCTGGACATCGCTTTTGAGTGAGGAAACTGACGTTAACATTAACTTTACCAACTTTAAACTAATTTTCCGTAAAATTGTAAATTTTGTCATCATCATCTTCATCTTCATTTGATCATCATCAAATCTAGCGCTCACCAACCGAATGCCCTTTCCGACGAAGGTTTGGAATTAACAAAATTTTATTCTGAATTGAATCAAAAAATTGTAGATTTAATTTGCTCATCGAATGGAATCGAATACCCAGGTATGTCCAGGATTTAGAAATAGGCCAACTTTAATCCAGTGATTGAATGATTGATTGACTGACTGATTGATTGATTGATCGGTTGATTGATTGATTGACTGACTGATTGATAGATTGGTTGATTGATTGATTGATTGAATGATTGATCGGTTGATTGACTGACTGATTGATTGGTTGATTGATTGATTGACTATTTGATTGACTGATTGATTGACTGACTGACTGATTGGTTGATTGATTGATTGACTGATTGACTATTTGATTGACAGATTGATTGATCGATCGATTGATTGATTGATTGATTGACTGATAGGTGCGAGCCTCGACAGTGTTTGCACTGGGCACATTTGTGAACAACACGACGCCAGATCGGAACGAGCAGGTGAACACTATAGATCACGCTGTGGCCGTCACTCTACTGCCTGTCATAAATGATGCAAGTCCTCTAGTTAGGAAGGTAGGTTCTCTCTCTCTCTCTCTCTCTCTCTCACCCTACCTCTCTCTCTCTCTCTCTCTCTCTCTCTCTCTCTCTCTCTCTCTCATGCACGAAATTGGACAAAGTGCAAAAACAGAAGATGGTATAAAGAAGGGTAAAGAGGAGGAGAGAGAGCTTCATACTCTTACCCTTTCTAATCCCCCTCTGCCTCTCTCTCTCTTTCTGTCCCTCTTTTGCTCTCCCTCTCTTTCACTCTCTCTTTCTCTCTCTCTTTCTCTCTACTCTCTGACTTGCAGAGATATATCAGCTACATTCAATCAATCAATCAATAAGAATTTAACGTCCGGTTCCTGGCCATAAGGTAATGTCAGGGACGTATCTTGCAGACTCTACACAAACAGGCGCCAAAGCATTACACGATGACGAAGTTGACTGATGACTGAAGTTGACTGATGACTGAAGATGTAGATGACTGAATGACACATTCAGTGATTTGCCTCCTGTTTCTACATTCATCCATTACTGTGGCTTTTAGAATGAAACATCTCTCTGTATGTGAACTTGTTGATTTATTGAACGATGATTGAATTTAATTGGATTGATTGAATGATTTAGTAATTGATTTGACTGATTGACTAACTGATTTGATTGATTGAACAATTTATTTGAATTTTTGATTGACTAATTGATTCGATTTATTGATTGACTACTTGATTTTATTGATTGGTTGCCTGATCGGCCGATCGATCGATTAATTGACTAATTGATATGATTGATTAATGTATGGATTAATTGATTAATTGATATTATTGATAAATTTATGGATTGATTGACTAATTGATATGATTGGTTGACTGATTGATCGATCGATCGATTGATTGACTAACTGATACTAGTGATAGATTGATCGATTGATTGATTGATTGGCTCATAGGAGCTTATCGTGGCACTGAGTCACTACGTGTCACAGTTTGAGACACAGTTTGTGGCCGCCTCTATACAGATCTCAGAGGAGGATACGACGAGGGAGTATCATACAGTGGCTGGCTTCATGGCTGGTGCTAGAAACGGTAGGTCCTAGGCATAAAGATTTAATAGGCTTAAATATATAATGGGCTAGTGAATGGTAGGTCCTAGGATTAAAGTTTTAATAGGCTAGTGAAATGGTAGGTCCTAGGCTTAAAGTTTTAATAGGCTAGTGAAATGGCAATGTAAAATGGTATCTTTCTCTGTTACTCATTGTCTCTCTTTCTCTCTCTCTCTGTGTTCTCATTGTCTCTCTCTCTGTTACTCATTGTCTCTCTCTCTCTCTCTCTCTCTCTCTGTGTTCTCATTGTCTCTCTCTCTGTTACTCATTGTCTCTCTCTCTGTTACCCATTGTCTCTCTCTCTCACTCTCTCTCTCTCTGTTTCTCATTGTCTCTCTCTCTGTTCCTCTTTCTCATTGTTTCTCTCTCTGTTTCTCATTTTTTATCTCTCTTTCTGTTCCTCGTTCTCATTGTCTCTCTCTCTCTGTTTCTCATTGCCTCTCGCTCTTTCTCTTTCTCTCTCTCCATGGGACCTATCATTAATTGTAATATATCAACATGACGTAGGATTACCACGTATTGAGCTTCGGTGTTGTTAGTTTACAGAGCTGAGTTTAACTCTTTTATTTGAAGACTCCTCTCTGTTATCATAGAGTTTAACTCTGTTATTTTAAGACTCCTCACTGTTATCATGTATATGTATGTTTAATATATATATATATATATATATATATATATATATATATGATCTATATATAACATTAGTATATATATATATTATATATATATATATATATATTATATATATATATATATATATATTTACACACTTATCTTAGAGCTTTATTTAACTCTGTTATTTCAAGACTCCTCTCTGTTATCTGGGGGCTCGTCCACTAACAACGCAATCAAGCGAAGCGTCTCGACGAGATCTCTCAAGGCCGGGGTCCTTCCCCTCGCCGCCACGGGAGCAGCCGGGGCGGAGAGCCTGGGCCCTGTCGACCCCTCGGCCTCCCCTCACGCCCAGACTTCCACGGGAGGGGCGATGAGACGCGTCGCCACGCACAACTCCTCGCTGCTCGCCGGGGGTCACGGGAACATTTACAGCAATGTCTGGCGCGTCGTGCAACAGCTTTGTCTAGACGCCGTGCCTGGCGTGGCTGAGCTAGCGAAGAAGTTGAGTGCCTATATACGCAGCAAGGTGAGGAGACTGTTTACTTTTTGGGTTTGTCAAAGAGTGGGGATTAAAGGGTTTGTTTGCACTGTCAGAGGCTTTTTTGCTAATCTGTTTTACTAATGCATACCAACGTCAGAAAGGGCATTCGATTGGTGAGCGCAGCGGCTCCAGAAATTGCCACAAAAATTTAAACGAATGGAAAAGTCTCAAATAGGTGATTGACTGATGATATGATGTAGGACAGAGAGGATTTGAGACAGTCTATTCGTATGCCGACTCTAGTTAAATTGGAATTCCAGGGAAGAAGATGATGATGAAGATGAAGTTTTACTAATACATGATCTCTGGCATCATTTTTATCGTCTCATCTTGAATCCCTGATAAACTAGGATCGGAATTAGAAATAATATTAGCCAGATTTTATGGTTTATTATTTTTATATAATGCCATTTGTTGTTTTATGTTGAGTAATTAATCTGCAGATATTAGTCACTTCTTTTTGAAATTGTCTCCTACAGGGAGTCAATTGGAGGAACATACGTTTTGCAAGGGCTCCGTGGGTTTTAATTCTGACTTCATTCGTTCGTGATACATCTATGAAGATGCGAAAATTGACAAATCAATTGACAGATTAATTGGTAGATTCAGTGATTGACTGCATT
The DNA here is from genome assembly GCA_905160935.1 of Enchytraeus crypticus. Taxonomy (NCBI): domain Eukaryota; kingdom Metazoa; phylum Annelida; class Clitellata; order Enchytraeida; family Enchytraeidae; genus Enchytraeus; species Enchytraeus crypticus. The sequence continues at coordinate 583,981 of CAJHZI010000477.1, read as the reverse complement.
ATTTTACTTTCTGAGTTATTAATTAACTATTAACTTAATAGTGATTAATAATTAATTAACTTGACTTATCGACTGATTGGTAAATAGGATAGTCTTGTCAGGGAATGACGCCCCTGCCCAGTAAATGTTAGTCGAAGCTGAGGAAGGCACAGGGGGCCCACCTCGTCATAAGCTCATTTCGTCATAAGCCGAATCCGCCCAATAATTATGGTATATCAAAAGGAATGTTATAGATGATTTAAAGTTCCACCAGTATGTGGACGTGAAGAGGAAAACGGAAGATAGAGAATAGTGGAGGCGTTATATACCACGGACCTGCTAGTAAGCAGTGCACTAAGAGAGAGAATTAAGGAGTAATTAATTAACTTGAGTTATCGACTGATTGATTATTTGATTGATTGATTGATTGATTGTTTGATTTATTGATTAATTGATTGACTGATTGATTGGTTGGTTGATTGATTAATTTACTGATTTATTGATTGATTGATATCGAATGACTGATTGTTTGATTGATTGATTGATGCAGCCACCACCCATGAAGTCGGCGTTGGCTCAGATTCACCTGGTCCAGCAGGTGCACCAGCAACGCAAGCTCTCAATGCCCGCCCCCACATCGGCCGCCCTGAGCACAAGCCCCCACTCTGCCCCCGGTAGTCCCTCAAATAGACCCATTTCATTCCTCGCCCCCCGAAACTCTCCCAGAACTCCGCAACAAGGGTTTGTAGGGAACTAGTGCTTATTAGTTTAGTACAACTAGTTTTTGTAGGGAATTACTGTTTATTAAAGGCAACGATTAGCCGTGGAGAGGAAAAGGAGGAAGTAACGAAAACTGCAAAAAACAGGGAGATGTGAAACAGAAATGATATGCAGAATTGCACTAAGAATATGAAAAATTTATAATTTATGTTAATTTGACAGTTTATGTTCTGTAGTAGGAGTTGTATGTACAGGGCTCAAATCCTGGTCTCGCCCGTCTCTGCCATTGCTTTCGATTGAGGAAACTCACGTTAACATTAGCTTTTTTATTAATTATTAACTATTATTAATGTACTAAACACCACTTTTTTTTTCACTACAGAGCCGATGTAACGAGTTCTCCTGAGACGGCACGAGCTGCTGGCAGGCATGCGGACACTATGCCTCGAATAGGCAGCGGTAACAGCATGTCAGCTCGGCTTGGGTTGAGGGGAAAGATGTCTGGCAGCGAGAGATCATCTTTATCCTCCAATGCTGCCAACATATCGGTCTCTTTCATTAATAATAATAGTAATAGTAATAATAATAATAATAATAATAAAATATATATATATATATATTTTTATTCGCCACTTGGTCAACCAAAACACACACAGAACATAATAATTATAAAAAGGTTTAACGTCCGTTTCCTCATACAAGGATGATGTCAGGGACGTCCCCCCATGTCACTACAGCTTGATTCATCCCAAACGATCTGAAAAAAACATGTGCTGAAGTGAAAGAAAAAGATCCTAAACGGTGCCGGTCGGGTGATAAAAAAAACAGTCAGGCAAGATTAAAAAAATCTATGGTGAACAGATATGTGTTTTCAACCTACAACTGAAAGCGGAAAGAGTAGAACATGAGCGAAAGTGGAAGTAGTAGAACCTAGTCTCTTTCATGATTCGTTCTGTTTAGAATTAAAACTCGATTTTATTTATTTATTTATTCATCACATCAAACATTAAAAAACGAAGGTAAAGCAAATAGAAAAGCGAAATATGGGAACTTTTGTGTGAACGGAAGATACAGGCCATTTAAGGGCTTATATATTCCGGATTTAGTTCATTAAAGTATAAAATTTGTTATTATAAAAAGCTTAATTAATAGAATTATAGTAAAAAAAATTTCAAAAGTAAACACGCATTATAGTGAAATGATCAATTGTTAGAAATGTGATAGATATCAATAGTTGATATCTATCACATTTTAATGCCACATGTTTAAACCGTTGGGCAGTTTATTCCATTTCCGTGTAACCAGTCCAGTGAATGTCCGAGATTTTACTCTCAGATCGACGCGGCTGGGGTTCAATTTTCCCAAGCGATAGCCTACATAAGGTATGGATAAGGTATAGACTTTGTGAATGGATTAACTTGTTGAACTAAGGAGTGCTCTTATGGAGCGAGAAAGCAGACTATGAGTATGAATATGTACCTTGAACCTGCCACTTGGCAGTGCACTGAAGAAGAGTATCCTACACTAATTTGCGTTATTCATCATCCTCGTCTTCGTGTTCCCTTGAAATCCTGCCCATTCAGGGTTGGGAATAAAAGATTTTGTATCAATTTCTGGAACCTAGGCACCAATCAAATCCTTACTACCTTAGTTACTGTATTTAACAGTAAATGTATGCAGCTCTGTGCACATCTTTCTTCGTGAGCTTGAAATAATATAATGTAATTTGTGACGGAAAATAGTAGTTGCATTGTTTTCAATGGTTATTCTTAGAAACATAGTTAATCTTAACTTAACTTTAGGTAATGTATCTTAACTTAATATTTGTGACGGTAGCTCGAATATATCGAGTCATCTTGAAGAGAAGCCGTGTGTTTGTATCTGACATTGACGTTAAGCACATTGAAGTACACTAATGAGAGACGATCAAAAGACTCCATCTTCTGTTTTTATTGCATACCATTATCTCTTTATGTTCTGTATTTCTTTCTTTTTTTCTTCTTTTTTTCTTCTTTTTTTCTTTTGGAAACATTGTAATTTTTTACACAACTGGACGTGCCTGTCTGCGTTGATGACAACAAAGTTCTATTTTCGTCAACTATTTGACACCTTTATTTCCCTACAGAGGAAGTAATTTAAAATATTAAACTATGTTACACTTCATTTCTTCACAGAGAAAGTAATTTAATGTATTCAACTATTTGATACCTTTATTTCTCTACAGACGAAATAATTAATGAGTAATTAAGTAATTTAATGAATTTTTCTCGACAGGACAAGCCGGTGGCGGACGACCACAAGACGCTATCACTGCGCACAGATCTATTCGCCTGGTGCTGCCGATATTTCTCGGAGCCGATGATTCAGAACGTGGGTATGGCGCTGGGGGTTAACCGGGGCCAACAGCAGGGCGACGATGTCGACCCTGAGGGCTCCCAGCATCAGGAGAGAGAATTTAGGTTCCTATGCGCTGAGAAGAGCAAGAGAGTCGCCGAGAGAGAGAGAAGGAGGAATAGTATGCTTCTCACTCTCTGTCTGTCTCTTTCTTTCTCTCTTTGTCTATTTGTCTCATTTTTTATAAGCCCTTGGCTTTCTTCCCTTGTTCCTGGTACCTAAGTTTGACTAATGATTGAATAACGAAAGATGGTAGCAGTTCTGGTAAATTCTGGTGTCATTTTTAGTGTATCTATAAATATATATTCATGTACTGTATGAAATCTTACATACCGCAGGAAAAAAAAAAAAAAAAAATACAGTATAAACATTCGTCTATCGGATACAAAAACCTTCATCATCAGGCTCCCAAATATCTAATTGACGCCTGCGAACCTGTGTTTACTGTATCAGGTCGTAACGCACTCAGATCAGCTGATGCCGGAATTCTTCACATACCACGATCTAGAACTAAGATTGGTAGCAGGGGATTTGTTTTATATTTTCGTTTATTATAAACTTACAAAGATACGTGGAATAAAAGGCAACTAAGAAGTTCAGTTCAGAAAGCAGTGTATAAATGTAGTATCGTTTATTCTGGGCTTAATTGGATAGATAATAGTTATCCATAAATTGTAATTGATAAAATATGGTTATCGAGCATCAATCAATAAATTAATTGTGTCATCACCTTTATCTTAATTCTTTATTCATATGATAAATTTTGTGGAACTGCCGTATGATTTTCATAAATTTATTATATATATGTATATTTTTATTTGTTTTATTTTATTCCACAATGGCTCTTGATGCATATATAATTCACAGACATGATTTACTGGTACAACGATACTGATTTGCTTTACAGTTTCTTTACAATTTATTGAGAGGGATATGGCCTAACGACTAAAGTGTTGACCTCGGAAGCAAGTGCCTGGGTTCAAAGCCCAGACAGAGAATAATGCTGAATATAAAAATATTATGGAAATGTATATATGTAAATATCAGTAAGACAGAGAAGAGTGGAGGCGTTATGTACCATGGACCTGCCAGTAGGCAGTGCACTAAGAGAGATATGTAAATGTAGAAATGTATGTAGAAATGGTCATTTCAGAGAGAAAAGTATGACCTGTTTAAACTTGATATACTTTGTTTCTATCAATCAGTTGATTGATCGTCTTATTTGAAGAGAATTTTCTCTTAAAACAAAACTGGTCCCATTTAATGAATATGAAAGTCATTTACTAATTAATCTATTAATCGATTGATAGCTTAATAATTGACCAATTCATTAGATTAAATTTATTCACAGAATGGGTGAGCAAGTGAGTGAGATAGAACGAAGGAATGGATTTCTTATCGACTGTGTGATAAACGAACTGACTGACTCATTCACTTACTCGCTAATCCACTGACTGACTGACTGACTGACTGATTGTTTTATTGATTGATATGGATTGCAAGATTCGACTGACTGACTGATTGATTGATTGTTTGTTTGACTGTATGATTGATTAATAGGGGCGGCAAAATTCGACTGACTGAGTGACTGACTGATTGACTAATTGATTGATTGGTTGATTGATTAGTATGGATTGCAAGATTCGACTGACTGAAGGATTGATTGATTGAATGATTGATTGACTAATAGGGACAGCAAGATTTGAGGACGCAGCGTTCTCCTCTCGCTTGGTTAGTAATCCTGTTTGCCTCAAATTTCATCCATACGGGAGTATTCTTGCAGCGGCCGATAATGACAGTATCAGGTAAATTAATAATAATTATATTACTCTCTTTAATTATATCATGCTGCCCCCATCGTATTATATTGTATTAGTCTCGTTGTATTGTATTGTATTACTCTCATTGTATTATATTGTAGTACTCTCTTTGCATTTTATTGTATTACTTTCTTTGTATTATATTGTATTACTCTCATTGTAGTGTATTGTATTACTCTCGTTGTACTATATTGTATTACTATCATTGTATTGCTCTTGTTGTATTGTATTACTCTCCTTGTATTGTATTGTATTACTGTCGTTGTATTGTATTGTATTACTGTCGTTGTATTGTATTGTATTACTGTCGTTGTATTATATTGTATTACTCTGCTTGTATATATTGTAATATTGTATTTTATTCTCATAATATTATTTTGTAATTCTGTCATTGTATTATATAATACTATTGCCGCTGTTTTTAAGGTGTTTTATTGTTGCAGTATACTATATAATACTATTGCCGCTGATTTTAAGGTGTTTTATTGTTGCAGTATATTGGACTGGGAGCACGGAACGAGATTGAATTCGTTTCCTAATCGCAACCAGAGGCACGGCAGAATAACAGCCCTTGAGTTCATCAACGTCAACGACCAGGCACTGCTCATCACTGGGTCCAGTGAGTAAAGCTAAAAAATGCTAATGTTTATATTTAAAGCTAATGTCCATCACTGGGTCTAGTGAGTAAAGCTAAAAAAAGCTAAGGTTAACGTCAGTTTCCTCACTCGATATCGATGTCAGTGATGGGCGAGCCCAGGATTTGAACCCCGCACATGCTGATCCGCAGTCGAGTAGCTTACCTTCATCGCCTCCGGCTCCAGCCATAGTATTGTATTACTAAAAAAATGACTGTTAATATTAAGAAAGATTATGTAGTACAAATAATACAACGACTAGATTAAGCATAACATAACGGCACACTGGGTCAGGAAGCACAGCTGCTTGTTTGTTTAGGGCCCCGTTTTCTCCTTCCTCTCCATGATTATTAGTAATCATTGCCTTTTGATGTCACATCATTTGCAGCCGGCGGCAATTTAATAATAACCTTCCGACACCCTGGAATTTTTTTAAATTCAAAGCTGTCAACACTCGGTTTTCCAAAGTGGTCAACATTTACTAACCGAAGCCGACTTAGCTTAACTTCGATTATTGACACGCAGCTAAACCAAGTGCGCTAAATCCCGGCATATCCTGCAGGTGTGCGTGTTTAACGTCTGCTTCAGAAGCGTCGGACCTAGCTTCAAGAAAACTCATCTACACACTCCAATAATTAGATTAGTAATAAGTATTACTATTACTACTATTAATACTACTATTACTACTATTAATACTACTATTACTACTATTAATACTACTATTACTACTATACTACTATTACTACTATTAATACTAATTACTACTATTAATACTACTATTAATACTACTATTACTACTATTAATACTACTATTACTACTATTAATACTACTATTAATACTACTATTAATACTACTATTACTACTATTAATACTACTATTACTACTATTAATACTACTATTACTACTATTAATACTACTATTACTATTAATACTATTACTACTATTACTACTATTACTACTAATACTACTATTACTACTATTAATACTACTATTATTAATACTACTATTTACTACTATTAATACTACTATTACTACTATTAATACTACTATTACTACTATTAATACTACTATTACTACTATTAATACTACTATTACTACTATTACTATACTACTATACTACTTACTACTATTATACTACTATTACTATTACTACTATTAATACTACTATTACTACTATTAATACTACTATTACTACTATTAATACTACTATTACTACTACTATTACTACTATTAATACTACTATTAATACTACTATTACTACTATTAATACTACTATTAATACTACTATTACTACTATTAATACTACTATTACTACTATTAATACTACTATTACTACTATTAATACTACTATTAATACTACTATTACTACTATTAATACTACTATTACTACTATTAATACTACTATTACTACTATTAATACTACTATTAATACTACTATTACTACTATTAATACTACTATTACTACTATTAATACTACTATTACTACTATTAATACTACTATTACTACTATTAATACTACTATTACTACTATTAATACTACTATTACTACTATTAATACTACTATTACTACTATTAATACTACTATTACTACTACTATTACTACTATTAATACTACTATTAATACTACTATTACTACTATTAATACTACTATTAATACTACTATTACTACTATTAATACTACTATTACTACTATTAATACTACTATTACTACTATTAATACTACTATTACTACTATTAATACTACTATTACTACTATTAATACTACTATTACTACTATTAATACTACTATTACTACTATTAATACTACTATTACTACTATTAATACTACTATTACTACTATTAATACTACTATTACTACTATTAATACTACTATTACTACTATTAATACTACTATTACTACTACTATTACTACTATTAATACTACTATTAATACTACTATTACTACTATTAATACTACTATTAATACTACTATTACTACTATTAATACTACTATTACTACTATTAATACTACTATTACTACTATTAATACTACTATTACTACTATTAATACTACTATTACTACTATTAATACTACTATTACTACTATTAATACTACTATTACTACTATTAATACTACTATTACTACTATTAATACTACTATTACTACTATTAATACTACTATTACTACTATTAATACTACTATTACTACTATTAATACTACTATTACTACTATTAATACTACTATTACTACTATTAATACTACTATTACTACTATTAATACTACTATTACTACTATTAATACTACTATTACTACTATTAATACTACTATTACTACTATTAATACTACTATTACTACTATTAATACTACTATTACTACTATTAATACTACTATTACTACTATTAATACTACTATTACTACTATTAATACTACTATTACTACTATTAATACTACTATTAATACTACTATTACTACTATTAATACTACTATTACTACTATTAATACTACTATTACTACTATTAATACTACTATTACTACTATTCATACTACTATTACTACTATTAATACTACTATTACTACTATTAATACTACTATTACTACTATTAATACTACTATTACTACTATTAATACTACTATTACTACTATTAATACTACTATTACTACTATTAATACTACTATTACTACTATTTAACTAACCTATGAACACTATTAATACTCCGATTACTACTATTAATACTACTATTAATACTACTATGACTACTATTAATACTACTATTACTACTATTAATACTACTATTACTACTATTAATACTACTATTACTACTATTAATACTACTATTACTACTATTAATACTACTATTACTACTATTAATACTACTATTACTACTATTAATACTACTATTACTACTATTAATACTACTATTACTACTATTAATACTACTATTACTACTATTAATACTACTATTACTACTATTAATACTACTATTACTACTATTAATACTACTATTACTACTATTAATACTACTATTACTACTATTAATACTACTATTACTACTATTAATACTACTATTACTACTATTAATACTACTATTACTACTATTAATACTACTATTACTACTATTAATACTACTATTAATACTACTATTACTACTATTAATACTACTATTACTACTATTAATACTACTATTACTACTATTAATACTACTATTACTACTATTAATACTACTATTACTACTATTAATACTACTATTACTACTATTAATACTACTATTACTACTATTTATACTACTATTACTACTATTAATACTACTATTACTACTATTAATACTACTATTACTACTATTAATACTACTATTACTACTATTAATACTACTATTACTACTATTAATACTACTATTACTACTATTAATACTACTATTACTACTATTAATACTACTATTACTACTATTAATACTACTATTACTACTATTACTACTACTATTACTACTATTAATACTACTATTACTACTATTAATACTACTATTACTACTATTAATACTACTATTACTACTATTATTACTATTACTACTATTAATACTACTATTACTACTATTAATACTACTATTACTACTATTAATACTACTATTACTACTATTAATACTACTATTAATACTACTATTACTACTATTAATACTACTATTACTACTATTAATACTACTATTACTACTATTAATACTACTATTACTACTATTAATACTACTATTACTACTATTAATACTACTATTACTACTATTAATACTACTATTACTACTATTAATACTACTATTACTACTATTAATACTACTATTACTACTATTAATACTACTATTACTACTATTAATACTACTATTACTACTATTAATACTACTATTACTACTATTAATACTACTATTACTACTATTAATACTACTATTACTACTATTAATACTACTATTACTACTATTAATACTACTATTACTACTATTAATACTACTATTACTACTATTAATACTACTATTACTACTATTAATACTACTATTACTACTATTAATACTACTATTACTACTATTAATACTACTATTACTACTATTAATACTACTATTACTACTATTAATACTACTATTACTACTATTAATACTACTATTACTACTATTAATACTACTATTACTACTATTAATACTACTATTAATACTACTATTACTACTATTAATACTACTATTAATACTACTATTACTACTATTAATACTACTATTACTACTATTAATACTACTATTACTACTATTAATACTACTATTACTACTATTAATACTACTATTACTACTATTAATACTACTATTACTACTATTAATACTACTATTACTACTATTTATACTACTATTACTACTATTAATACTACTATTACTACTATTAATACTACTATTACTACTATTAATACTACTATTACTACTATTAATACTACTATTACTACTATTAATACTACTATTACTACTATTAATACTACTATTACTACTATTAATACTACTATTATTACTATTGTTACGAGTCTCCCTGTCGAGAAAACAAAAAGAAATTAAATATAAAAAATAATCCTAATAGGTTTAAATAAAATATATTTACTTCAACTGATTGGGTGATCGATTGAGTTATTGATAGATTGAAAAATCTATTGATTGATTGATAAATTGATTGATTGATAGAATTACAGACTGATTAGTCAACTGATTGATTAATTGATTGAATGATAAATTGATAGATTGACTTATTGATTTAGTATTTATTTATTTATTTTACTTATTTATTTGTTATTGATTAACTGATTGATTGATTGATCAACTTACAAACTGATTGATCGACTGATTAATTGACTGATTGATTAACTGATTTATTGATTGATCGACGTATGGACTGAATGATCGACTGATTGATTGATTGATTGGTCGATAGCTGATTGTCTGGTGAAAGTGTATCGAGGTTTTATGCCTGAGGAAGGTCACGTGATCAGCAGCACAAGTCATCAGCCCATACTGGTGAGCGCCTGGCCAGCCCTCACCGACGTAGTGCCCGTCTCCAGAGGTCTGTTGTTGTTGTTGTTGTCCATCCGTGCAGTGCAATACAATACAGCACAGTACAATACTGTACAGTACAATACAATACAGTTCGATACAGTACAGTACAATACGATACATGTTGTATTCTCACCGACGTCGTGCCCATCTCTAGAGGTCTGTTGTTGTTGTTGTCGTGCAGTACAATACAGTACAGTGCAGTACAGTACAATACATTTCATTATATTACAGTACAATGCAATACATTACAGTACAATACAGCACAGTGTAATACAGTACAATGCAATTCATTACAGTATATTAAAGTAAAATACAATACAATAGTACAATACCATATACGTATAGTACAATACTGTACAATGCAGTACAACACAGTATAATACAATACAGTTTAATGCAATACAATGTAATACATTAGAATATCATACTATACTGTACTGACATACTAAAAAGCTAATGTAAAGCTAATGTTAACGTCAGTTTCCTCACTCGAAAGTGATGTAAGCGGCGTATGAACCCAGGATTTGAACCCCGCACACACTGATCCGAGGTCGAATATCTTACCGACATTGCCACTGGCTCCAGTCAATACATAGTACTACATCGAACCGTTAATTACTTTAATGCACCATTAAGTGGCTACTGGTATTACTGCACGGCTTCCAACGATAAAATTTCAACGAATGGTTTGGGTTTTCTGCCTATGTGCAATATCACTGATCTATTGATGGAGTGAGTGTTTGTTGGTTTGTCGTTTGGTTAATATTGATTGATTTACTGAGCTGATTGATCGATTTTTGATTGAAGATTGATTGATTGATTTACTGAGCTGATTGATCGATTTGTTGATCGAAGATTGATTGATTGATTTGCTGAGCTGATTAATCGATTTGTTGATTGAGGATTGATAGATTGATTTCGATTGATTGACTGACTGACCTACTGACTTATTGATGTGTTGATTCAGTGATTTAGTTGTTGATTGATTTGATTGAATGATTGACTGTTTGATTGACTGACTGACTTACTGACTCATTGACTGATTGATTTGTTGATTCAGTGACTTAGTTATTGATTGATTGATTGATTAAATGATTGACTGTTTGATTGACTGGCTGACTTACTGACTGATTGATTTATTGATTTAGTTATTGACTGATTGATTGACTGATTGATTGACACGTCGCAGGCTCTGGCATGGTGTTGACGTACGACTCAGTCAGTGCACAGCTGTTCTGTTCAGGAGATGCTCATCATATCACACAGTGGGACCTCACGAAAGAGCTCAAAGTCATGGTATGCTTCTCTACAACTCTCTTTATAATAGAGTAGAATCTATTATATTCTATTTACGTGTTGTGTTCGGGCTGCTAAAGAATAGATCATCCATTAACTGTACGTAGGGCTGGAGCCGCTGGCGAAGTCGATAAGATGCTCGACCGCGGATCAGTATGTGCGGGGTTCAAATCCTGGGCTCTCCCGTCACTGACATCGCTTTCGAGTGAGGAAACTGACGTTAACATTAGTTATACCAGCTTTAAAAAGGCGACAAAGCGCCTTGTTCTAAAGCGACGACAGAAAAGGGCATTCGGTTGTTGGTGAACGTTTGGACTTGGGAGGTTGCTAACAAATTTACTTTCGTACTCTTCTCTTTATAACAGAGTAGAACTTATTACAACAATATTAATATCTTATTGTCATCATCGTCATCATCATCTTATTTTGAATCTGAGAATACGAGATTAGATTAAGTGTATATAGATGCAGAGAGCAGCTTAACAACTGCTTAACATTCAAACTATGATCATCATCATCATCCTCAATTCAATCCCAGTTTAACCAGGGTCGCGATATAAATAGACTGTCTCAAATCCTTTCTGTCCTACACCACACCACCAGCCAATCCCCTATTTGAGACTTTTCCATTCATTTAGATTTTTGTAGCAATTTCTGGAGCCTAGATGCTCAACAACCGAATGCCCTTTCTGACGTTGGTATGGATCTTAGTGCTATAGTCGCCTTCTACGACGCGTGCAGTCATCGGTTGGTCGCTTCTTCAAACAACCCGGACACAACACGGGGAAACATTCAATATTCAAACTATGAGACTTTTATAAAAACAGGACTTGATTGTCGGTATGTACAACAGCTTAACCAACCCTAGTTCAGATTCTGAAGTTGGTGTAAATGTAAAACTATAAATGTAAAATTTGATTCTGTTGTTTTGACGTAAAATGCTTACCAATGGGAGCCATGAGCCACATTGGTTCCATGTAAATCTAGTTCTTATATTGAATTTTTATGTAAACAGGACTTACCTAAGGCTTAGCGAATCCATTATGACAAGCCAATGTCTTATGTCTGCGTTCAGAATTTGCTGTTTTTTTTATAAACAGGATTTGCCAACAGGCGCCGAGAGCTGCATAACAAGTCTGAGTCTAGACGTAGATAACGGCAGTATTGTAGTAGCAGGCTGCGGTGACGGCACAGTCAGGGTCTATGATATCAGAATGTCCTCCAGCAATTGGTAACCAGTTCTAACCAGTTATAACTAATTCATACCTCTTCTAAGCAGTAGGGCCTACTTACCAGTTCTTACCAGTAAGTGTTTATGATATCAGAATGTCCTCCAGCAACTGGTAACCAGTTACTACCAGTTATAACTAGATCTTGCCTCTTCTAAGCAGTATTTGCCATTTCTTACAAGTCAGGGTCTATGATATCAGAATGTCCTTCAGCAACTGGTAACCAGCTCTAACCTGTTACTATCAGTCACAATTAGTTCTTACCTCTTCTAAGCAGTACTTACCAGTTCGAACCAGTTAATACCAGTTTATACCAGTTATAGGAATGTGTTAACATACATGCATATTATTGTTTATACATATATGTGTATAATTACTTTGCAGCAATATGTTAACATAGATATGTATAATTACGTTGTAGCAGTGTGTTAACATAGATGTGTATAATTCTTTTGTAGCAATGTGTTAACATACTCGGATCACAAGTCATGGGTTATTGGTGTCAAAACTCTCCTTGCTCATCAGTATCATGTTATTTCAGCCAGGTATGAATTACAATTACTACATTAACTAAACAATCTTCTGCTTGTCTAATTATCTAGCTTTCTTCATGGTGTTAAAGCACTATTGTGAACGCGTAGTTTATATAAATATATATATATATATATATATAATATTATATATATATTAATATATATATAATATATATATATATATATTATATAATCTACTATATATATGTGTGTATATATCTATATATATATATATATATATATATTCTGGATATATATGGTTGGAGCCAGTGGCGATGTCAGTAAGTTATTCGTCCACGGATCAGTATGTGCGGGGTTCAAATCCTGGGCTCGCCCGTCACTGACATCGCTTTCGAATGAGAAAACTGGCGTTAACATTAGCTTTTTAGCTTGACATATATATCTTCACATATATATATATATATATATATATATATATATATATATATATATATATATACATATATATATATATATATGATTTAATAAATAAATATATATATATATATAATTATATGCTATATATATATATAATAAAATATGTATAATTTCATATACTGTGTATATCTATATATATTATATATATATAATAATATATATATCTATATATATATAATATAATCTTATAACACAAGGAGGATTACAAGAAAATTGCAAAATATAACCAACACATATATATAATCTATATGATATATATATATAGATATATATATATATATATATATATATATATATATATATATATTGTGTTGGTTATATTTTGCAATATATATATATATATATATATATATATATATATATATTGTGTTGGTTATATTTTGCAATTTTCTTATAATCCTCATATTTTTTTAATCAAAATTAAGTCATATGCTTCAAAGCTAGGTGCTGTATGGACTATGTTCAAAATCGACATGATAAATGGCTCTCTTACCTGCATAGTGCCACAGTGTTCTTTGTCTATGGATTTGTGATATAATTGCAGTACTCTTCTACTAGCATATGTTGTATATTAAATATTGTGCTGGTTATTTTCAAAATTTGTGTGACTGATTGATTGACTGACTAACTGACCGACGACCGACTGACTGACTGACAAACTGAATGACTGATTAATTGGTTTTCCTGATTGATTGATTAATTGATTGACTGACTGATTAATTGATTTCGTTATTGATTGACTGATTGATGGATTGATTGATTTGATTGATTGTAGCACTCTTGGAGACATAAACGTTTGGGACAGAAGGACTAGTAAAGCTTTTTCTATGATAGAAACTGGATCAACTATATCTAGTTTTGATGCGCACCAGTACGCCGACATTATAGCATGGTCTGTAGTTTCTAACATTTAGGCTAAGTATCTCTCTCTCGCTCTCTTTCTCTCTCTTTCTCTATCTCTGTCTCTCTCCCTCTCTGTCTCTGTATCTCTCTTTATCTTTCTCTGTGTTCTGCCTATTTGCAGATCCGTGGCATATAACTCCTCCAAATATCTCTCTCGTCTGCCTTTCATATAAGATACTGTATTATGAGATATATGTATATATATATATATATATATATATATATATATATATATATATATATATATATATATATTCGTTTAGTCTAAATTGATTTACTATCGCATATAATACTATATCTATGGTTTTTTAGTGAACGAAAGAGAAAAGAAATAGATAAGATCATATTTCTGTATGTTTCTACAGTGAACGATAGAGAGAGAAGAGAGAGAGATGTCTATTAATAGAGAAAAGATTGTACATGTGTTTAGAAAGTAAAATAATAAGAATAATAATAATAAAGGTTTAACGTCCGTTTCCTCATCCAGGGATGATGTCAGGGACGTCATAATGACGTCAAGACTGATAATGTAACAGATAAGACAGCCTACTATCTCTGTGTTGATACAGTGGTTCGCTGCAGCAGCTGATAAACATTTACACTCACCAGGGTGAGACACTCAACGCTATCAAGTTTCACGAGGGCTTCATGGCCTCTAAGATCAGTCAGGTCTCCTGCTTGGCCTTCCATCCGCTAAAGGTAATGTAATAAAGTAATAATATAATAATCTAAATAATTATAATAATAATAATAATAATAATAATAATAATAACGGCTGCAGCGAGCCGTTATTACCTCGAGTAGCGGGGGCGATTCAGCACGTATTATGTGAATCGTTTTTATCAAATCTCAGGTTCTTTACACTGGGGTAAAAAATAATAATAATAATAATAATATAATATTAATATAATAATAAAAAAATAATAATATTAATAATATAATGATAATAATAATAATAATAATAAGAGAACCAGCGCTATTACAGGCGACCAACGCGAAAAAGCCTTTCTGTGGCAGCGCCTGTCCATTGCACTCCACTGTAATGCATACTTACTGTATGCGTTACAGTGCATCAGGTGTGTTTCATTTTATACTACAGTATTGTTTTGTAATTCTTTGCATGCATTGTTGTATAGTTTATTGTATTGTTTTGCATTTAATTTAAAACAGTATTTTATTTTACTGCATTGGGTAGTGTTGTATTGTATTCCATTTTTTTGTAATAGAATGTATCCTTTATATTGATGTTGATGAATTAGACACAGTCCGTGCAGAACGTCAAGGAATAGATGAATTACTTGCAGCATGTTGATGAATTAGACGAATTACTTGAAGAACGTTGATGAATAGATGAATTACTTGCAGCATGTCGATGAATTAGATGAATTACTTGCAGCATGTTGATAAATTAGATGAATTACTTGCAGCATGGTGATGAATTAGATGATTTACTTGCAGCATGTTGATGAATTAGATGAATTACTTGCAGCATGTTGATGAATAGATGAATTACTTGCAGCATGTTGATGAATTAGACGAATTACTTGCAGCATGTTGATGAATTAGATGAATTACTTGCAGCATGTTGATGAATAGATCAGTTCGATAATTGAAAACATATTTTGTTGTATGGTAACACTGGTTTATGTATGTTGACATCTGATACATAAATTTACATGTAAATGTAATGGGTCAACATTATAACTTCGTTATAATGCATGCATATCGTTATAATGGGTGAAAGAGTTAAACTATAAGTGTTAAGTTATTCTTTAATTAATATCCGTATAGTAGGTTGTAAAGTAAATAACATTTCTAAAGAAAACTTGTATTAGAAATTTTATGAGGAACTAGTACATTTCAATAGCATTCTATGCAGTGTTTACTTTTTCTAGTCCACTGTTTATATTTTGTGTCCACGATGTTCTATTTATAGCTATTACCGAAAAGATCTATTAGATGAATTACTTGCAGCATGTTGATGAATAGATGAATTACTTGCAGCATGTTGATAAATTAGATGAATTACTTGCAGCATGTTGATGAATTAGATGAATTAGTTGCTGCATGTTGATGAATTAGATGAATTACTTGCAGCATGTTGATGAATTAGATGAATTACTTGCAGCATGTTGATGAATTAGATGAATTGGGATCTTGGTTAAGGTTAACATTGCCAGAGTATTACTATTACTTACTTAATCAACCTCTCACTCTCAGAAGGTATCTTCCCAACCTCCTTCAAACAAGCAGTTGTATTTCCTTTGCTAAAAAAGACCTTCTCTACCAAAAGATAATCTTTCCAGTTACCGTCCTATTTCCAATCTTAACTTCATCTCTAAACTTCTTGAAAAGGTAATTTATACCCGTTTTTGCACTCATCTTGATTCTTTCCCTTCTCTCTCTCATTATCAATCTGCCTATAGAAAACTCCATTCTACTGAAACCGCTCTTCTTCGTATACGTAATGATCTTAGCTTGGCCATGAGTAGTAAAAAGGTTTCTGCCTTGGTTCTTCTAGATCTCTCTGCTGCCTTTGATACAATTGACCATTGCATCCTAATAAATAGGCTTAAATCTTGTTTTGGCATATCTGATTCTGCTTTTTCCCTTCTCACATCATATCTCTCATGTCGCTCACTATCTGTTGTTATTGGTCGAAATCGCTCTTCTGAACTGCCCCTCCTACGCAGTGTTCCTCAAGGTTCAGTGTTAGGTCCATTGCTCTTCTCTTTATGTATCACTCCTCTTAGCTACTTGCATGCTCAGTCCTCTATAAATTTTCATTTCTGTGCAGACGACACTCAACTGTATATTTTCTTTTCTAATCATGATTCCGATCAGAAACTGGCTCATCTCTCATCCATTCTAGACAGGGTTTATTCCTAGTTTTGTGCTAACAGTTTTGCTGTTAATCCTTCCAAAACTGAATACCTTTTAATTGGCACTCCTTTGCAAAGAAGTAAAATTACCTATAGCTCTGTTAATTTTCAGAATCTTGCTCTTTCACCTTCTCGATCCGCCAAAAACCCTGGAGTCATATTTGATGAAAACCTTGACTTTAAATGCCATATCTCTTCTGTTTGTCTTGAATTTAAATCCCATAGCTCTTCTGCTTTGTCGCGCTTCTTTATTTCAGATTGTCGCAGATTCAGGAAAATACATCCATACCTACTAGAAATCAGCACTTCCTTGCTAATTCTATAGTTCATTCAAAGCTCGGACTACTGTTAATTCCTATTACATGGGTTGCCTACTTGTCTTCTCTCAATCGTTTGCAAGCACGTCCAAAGTCTCTTGCATGTGTTGCTGTAAGTCCTCTCGACTTCAATTGTTCGCCTCGTTCTCTACTCGCAGGGTTCATAGCTCCCCTGTTAGTAACGCACAATAAAATATAAAAATAGCTATATTAAATTTCAAAACTCTGCGATTTGGCCAGCCTTCTTACTTATCTTGAAATTCTTTCCCTATCGTCCCTCACGTGCACTTCGCTCCACCGATGCCAATCTTTTTTGTCTCAGTTCCAAATATTCTAACGTCATTGGGCAGACGTTCATTTTCTTAGGCAGCACCCACAATCTGGAACTCTTTACCTGCTAATCTTCGCTCTTGTTCTTCTCTTTCAACATTCTCTAGCAAGCTTAAAACTTACCTTTTCCCATCATAGACATAATCAATCTACCTTGACCAGTTTTTGATCACCGGACTGGCTTTCGTTTAGGACCTTACTTCTCCTCAGCACATTTCTTTCGCAGATTGGTCTGGGTGAATTGATATGTAGTGATGTGTGCTGTTGGGGACGTCCCTGACATCATCCCTGGATGAGGAAACGGACGTTAAACCTTTATTTATTTATTTATATATTATATGGTGTTGTATCGTGTTGCATTATATTGTCTTGTAGTATATTGTATTTTATTGTTTTGTATTGTATATTTTTTTATTTTGTTGTAGGCCAATTATATTGTATTGTATTGTGTTGTACTATATTTTATTGTATCTTGTGGTATTGTATTGCGTTACGTCGTATTATATTGTATTATAGTATATCGTCGTATTGTATTATAGTATGACATCCGTGACATCATCCTTGTATGAGGAAACGGACGTTAAACCTTTAATGTTAACCTTTTCTTGTATTTTTTGTATTGTATTGTATTGTACTGTCAGATGAAGCTAGCTACGGGACATCTAGATCAGACTATCATAGTATATTCCTTGTATTCTACTATATATCTTATTGTATTGTATTGTATCGTATTGTATTGTATTGTACTGTCAGATGAAGCTAGCTACGGGACATCTAGATCAGACTATCACAGTATATTCCTTGTATTCTACTATATATCTTGTTGTACTATATATCTTATTGTATTGTATTGTATGTATTGTAACTGTCAGATGAAGCTACTACGGGATATCTATATCATACTATTACGTATATTCCTTGTATCATTGTATATATCTTATTGTATCGTATTGTATTGTATTGTATTGTATTGTACTGTCAGATGAAGCTAGCCACGGGACATCTAGATCAGACTATTACAGTATATTCCTTGTATCATTGTATATATCTTATTGTATCGTATTGTATTGTATTGTATTGTATTGTATTGTATTGTACTGTCAGATGAAGCTAGCTACGGGACATCTAGATCAGACTATTACAGTATATTCCTTGTATCATTGTATATATCTTATTGTATTGTATTGTATTGTATTGTACTGTTAGATGAAGCTAGCTACGGGACATCTAGATCAGACTATTACAGTATATTCCTTGTATCATTGTATGTATCTTATTGTATCGTATTGTATTGTAATGTATTGTACTGTATTGTATTGTACTGTCAGATGAAGCTAGCCACGGGACATCTAGACCAGACTATCACAGTATATTCCTCCGCACAGTCTGATGGTCGCAGAAGATAACCCCGCTACAGCTGTTCTTATTCCTGCTCTTCATTCTCCTCTGCCGCTATGCCCTATTGCCATCACCGGATCATGCTCCACCTGCAGCCGCCTAGTGGAATAACTGGAATTACCTGAACCGCTACCTACGCTCAACTCAGCTTTACTCAGGTTCAGCCAGTGGCAGCGCTGGATTAGACACCCGACTTCGGAACGGCATGTGCGGGTTTCAGATCTTGATGCAGATCTTGATTCAGATCGTAATTCTGATCTTGATTCAGATCTTGATTCAGATCTTGATTCAGATCTTGATTCAGATCCTGATTCAGATCCTGATTCAGATCTTGATTCAGATCCTGATTCTGATCTTGATTCAGATATTGAGTCAAATCTTGATTCAAATCTTGATGCAGATCTTGATTCTGATCTTGATGTAGATTTTGATTCAGATCCTGATTCTGATCCTGATTCTGATCTTGATTCAGATCCTGATTCAGATCTTGATTCAGATCCTGATTCAGATCCTGAATCAGATCCTGATTCAGATCTTGATTCAGATCATGATTCTGATCTTGATTCAGATCCTGATTCAGATCCTGATTCAGATCCTGATTCAGATCTTGATTCAGATCTTGATTTAGAGCTGAGGCTTGACGGTCGATGACATTTTCTCGGTAGATAAGACGGACGTTGACTTCTTGTCTCGCGTCGTATGATGCTTTAACTTAGCCATTGAACAATTACATTACAAGATATGGCGAGATAACCCAAAAGCTAAAAGCGTCTTTTTTTTGTTGAATTTAAGATTATTAATTAGTGAATGCCGTTATTAAACTGTTCATAGCACTCTGGTTCTTATCAGGCAAAAATGTTCAGATATTCAACCCCCCCCCCCCCCCCGATCCACGGCTCAGGAATTGAATGGAGATTATGCCGAAATATGTTTTAAGCTTAAGCTGTTCAACTATATCTACTCAAACCGAGGCTTGTGAAACTAAACAAAATATTGGTAATTTAAATCGTCAAGTGATTGAATTAAAATAATGATTTAAATGATAAGCGCCAAACCGCTAGACGTCGCCCATTAATTCTAATTGATTCTAATTAATTAACCTATTAATCCCAATTGATTCTAATTAATTAATTAGCCTATTAATTCTAATTGCCTTGGGTTTATGCAGACTATCTTTATGGGACTGCTTTAATGATTGACTGACTACGACTTAATCCATTGACTGAATGTTAACTTTTTATGATTATTGACTTTATTGATTGATTGCTTGCTAGATTGGATGATTGATTGACTTATTAATTGTATATTCACTTACTGCTAATCTGTATGGGTGTTTTGCTTTGAAAGCTATTTTTCGCTGTATCACTTGTAGGCAGACTAAATTTAGCTAGAGACGTCTGTGATATCATCATGCGATGACTGAATGAACGTTAAAATCGTATCAGTTGAATTATTATCCCAGATGTTTTCTTAAGATAATGATCCAGAGTTTGAACTGTTATTGATTGACTGATTGATTGATTTATTGATTGTATTTTGTACAGAAGCCACTGTTTTTCAGTTCTACTAGCTGAAACTTAGATTCGATTTTGTTAAGTAGATAGATATATAGTTAAAATTTTATAAATGCCTATTTATCGAGAAGTTTTTTGTTTTATTTCATATCGGTATCGGTAATTTTGTACTTCTACAAAGCAACTTAGTTTTTTAAAAATAGCAAAATACTACGTCTCAAATTCAAATCCCTCAGAAGCGAATGACTACGTATAAACGCTGAAGTCTTCATTGTTTGAAATGGCGGACATTGTTATAGATGATATACGCACCGTAGTGTTTCAATTGAGTATTCAGTATAATTTCAAATTCGTTCAGTATTATGTTATATTACTGTGTACTGCACGTGTCGTAATGGACGACAAAGCACTGAGATCCAAACTACTAACGTCAGAAAGGGCATTCGTCTGGTGAGCGCTTAGGCTCCAGAAATTGCTACAAAATTGTCTAATCCCGACCTTAGCTAAACTGGGATTCAAGGAAAGATGATGATGATGATGAATACTATGTATAAATGTAAACTTGATGTAGGGAGGGATGCGAATTCCTCCCACCTCGAGTTTTTTAAGCTTTTCCTACAGACCTTTATCCTATAGGTCTCTAATCATATAGGTTTCTATATGAGAGATAAACATTAGATCAATCACAAAAATCGTTTTGTTTATTTAATTTGGTGTATAGAAGTTATTAAATTACGTTTAGTAAAGGATTAGACTTATGATTAGGGTTAGGGTTATATTAATGGAATTAGGGTTATATTAATGGAATTATGGTTATATTAATGGAATTAGGGTTATATTAATGGAATTAGGATTATATTAATGGAATTAGGGTTATATTAATGGAATTAGGGTTATATTAATGGAATTATGGTTAGACTATATTACATTTAGAAAATAAACAATACGATTTGTCATTGATCTAATGTCTACCTATCTGAGAAAGATCTACTTTAGGTCACCCCCTCCTTCCCTTCCTAAGAATTTAGGTACGAATGAATTTCACCTTTTCCCTTCTTGTACTTACAACCATTTAGTGTAATTGCAATAATAATGTAACCAAATTTACAATTATTTTGCATAATTACAATAATAAGAAGAAATAATTAAAGTTATTTACAAGAGTTGAAGTTATTCTAAATTGTTAATGATATTATAATACGAAATAATTACAGCTGTTATTTAGTGTAATTACAATAAATAATTATATTTAGTAAGCATAATAAAAATTAATGTAACATAATATAATTATTTAGTATAATTACAATAATATGTAATATTTACTTTTATTGCCGCTTAACGTCAGTTTCTATATGAAAGAATGACATCAGGGTCAATCGTATCTCTATGTGTCGAGTCTTAATATATTTGCGATCTGGACCTCGTATTTCTAATACTGGAAACTCACGTGCTATGTCGTGGTAGTTGACTTTTATTTAAACAATGCCAATATAATTAATTATTCAATGACCTCGTGTATATAGTACGTTATCATGTTTATTAAAGGACTATTTTAGACTTACTCTTTCAATTAATTTTTTCTTGTTCTGATATTATAAAATTGAATACTACTGAAAGGCGTATAATTAAGACAGCGTAGGTAGAGAAGTCTATCGTTGAATGGGAAAGATATTGCTATTGACATTGCTTTATGGCGAGGAACCTGACGTTAAATTCTTATTGATTGATTGATTGAAAGGTTCCAGCTGGAAATATCTTTGTCAGAAGTCAGTCGCGAGATCTAACATCTCTCTCTCTCTCTCTCTCTCTCTTTTCCTCTAGCACTCCATCTTTCTCTCTCTCTTTCTCCCTCTATCTCTCACATCGCTCTCTCTTGTTAGTGTTCTGCTAAGTGGCGGGTACAACGTACGTATTCTACTCCAATTTTGCTGCCACGACCAGTGTTTGATGGAATCTCTATACTCAGGATTCATTGGTGTACTTAATAACTCTCTCTCTACTGTACTGCCAGTTGGCAGGTCCAAGGTACATAATCATACGTAGAGTCTACTTTCATCTTTCATATAGAGCACTGCATAGATCAACAAGTTAATTCCTTCACAAAGACTATACCTTATGCACACCTTAATGTAGCCTATAGCTTGGAAATAATATGGTGTCTAAGGTGATTTCCCTTTTTCTTCCTCGGTTCTTGCTCAGTCGTCACTTACGACACAGACAGTTTACAGCTGGTCTAATTTTCAGCGTCCCGGACACAACACGAGAACTAACTTATATATAAAAATAACAGTTAACATACGCAAAAGATCCTTTGAAACGTAAATGTAATAGATCCAATAAAACAAATCCCAGCCCAACTGTATTAACTTCAACTGTATTAACTTGTTGATCTATGGAATGCTCATTCAAAACAAAGTTGAAGCATAAACTCTAAGAATATTTACCACCTTGAACGGACCAAATGATAAAACATAACATGCTCTATAAATATATATATATATATATATATATATATATATATATATATAATATATATATATACATATATCTGAGCCTTGATCAGCTATAGACCATCAGGTAAAACAACTGAATGTTAAATGTTCACTTATAGATTGATTGATTAATTCAAATACTTTTACTTAGTCGAATAGTATTTACACTATATATATCATATCATACCTAATTACTAATTAAACCACATTTGCACAAGATTTGTTGGCATTCACAATATTTACAGCATAAAGATTTCTGTGAAAAATGCACTGAAAAAATTATTATATCATATAACAATAAGTTATATAGAGCTTCCATTACTCATTCACAATGTTTACAATTATTATCTAACAAAGAAAATAACGACGAACGTAAAAACTCATGTTCTACATATTCACAATAATAATTATTTTCTGGTTCTAGTTAATTATATTTTCTTAATTATGTCTTAGCTATTAACTTATTATTCTGGTACAATTTGAAAACACTTTGGGATTTCCACAAAAACTAATCGAACAGTACGATCTAACAAAACTTCATATCTCATCCTTATGTAGAAAAATGTTAATATTGATGTAACTTATCTGCAGACATTGCAGAAAGTTCACATCACTGAATTACAAGCATTTTTCATTCTAAACAGTTCTTTGTGTGCATTGTTCACTTCCATCATAACAGTATAAATACACAAAAGACACCCAATACTTTGAGGTTTAAGCAGTTTGTGACACTGATCGAAGGTGTGCTCTTTAAGCAGCAAATAAGCTCACTCGATATACACATTTACAGATCTGGCCTCAGGCAGAGCAAAAATCATCATCATCTTCCATTGAATCCCAGTTCAACTAGTGCCGGGATACGAAACAGACCTTTTTTTTCCATTCGTTGTAGAAAAGAAAATACACGAGAGAATTTCATAAATAACAGTCTTAAATATGGCAATGAGACTATAATGATTCTACTTAGCTGTCTGTGTTAAGAAATGTATGCCCTGAACCAGAAATCTGGCAGAGTAATTCCATGGAAAAGATTCTTAAATACAGCAGTGAGAATACGATTCTAGTTGAAGAGAATCGGAAACAAGAACTAAAGTTGAGCGGAGGTTGATGGCTGATCCGTCCTTGAGGTCATTCCAGAAAACATCTGAAAACAACAAATATTAAAAAATAAAAATAAAATAATAATATAATAAAAATAATTAAACAAATTTAATTGTATAATTTTTAACTTTACTACATAATTTAGTAACAAAAATTACATTTTAATAAATTAACCAACAAAATTTTAGATAAATATATAACAATCATACCGTCTGAATTGTTTGTGAAGTGTATTGTGTTGTAGGACCCTTTTTGATGTTCTTATTAAAGTAAATAATAGAAAGATATGGTAAATAACAGAATTAAAACAAATTCTAAACAACTTTATATTTCCAAAAGATAACAGAATTAAAAGTCATAAATACATAAACACCACAATATGACTGCATAGATCCTGTAAGGATTTATTTAGTTTAGAACTATAGATGAACTAATACAGTTATTCAGTCACAATTTTACACGAAAAATATACTAAAATATTCTCCATCAGTACTAAAGTCACGCAAAAACTTTTCCATCGAGGTGTGTCAAAAAATACCATTGTGGTCGAGTAGTTATTCTACATGAAATTATAATTTATGTATGGTTATAGGATATGGTATATAAAAATAAGTAGGAGTGTTGCTTGATGATTTTTAAGTTCCACTCGTATACTGACATATTTTAGATTTATATTTAAATGTAATTTTTGTTTAGCTTATTATTATTATCGAACCCTCTTTGTAAAGTAGTCTCGAAGTCCGATTTCAGCCATGACACTTTTATATAGGTTTTCGCTGTTAATAGTAATAGTAATAATAATAATAATAATAATAACAACTTCTATAGTCGAATCAAAAATAACTGTATGTAAATATAGTTATTTTTGACAGACCATTATACGTAAATAAATAATATAAATAAATAAAGGTTTAACGTCCGTTTCCTCATCCAGGGATGATGTCAGGGACGTCATACAGACAAGAATACGTTCATCGAGGCACGTGTTAGTGCATAGTGCATAAGGGCCTGACTAATGACATTTGTGTCCAATTTCACTTCATCTACATGTTTCACTAGCGTATGATTGAATGATACTTGGAGTTACATAATCCTGACTCAGATTCATTAAGGACTGTCCAACATTGAAATTCATATTCATTCTGTTGCATTATAATTTATAACAGCTGATTGTGAAGTAAAATTGTGATGTTTTATGTTTTATAAAATGTTCCATCAAGAATTAAAATGCACAAGTCAGCTGTGCTTACTGAAGCGATCGCCTGTCGACCAATGAATTGAGTGGCTGCAGTCTTAATGTTAGCACCTGATCCCATCTTACATCTTACATAGCCATAGAGGTTAGCTCCGTTTAGTGTTACTCCTACTCCAGCTACCATCTGCAATCAATCAATACATCAATCAAACATTCAATCAATCAATAGATCTCACAGTCATAGAGGTTAGCTCTGTTTAGTGTTACTCCTACTCCAGCTACCATCTGCAATCAATCAATCAATCAATCAATCAATCAATAGATCACACACAGCCGTATAGGTTAGCTGCGTTTAGTGTCACTCCTACTCCTGCTACCATCTGCAATCAATCAATCAATCAATCAATCAATCTTACATAGCCATATAGGTTAGCTCAGTTCATAGTTATTCCTACTCCAGATACTATCATCAATCAATCAATCAATCTTACATCTTACTTAAACATTTAGTGTCACTCCTACTCCAGCTACCATCTGCAATCAATTGATCAATCAATCAATTATTGGAGCTTACGATATAGGTTAGCTCAATTATTCGTAGTTACATGCTTCTACATCTGCTACCATCTGCAATTAAGCAATCCATCATTTAAGCAATCAATAAACCAATTGATTGATCAATGAATCAAACAATCAATCAAACAATCTTACACACACATCACAATATATATTAACCCCATCACGTGATATCTTAAGTCTCTTCATCACGTGAGAACGCCAGCTGCCATCTTCATTTTTATAAGGCACAATTGTCAAAACATCACACAAACAAATATAAGCAGTGTAGCAGAAAACATAACTAAAACAGTATAACTAAAACCATTAACCAATAATTACGTGCAAGGGAAATATCTATCATAATAAAAACAAAAACATTTAAGTACAACTTAAGTATTTAGAAATTTAAGCTACTTTATAGGCCTTCTATAAAACTTGTCTACTTTGAAAAAAATCACTTTGTGTATTTTTTCATTCTTTGGAGGAGACACTGTGCAATCATAAGCTGATTTGTTTATTTTTATTTTGTGACAGGCAACTACAATGTAAGACATCCAATAAATGTAAGGTATATTGTCTAGATATTTCATTTAGACATATATTAAATTATGTAAATTAAGACATTTGTTTATCATCATTTGATAAGTAATTGGAATATAGTTTTTGTGTAATTCCTTTAATTTCATTAAGTTAATAAATGAAGAAACATGTTGTAAATATATGTGTATATACTGAACGTTGCCTGCAGTCAATATAGACACACACCCTTCCCGACTCCCTCGCTAAGCTTTACTTATTATCATAGCTGCCACTACATAGAATGTCTTAATAATAGCGTAGGGGTAACTTCATGAAGTTTTGAATTACAGATCCTGAGGTGAATTGAACCCTTGAGGGTTCAAATCCCAGCCGCGCTGATCTGAGAGTAAAATCTCGAACATGGACTGGTTATACGGAAAATGGTCTAAATTACCTAATGGTTTAAACATGTGGTAATAAAAGTAATAAATATCAACACATAGTTGATCATTTAAAAGCTAAAAAAACTCAAGCTAACGTCAGTTTTCTCACTCGAAGCAATGTCAGTGATGGGAGAGCCCAGGATTTGAACCCCGCACATACTGATCCGCATCTTACCGACATCACCACTGCCTCCAGCCAGTGGTGATCTCGGTAAGATACATATTTCACTATAATGCGTGTTAACTTTTTTTACATATTATAAAAGGTCTACATTCCATAGTCTGCCTAAAACACGGTTACCTACCAGCCACTGGAATTTGAACGTGATGACAGCGATGAAGAAGAGAATGCACCAGAAAGCCACGGACACGACGAGCGCCAGCCAGAATATACGTGACTCTGCCCCGCCCACTGTCCGCGCCGACTCACCCTATGTGGCCAACAACAACAACAGTCATCAACTCCATAACAATATCGAGCACGCTACGTTATAATATGTAAAAGAAAAGTTAAACTTAGCCTTACAGCTAAGCTTTATTGAGTGATGGACAAGTCAGCAAGTAGCAAAATAACGGAACTGGCAGGATCTACTGTCTCTCTCCTAGTGAACTGCCTACTGGCAGGTCCATGGTATATAACACCTCCACTCTTTGTCGTCTGCTTTCCTCTTCATTTATATTAGTGGGTCTTTAAATCATCTAACATACCTAATCTCGGCCTGCCTCTGCCTCGTTTTCCTTCCATTCTACCTTCTATGACCTCTTTTAATAGAACTTAGAATGTGTCCTACTATTAAATACATATACCTACTATTAAATAAATATACAACAGAAAAAAGGATAAAAAAGATTTTAGTGTACCTTACGAGATTCAAACACCCAATGACTCTTGCCTTCTTCGTCAACATAATTCCACCATCTTAAACCAGCAAGCAGTCTACCTGTGATGTTCATAACAATCAATAATTTTATTACAACTTTATTTCAATCAATTACACAATCTTAGTCTAACGAATAGTGTACCTATAGCTTTCAATCAATCAAAAAATCAATAGCTAACTAATAACTCAATTCTATATAAATTATTTATAATTTAGAACTAATATAAATTCACTATGACCGACCATAGCTAAAAGAGCATTAAAGATGGATTAAAGGGAAGATGATGATGATGATGAATCATATATCAAAGAACTTTTATATCAGTAACATGTCTGCAATACTATTATTTATATATGGGCTTAGCTTACTCCAATTACAGAGCATTTAATTTTATACCGGATATATTGTACATTTACATGAAATGACTCTCATTCATAATTGAAACAGTGAACTAGCATTATGGTACATAGAAAAAAACGAAATAATATAGAAAAATATTAATTTACAGGTAAACTTCAGTATCACAATACTTAACGAGAATAAAATATCAATTATATTAGTTAATTACTATTAACAATAGCAATTAATTTGCACTCATTAGATATATTACTCAAATCAAACCTGTTATATTTTTTGTTGTCCAGAAGTCGAGTGACAATAGAACAACAATAATGACAAAATTTGAAACAAATCCGGAGCTAAAGATGCCACAGAAGAGATAAGTGAGAATGGCGAGTAATCGAAAACACAGATGCAGCAACACTGCAATAGGTTTTCTGAAACATCAATTTACGTATATGTAAACTATACAATAGTATATACTTCTCTAAAATTGATTAATAAATTAATAAATTACATTAAATTTTATTAATTTAATTTTTATTAATTTGTTTGTACATAATATTTTATGTGTTGGATATACAGAATTAAACTAAATAATAATTATTCATTATTAATTTGAATGAATGGAAATGTCTCAAATAGGGGATTGACTGATGGATGATATGATGTAGGACAGAGAGGATTTGAGACAGTCTATTTGTATCCTGACCCTAGATAAACTGGGATTTAAGGGAAGATGGTGATGATGATAAGATACTGAATTGGTGAATTAATGTATTTATAACTGCACAGGACATGTATAAGATATTTTTCCATTCGTTAGTTAACTGATAGCCACACGTCCTGCAATGAATGCTCTTCAACGGTAATCATATCTTTGCTGTTGATAGCGCCAAATGGCAACAGGCTTCGATACATGATTTTCCTTCCAGGGGCCCTAGGTGATATCCCTTAGTTGTTGACTGGCCTGGGCTTTGAACCGAGGTCACTAGTTTCCGAGGTGAACACTCTAACCATTACGACATATGAAAGATACTAGAGAAGGAAATGGATTCTATTTGATAATTTCCAAGAAAAATATTACATTAAAGAGATAGTTATTACAGTATGGTAGCATAGATTTATCTTGAAACTAGCTGGACGATGAGTTTTAATTACACATACATATGAATGTCCATGTGGAATAATGTACAATGTTTACACCGGGGTAAAAAATAATAATAATAACAATAATAAAAGTTTAACGCCCATTTCCTCAGCCAGGGATGATGTCAGGGACGTCCCCTTTATTAAGTTGCAACCAACATTTGAGTGCAGCTAACCATTGGTGACTTCTTAATTGTTTCGGATACAACACAGGAACTACAATAACTTATGACCGAGTTAATCTTAACGTAAATTTAATTCTAACGATTTGGCAGTTTAATTCTAATAAATAATTTAGCCTAACCTGACAGTATTGCGTCCAGATGTGTTATTCTCTTCACCAAAATCTAAACTAACATGATCCTGAGCCGCCATTTTCTACTTAACCCTGAAATACTTTATCTAATCCTAATCGTAACGAGCTTGAGCTTACTACTTAATATATCAAATAAATACTTATAAATATTAATCAGACATTTATATTCATTTATATACATAGACATTTGGTATTTGACTGTCAAAAACTTAGTTATGAGAATAGATTAAAATTCGTAGGATTAACCTCTTTAAGTGAGAGAAGAACTAGAGGAGATTTAATAGAAGTTTTTGAGATACTCAAAGGCTTCAGCAAAGTTAACCATAGTCTTTGGCTTAATTTATCAAACAACAGAAACACAAGGGAACATATTTATAAACTTAGTAAATTTAGAAGTAGACTAGATTTAAGAAAATTTTTCTTTAGTCAGAGAGTTATAAATGCTTGGAATAGTTTGCCAAGCGAAGTTGTGGAAGCAGAATCAGTGAATGCTTTTAAAAATAAATATGATAAACATAAGAACATGTAAATTAGAAGCTAATTGCATGTTCAGCGTTATACATAGGCTATGTATAAATTTGACATGTTGACATGAAGTCTGTGTGATTTGATTAATATTAATTGGTTTTAGTTAAGAGCATTTTAGTTCATTTAGATTCATTTTAGGTTCATTTAGATTTTAAGAGCATTCTGATGAGTCCTAAACAAGCATATAATTGCTTCCTGACTCCGTAAATGTTATGTTATATTCCTTTTTTGTTTACTTTCTTTTACTTTGTTTACGTGTATCGCACCATAGATACATATATTTTACGCGATTCCATGTTTAACATAATTATACTGGTTCAGAAAGTTCTAATCCTTTACTTGATAAAACTCAGTGATGGACACTAAAGCATTTTCAAAATATAAATTAATATTCTATTTTCTATTTTCAAAATACTTCCTAAAAGAAGTTTCAAAAGTATTTCCAAAATACTTTATAAAAGTATTTTGAAGCATTTTAAAATTAATATACTTTTCAAAATATTTTTCAAAATACTGTAATTTTTGGTTTTAAATTTAGTTAATTTAAATTTTGTTCACACAATCTGAAACCTAATATGAACGAAAGTTAATATTTATATCTATAGAAAGTATCTTTGGTTCTTGATTATTTAGCAGGCACCTTGTTTCACATATCCATTTCTAATACATGTTAATTTAATAACATTCATCTTAATTAATGGTTCAAAATGTCACTTTAAAGTAAATTAATTATTATCTTAATTTAAATAATTTATACAGAAACGTCTCGCATTTATGTTAGTTTGACCTTAAGGTGTGATCTGTTGGTCAAATTAATTATGGAATACTTAGTTTTCCATTAGATAAAGGAAATGACTTCAAGTTCATTATTATTTTTGATTTTTAAAATATTTAAACAATCATTTAACTTTTTGAAATATTTTAAAATCTTAATATGTTCTATCTTGAAAACCATTTCTCACTATAATTGTAGAATTTTGAGAAATCATAGTAGGCCTATATCTTTGTATATACCACGCTCAAACTTATAGTTATATATTATATAATTATTATAATTATATATACCACTAAATTTTTAAATTTATTTAAACCACCTTTTCTTCAACTCCCTTTACTTTGGACTGAATTTCTGGATTTTGGAATTTGCACCGTTTTTGGACCCTCTTTTTTTGCTCTCCGGCTTGATTTTGTCTCAATAGTGCTCGATATTGTCATTGAAGACTGTAGCACTCTAATTGTTGTTATTATTATTATACCAAACTAATATAATCATATATTTATTTACACAATTATATGTAATGATGTCTAATCTTTCATATGCGCAAAATAAAGATCACATTACTACTCGTATTTGGAGATAGAATAATATAATAAGAACAAAAGTATTTAAGAAGTTAGTATGTAATACTTCGTTGAATGAGAATTTAACTTTTGCAATATGCAACACATTTTTGGCAACACATTTGGCAACTCGAGTATATTTACAAAGT
This sequence comes from Enchytraeus crypticus, assembly GCA_905160935.1. Taxonomy (NCBI): domain Eukaryota; kingdom Metazoa; phylum Annelida; class Clitellata; order Enchytraeida; family Enchytraeidae; genus Enchytraeus; species Enchytraeus crypticus. The sequence continues at coordinate 551,540 of CAJHZI010000477.1, read as the reverse complement.
AAATAAATAAATATCATTCAATTATTTAAAAATAAACTTTTAAATAATTTTCTCACAATTTTAAATCACAGAAAGGCTCAGATCATTTGAAACATTGTCTATTGTCTGATGTTAGCGCAATCAGGAGGTGTCAACAGGAGATGTCAAGCGTGTCAGAGCACTGTTAGCAAATCAAAGAATGGCGGAGGTAAGTTTTCAACAACAACGACAGAATTAGAGTGCTACTGTCGTCCATGACAACATTGAGCACCATGCTATCAAATCCAATGCGATAAGCAGAGTGTTTTATGCGTTCGAAGAGTAAAATATAGTTTACTTGTTTTTCTAACTGCAAATAGTCTTCTTATTGAATTAATTTAGCCCTGTATGATCTAAAATGTGAATAGACTGCAGCAAGTTTCTCTTAACATTAAAATATGGAGGAAGAATTTAGTACATTAACATTACTTTTATTTATTCATATATTGCCTTTTTACTGAAGCGCGGAAGATCGAGAATATTCGGAGCTATGGAAGACTGCACGTGCAATCGAATTCTGAGTGAACTGCTACTTATCAGTCTCGAAGCTGGGAAGATTCAAAAGCAGGGATTTACAGTAGTCCAGCTTGGATTGCACGCGAGCAGCACAATCCTATAATCAGTCTCACGAGAAAGATGTGATCCTATAGGATGAAGATCAGGAATATGAAAGAAACATGCCTGTTGCATTTTGGTGATGTGTTCAGAGAACTTAAGATGTTTGTCAAGGATGGCATTGAGATTCTTCACAGAAGAAACTGGGGTAATTCCTACATCAGAACAACAACAATGACAACAATACAATTAGAGTGCTACTGTTGTCCATGACAACTCGAACACTGTGGAACCAAATTACAACCGATGAGCAGAGTGGGGGGTCCAAAATGGTGCAAGCCAAAATCCGGGTGGTCTGAAGAGAGAAAGGGAAGCCTCATTCAGTTTAGATAGTTTTTAAAGTGTCCCAAAGAGCACAAACTCAGTCTTGGGTGGATTGATTGCTAAGAAATTAGTAGAAATCCATGACGATATTGACAGAAAAGATTGCTGTAGGCAAACGTCTTTCCTATCAGGATAGGAACATATGGGAGGCAGAGCCCTGAGGCACACCGTACTTGACGTTGGAAGGTAGAGAGGCTTATCCATGAAATTTTATGCTTAGAATAAAATTCCTCGTGGTCTACCTCGTATCTCATTGATCCTCGGATCAATAAGACACAAAGTAAATCAGGATGTCCCAAACGGACTTCCCTAGATGTCCCTTTAAAGAAGAAAAATGATACATTCTTCTGTGAATGACACGCCCCTCCGCTCCACTGAAAGAAACAAAAGAATGAATAAATTAGATTGCTATTTAGTAGTTGAGATAATTATACAAAGATGATATAAAGAACTCTTGCTCTCTTCATAAATTCAAAAATAGCTCCATTTCTGATGTTACTGAAATTGTTTTCTCTCTGCTTGATCTCTCTCTCTCTCTCTCTCTCTCATGTTCTACCAAGTGGCAGGTCCAAAATACATATTCATGCCAGAGTTTGAATGTGTACTTTGGTAAAAGACTAATAACCGCTTTTACTAACTTTTCTTTAATTAATTGACCACTTACGCATCTGTTGTTGTGTAAACTATTGTTCAGAATTTTTGGTATTCACTAAAAAATGTTGCGTGGTTATTAATTACAAGGTCAACCGCCAAAATTGTGTCACTCAGTCAATCACAATGCTGTCCTTCAGACCAATCAGCTTACTTCGTAAACAAAGCCAAAATATTTATTAATCAGTGATGTAACTAATCAACTGTTCAAATGCCCGAAAACAGGAGCGCAGCTATGCATCACTTTACAGATCGATTCAAGCTTACAGAATATCAAACAAAAACTGGACTGTAGTCATCTCTATCAAATTGATGTTCTATATCGTACCTCATTTTCTTAATATTAGTAACATCAGAAGTTTTTAAATTTCACAATTAGTTGACTCTAATTTTCTCACTACGTAATTAGCAGTTAATTTAATTAACTGCACAGCATCTATATTTAAAGTTTAGTTAAACTCCAAATATAAATATTCACACAGTATATACCAAATTAATGTTAGTTCTTGACTATTCTAACTCTAGGCTCTCTTACTGTCATATACAGTCTCAGTCATTATGTTACAATCCAGTAAAAAATAACTGAGTAACCTCAATCATCATCATCATCTTCATTATCATCATCATCTTTCATTGAATCCAATTTTACTATGATCGGGACTTAGAAAAGTTTGAAGCAATTTCTGGTGTGTAGGCACTCAGCCACCGATTTCCCTTGCTGATGTTTGTGCCCTTTCTGACATTGGAAATTGCAAGTTAAGCTACTATGAGCTCGCTAGTTAACCTCAATATCTTTGATTTATCGGCAACATTTGTTTATTTGTAGTTTTCTCATTCTACAGTGTTTGTTGTGTTATGTTGCTTTGAGTTATGTTCTCTTGAATCTGTTAAATACAATATGCAGTTTAGTTGTATGCCACTAATGGACTGCATAATTTAACTATGATCATGTATTATTTGTCAGCATATTTTTTTTCAATTACAAGTGTGCTTTGTTAGCACTTGACTGTAACATGTATATGTTTATTCGGTTCCAGAGTAATTGATTGATTTGTATTAGAGAATTTTGAGAAATTAAATAAGAAAAAAATATATATCTACCCATCAACAAACACAATTCTGTATACACTACTGTATAAACATTTCAATATAAAGACATTAATCAATAACCTTATATTGTACTCTAATACCATTGACTTATATTATAAGTTAAAATCTTCTCAACTTAATTAAATTCTACATTTTTCTTTTTACTATGCAGACGAGACCAAATTCTGCAGATGGGCAAAACATTCAGCGTGAAAGCTTTTCTGTTGAGGTTCAGAAGGAGACTGATCAACTTAAAGCTAAGTTTTCAGGAAAAGCAAAGTGTAACCAAGAATTCTGGGTCAGAATCTTTTGTCTGTTTCAGCCGCTGACTCATCCGGCTTTACAGCAATACATTATCACTTTTGGTAACGTCAATGAGTGTTTGGAGTACCTTCAGATTTTGCACAAATTGGAGTGTATAGTTGATGGAGGCGTTGAATGGGAGCGCATTCCCAATTCATTTCTTAATTTATTGATTGAAGAGATCTTGCAGTTTATTGGGAAGTATTCCAGTATTGTGCCCTCCATTGTGAGCCTGGCAGTGGCGGCTACCCAAGCCAGCTTTGTTTCTCCAATAGTTCCCACTGCAACATATACGATCCAAAATGTTCAGCCGGTTGGGAATATTCCAGAAAGTGTAGTTGAAACTGATGTTGATGAAGTCATCCGGAGTAACAACCGCTTGCAACGTGCAGAAGAAAATGCTAGCGAGTCGGAAATCATCGGCCGTGATATTCCGAACGAATGTCTCAGGAGGGCGATACCAACCCCTGCTTTTGAAATGTTGCAAGATGATGAATCCAGCTCAGCAGAAGATGAGCATGATGATCAGGGACAGAGAATCAATTTCGGAGGAGAATCAAGCCAAGCTAATAGTGATGAGAATTTTGCAGCGTCTTCTGCAATGCAGCCTATGATTGGAGAATCAACTAGGGGCAGTTCTTCTAATGCCAGATTACTTCCTACTGCGTCAGTTCCATTCAGTAATATTGCTACAGTGTCATATGCTAATGCTGTTGATTCCAGAATTCAATCCTTAGTGGATGTGGAATCTCAGTCTTCGGGTTCGGCAGATCTTTCTGAAAACATGTCAACGTTGACAAGGGGTCGTACAGTACGTAGAACACAGAACGTCAGAGACCGTTCTGTTACCAGAGAGCCTCGTGGCAGCACACTAAGCCCAGAGGCTTTATTCTGCAGAAGTCGTCGCTCAATTTCTGAAACTGGAAAGCCTAATGTAATGGATGTAGTGCAGTTAAGTGGCTCAAGTTTCAGCGTACTATACCCTGGCAGTGGTTGCTCGAATTTCATTTCTCCAGGTACAGTTGATTCCATGGGTAACAAAGTTGATTCCAGCGGTTACCAAGTTGATTCCTTGAGTAACCAAGTTTATTCCATGGGTAACCAAGTTGGTGGAGGTGGGTCAGCATCTGAAGTGTTACGTGGATTTGATCCTCAATCCAATGCGTCAACTGGCCGTGTTATTGTATCTGATGCTTGTGGCCTTGTTACCCTTTATAATGTATTTGGTGGCCTTGTTTCCCTACCTAAAGCAGCCGCTGGATCATGCAGTCTGCCAAACAACGTTAGTGCCCTTTTTAATGTATCAAGTGGGATTGGTTCCATCTCTAATGATTCGAGTGGATCAGGTGGACTAAGTGCCTCAACAAGTGCATCAGGTAGACTTGGTTCCTTTGGAACTACATCAGGTGGGCTTGGTTCCTTTGAAACTACATCGGGTGGGCTTGGTTCCTTTGGAACTACTTCAGATGGGCTTGATTCCTTTGGAACTACATCAGGTGGGCTTGGTTCCTTTGGAACTACATTGGGTGGGCTTGGTTCCATTGGAACTACTTCAGGTGGGCTTGGTTCCTTTGGAACTGCGTCAGGTGGTCTTGGTTCCTTTGAAACTGCATCAGGTGAGCTTGGTTTCTTTGAAACTACATCAGATGGGCTTGGTTCCTTTGGAACTACATCAGGTGGGCTTGGTTCCTTTGGAACAGCATCAAGTGGGCGTGGTTCCTTTGGAACTACATCAGGTGGGCTTGGTTCCTTTGGAACTGCGTCAGGTGGGCTTGGTTTCTTTGGAACTGCATCAGGTGGGCATGGTTCCATTGGAACTGCATCAGGTGGGCTTTGTTCCTTTGGAACTGCATCTGGTGGGCTTGATTCCTTTGGAACTACTTCAGGTGGGCTTGGTTCCTTTGGAACTGCATTAGGTGGGCTTGGTTCCTTTGGAACTACATCAGGTGGGCTTGGTTCCTTTAGAACTGCATCAGGTGGGCTTGATTCCTTTGGAACTGCATCAGGTGGGCTTGTTTCCTTTTCAAATGTTTTAGATGGGCTTGGTTCCTTTGCAAATGCATCAGATGGGCTTAATTTTGAGTCTAATTCACCAAGTTCATTTGATTCTCTCTCTGATTCATCTGCTGGTCTGCATTCCCGTTCTAACGAGCTGCTTAGTTGCCTACTTGGAGGACCAGTTGGAGGCGGATCAGCATCGGAACCATTGCCTGGATGTAGTTCCATGTCTCGGCAACTGCCTTTGACTGATTCCGTAACTGCTATAGACCTTGGTGAAAGTGACACATCTATTATGACTACTGAAAGGGGGGCAAGCGATCAAACCTACAGCTGGGAAACTATTGAATCTGGTAACGGAGTAAGTTCAGGCGGACTCGGCATCAGACGTGAATTCAGTCCGGGCAGCCCAGGACCTGTGGTTCTGGATCTTGATTCTCCCGAGTCTCCGGGTGGAATGCTCTCTACCTCGCTAAATCCTTATCTCAGCGGGAGCGCTGCCGAGTCGTCTGTAAGTGGGTCTCCGCTGAATGTCAGTTTTGATTAGGAATTTGATGAGTTTGATGGGGAGTTTGATCTAAAGACACTATTCTGATTGATCATGTTCAGTGGAAAACTTTGGAATCAAGATGTGTAAACTATTTGTTGAGGTTGATTAATGTGGACTCTTCGAAAATTATACCTATATTGACTTTCAGCTATTTTGATGTGGTTTAATCAGTATCAGTATGGAATTGTAACCGTAGGTAACATTTGACTATATGTTTGAGTTTTATGAAAATGTGGGATATATGAACTAAATTAGCAGACATTTTCTATGTTGCAAATTGTTTCCTCTGTACAATTTAGCAGTCCCTTTTAACAACGTACCTTTGATTTTCATAAATGTTGCTATCAAATTTTGCAATCCTTTTCGGAAATTGGCTAGAAGGGTTTAACCCCCTTGTTGCGTTTAAGATTTAAAAATTGCTGGTGATTAGATACAATTCAGTAGAAGTGTAGGATAAAACTCTTCTACGTGGAATTTAACTTTAGATCTTCCAGAAATTTTACTTTGTACTAAATCATCATCCTTCGCACAAAACTCATAACAGTCTTTTCTTGTGACGCATCTAAGTCGGTGACAGTGTAGAAGCAGTAGCATCTTTTTACTAGTTGATGTCTTTATTACACTCTAACTTCTTGTGTGCTGTTTCAAAACCCCGTCCAGTATCATCTGTTTCATGGAGAATTTGATAAGTATTTTAATAATTGAACCATTATATTCGCTAGTAGCTTGGTAGTCTAGAACAAATTTGCTGCCCTGTTGCATTCTTGATTATTTGTATTTTTAAACATTTGCCATCTAAATATTTAACAAATTTTGATCCGGATGATTTTGCAGCTTTAATGGTTTTTAACCGGTTTCTGTTACTTTTATATGCGACATTTGTTAGAAATTTTTAGATAGAGAAATTCTGAAGATATCATAAGAAATATTTGTTAGATTTGTTATGATGTTACTGTTAGAGTGAATCACGCTAATTTGTTTGGTAATACCCTATGAACGAGTTCTCCTTTTGCTGTTTTGATGTATTTCATTCAGAAATTCATCTGGGGTGGGGGGGGGGGGTTTCTCACTGCAGACTGACATAAATTTATTACCACGAAATCTATGTGAGAGATATTTGGCTTGTATAAAAATAATTTTCTTATCTCCTGGAATCAGTAGAATATCTCTATGTAGGCTATTCAGCTTCATCCTGAAGAGTACAAAATTAAAGATTTAAGATTTCAAAATTAAGATTTAAGATGTCAAAATTAAAGATTTAAGATTTCAATTTCATTTTTTTAAAGAATCCCTGATCTGGAATTGTGTAACGATTGGGGTATTTTGTGTAACTTTGAAGTATGTTAATATTCTTAAATGGTCTCGTAACCTTAGAGTTAGTATTCCTGGAGTTTGTTACGGCTTTACGCCTTTACCCACACTATGCCCAGGTGATTTCTCATATTTAAATGAAATAAGACACATTCTAATGGTGAAAAGCACTGAGAGATCATAGAAGATAGAGTGGAAGAAAAGAGAAGCAGAAGACCGAGGTTAGGAACGTTAGATGATTTAATTTTCCACTCATATGTGGTCATGAAGAGGAAAACGGGAGGCAGAGAAGACTGGAAGACTGGAGGCGTTATGTACCATGGACCTGCCAGTAGGCACTGCACTAAGAGAGAGAGATTTAAATTGTAATTACATCAATTAATTAATAATTAATAATAATAATTAATAAAGTAATTAATTAATTAAAAAATGTAATTACATTTTTTTTGAGAATCATGACATGAAGATTAACTCTTTGATTTACTGTTACCCTCGCTTAAAAATCTTGTTCTGTTTTTAGTATTTACCTTTATAATTTATTTTATATCTTATATTTACATCTGTTATTGAACCATTTCTAGTCTGAAAGGAAACGACCGGCAATTTTAAAATGTAACATATATTTAGTTTAAATATAAATTTTATTTAGCTTGTTATTGTTGAATTCCCTCTGTAAAATAGTCTCGAAAACCGATTTCGGCCATGACACTGCTATATAAATTTTCTATGTTAATAACAAATATTAAAAATAGTAATAACATATTCATGTATTCACTGATTGTTTGCTATTCTAGAACAGCTTTACTACATTGTTGCTTTTATGATTCTTTGTCGCTTAAATGTTTGCCGTTCGGTTGTTTATAGGCCTACTGTGCTTCGTCGTTATGATTAATTATTTGCTGTCAATGCTGAAAAGTCACTGTATATAGGTCTAATCATACTGCATTTATGTATTGAGAAAGACGATTAGGATTAACTTGTTGAGCTATGATGTAAAGCAAGGCTAATGTTAATGTGAGTTTCCTCACACGAAAGTGATGTCAGTGACGGGCAAGCCCAGGATTTGAACCCCGCACATACTGATCCGCGGTCGAGTATCTTACCGTCATACAAGGATGATGTCAAAATCCAATCTCCGATCCTGGCTTGTTGATAAATACTAGGGGAATGTGTTTGCATTTTTTCAACAAATCATAATTTTCACACTCCTGGAACTTGTTCTCTCCAACCTTTAGTCTTTCTTTTGGCTTTATCTTCACCTTCTTTATACTGTTGACTAATTGAACATTGCTAAGTGATATTGTAGTATGCATATACCTCTTGTGATGTTTTATATTAGCTGTAATTAATTTTGATTTAATTAATCTGATAATGCATACTCACAGAGTAATCCGTCTCTTTCACAGTATCGCATTATTCTCAATTCTTTTTTGCTTAGAAGAATTGCTTGCTATAGATCTAGTTGATAATTAAAGCTATGAATACTGTGTTTGGTAATTGATGGGTTTATTGCTGTGTCCGCATATTTGATGATATGCTTGCTATGTTTAGCAATAAATGAATTGATGCTATTGTGTTTGTCGAGAATAATTTTAAAAAGGTCGTTTATCTATCACCTTTTATTTTATCATACTCAGGGCTGAACCGGTAGCTTGTTGGTAAGTTATTCGACTGCGGATCAGTAGGTGCAGGGTTCAAATTCAGTGCTCTCCCTGTAACTGACATGCTAACCAGTAGGAAACTGACGATAAACTTGGCCTGAAGTCTTAATGTTACCATTCAGTTCTATGAACGTTCTATTTAACGTTCATTCAGTTCTATGAACGTTCTATTTAATGGTCATTCAGTTCTATTCTAAGGGGGGAAGGTCTATTAATAGAGGTCATAGAAGGTAGAATGGAAGGGAAAAGAGGTAGAGGCAGGCCGAGATTAGGTATGTTAGATAATTTAAAGACCCACTCATATGTGGAAATGAAGAGGAAGGCGGAAGACAGAGAAGAGTGGAAGCCTTATATACCATGGACCTGCCAGTAGGCAGTGCACTAAGATATATATATATATATATATATATCAGTTCTAATCTCGAAGGACTCCCTCCTCATAGGTCTCTCTCTAGTAGACTCTGCGAGGGACTGCTCTGTGGTTTTACGGGTCCAGTGCACGGATTTAGCTGCAAATATCAAGAATAATTAAATAGACGAAATATACAAAAAATTAAAATATAAGAATAATATCAATAATTTTGCAGATAAAGTAATAACCAAGAATAATTAAATATACGAAATATACAAAACAATTAAAATATACGAAATATACAAAACTAATTTCATATCTGTTTTGGGAATTGTTCATATTCTGGTGATATTTTCCTGTATACAGTCTTATTTCTGTATACAAATGAGACATAGATGGGCTATACATAATCTCATTAAGCTTTATAATTTATGTAACCTCACAGTTTCAAAAAATCTAATTAGTAATTTTAACAGAATTGAAAATTGCCACTGCCACTCTAAGTCGTTTGATGCAAATGTAAACACCGATCGTATGGCAAGTTAACACGTGCATGTGTCATGTGAGAAGTCAGAGGATTTCTAATAATAATAATAATAATAATAATATTTAAATAATAGTAATAACAATAACTATTACTATTATCAATATCATAAAGGTTTAACGTCCGTCTCAATATACACTGATGTGTCAAGGACGCCCCTCAATCACATGTCACTAAAAATCTATTCAACCAAACGATTAAAATTTATATGTTGAAGAGAAAGAAAAGAGATCCTAAACGGTGCACGATCTTAGCAATGAGATGATATCACTTACAGCAAGCAGGCTTCTCGGAACAAAACCCTCTTTATCACCCAGACCAACAAACCACCAATCTTCGTCTTCCTCATCTTGCGCCTCTGCATCTTCCTCTGCTGCTGAGCCTGACGTTACGTTGACTGAACTTGACCTTGATATGACCTTTAACTTGTCACCGGCGCTGAAGGTCAGTTCGTCGTCACGTGACGCCTGATATGACCAGGCGGCGTAGACCATGCCGCTGTTGTATCTACCCAGCGCTCTGCAGCTGTCTGCGCGATCAATCAATTAATTAATTATTAATTGGAAAGAGAGAGGAAGACCACAATTGAGGAGGGATGCAGTAATTAAGAAGGGCATGAAAAGTATGGAATTCAATGATGACAGAGAGGACTGGAGAAAGTCTATTGGTATCCCGATCCTGGTTAGACTGGGTTTAAGGGAAGAGGATGATGATTAATTAATTAATTAATTAATTAAATCAATCAGTCATTCATTGAAGTAATCAATCAATTCTTGTAATATTGACGTCCTGATATTCATCATCATCATCATCTTCCCATGAATCCCAGTTTAAATCGAGAAATGCGTTATAATTCTAGCCAAAAATTAAAGAAAGAAATCTCAGCATACATTTACAACATGCAAACATCATATCAGTGAATATAAGTGCATCAAACACTCAAATCTTATCAATCATTTAAATAGAAACCCAAAACTTAAATTCATTAAATTAAGTAATAAATTAAAAAATCAGTCATGCTCTTTCTGACTGGTTTGGATCTTCGTTTTATGTCGCCTCTTACGACACGTGCAGTACACGGTTTTTTTTTCTTCAAGCAACCCGGACACAACACAGGTAAATTATTATTTATTTATTATAATAATTAATCATCAGTAGATTGATCAATAAACAGAGGAATATTTATGACTGTGCATAATTAGGCTGGGATAAACAAATAGAACAGTTTCGCACGTTAAAAGCAGCCGTTAGCGCGAGTTAACCTCTCAGAATAGCGTAGCACTTGGAAGCATTGACAGATATAGCGATGTTTTTAGCGGACTTCTGGAGGGGTGTCTCACGATCAGTATGGGTGGGGGAGCAGAGCCCCGCACCCCTCTTTATTAGCAGTTCCACGAGCTCCGTGTTGCTAGAGGCTGCTGCGCAATGTAGAGGAGTCCTGCAGATAAATCAAAAAATTAAATCACTAGATCAACATGGCAAACAATCGCTAGTTCAATAATTCAATCTCGTATTCACTCAGTCAATCACAAAAAATTAAAAATTAAATTCATCGATTATCGATTTAAAAGTAAATCAACCACTAAAGTAATCAATCAATCAATAGGTCATCTACTAAATGAATCAATCAATAAATCAGTCAACCACATAATCAATCAATAAATCAATCAACCACTAAAGCAAAATGTAAATCAATCAACCACTAATTCAATTGATTATATCAATCCAAAAATTCAATAAATGATTCAGAATGCAGGTTGTCATGGTATTAATTAATCAATAAACAATCAATCAATTAATCAGTCAAATAATCAATGAAGTAATCAATCAAACAAACAACGAATCAGTCTGTTTGTTAGACAGGTAATCTATAAAACAAGCAAATATTAAATAATGACTAGGTATAGTAGTCTAGAATTTAAGTGGCCTAGCAATCCGTGTTATGTACGAGTTGTTGAAGATTAGACCAACCGTTGACTGCACTTGTCATAAAAGGTGACAAAGCACTATGATCAAACAAATGTCAGAAGGGACATCAGGTTAGTGAGCGCCTTGGCTCCAGAAAAATGTTCTCCACCCAACAGAGAGGCGTGGAGAAGGTCTTTTCGTATTCGGACTCTAGCTAAACTTGGATTCAAGGAAGAAGAAGATGATGATGATGAATGTCAAGAACCTAGAATCTAGTTTAACTGAGATATCTAATGGAAAGCTGGTAAAGCTAAGGTTAACGTCAGTTTCCTCACTCGAAAGCGATGTCAGTGACGGCCGAGCCCAGGATTTAAACTCCGCACATATTGATCTGCGGTCGAGTGTCTTATCGTCACTGGCTCCAGCCAGTGGCGAAGTCGAAATGGAGCAGTAGAAATTATATTTTAGAATTCTATATCCATGCAGCTTACCACCCGTCCATGTCCAGAGCATTGACGTCGCAGCCAGAGTTTATAAGAAGCCTCGCCACTTCTGTGCGCCCGTTACATATAGCCGTGTGTAGCGCCGTGAACTTGTTCCCTATGCACTGGTTAGGATTCGACAGCTGTAGAACAAAAGAATTAAACATTTTAAATGTAGCAGGCAATAGAGCGATTTAGTGACCAAAAGAATTAAAACATTTTAAATGTAGCAGGCAATAGAGCGACTCCGTGACCGACCAGATGGCAGGTCCACGACGCAAGATTTAGGGCGCTTGGTTTAGTTGCGTGTCAATAATCAGTTAGGCTGTATCGGCCTCGGGTGGCTTTGTGGGTTACTACCTTGGAAATCCGAGTATTGACAGCTTAGAAGGAAAAAAATCCCAGGGTGATGGAACGTTATTCTTAAATCAGCGCCGGCTGCAATTAAAGAGTCATTAAAAGGCAACGATTACTTATAACCACGGAGAGGAAGGAGAAAATGGATCTTAAACAAGCATCTGTGCTTCCTGACCCAATGTTCCGTTATGTTAAACAGATCTTCATTGTATAGCATAGTATAATGGACTATTTTAAAACGAACCTGATGTATAGCCGACATGACAACATCGAGATCTCCCTCTGCAGCAGCGTTTAGAAATAGAAACAACGGATCAAAGGTAACTCGTTCCTTCCTGACTCGAAACTCCCTGCCTCGTTTAACATTGACTAATATCCCCTTTTCACTGGGGATATTCTCATTCAATCGCAGTGCACTCTTCAATCCAATCTCAGACTTAAATTGCTCGCTGCCAATCTTCAGTTCACCGCTCCTGGTAAAGATATCCTCTGCTCGATGTATGGTTCTGTCAAACTCCTCAAAACCATCGGCTCTCTCTTGATTGGAACGTACCTCACTGAGAGGTCCCCGTTGTTGTTCTAAAGGCTGGGCCTTAGAAGGTTTGAAGAGAAGAGACATCATGCCAGACTGGGTACAGTGTCTTGCCGCATCTCTAGGCTCGCTGGAGTAGACGTCATCCACTGGTGGAGATGTGCTCCATCGGCCTGGAGGCCGTGGATTTGAATGAGATACAGTTTGTAGATTATCGTGGTTGATCGTGGAAGTTAATGTTGGGCCTGATAGTGTCAGTGGTAGTGATGGGCCTGATACTGACAGTTGTGGTGGGCCTGACACTGTCAGTGATGGCGGGCCTGACACTGTCAGTGGGCCTGAAACTGTCAGTGGTGGTGGGCCTGACAGTGGCAATGAAGGTGGGCCTGACAGTGGCAATGCTGGTGGAGACTGAACTGATCTTGGTGGTACAAATGCAGAGGATGTGTTCACTTCAAGCGAGGATTGCTTCGAAAAAATCCCAGTAACCAGACTTTCTTTCTGATCCACTGCTACTCCAATTGAAGATCTGAACTTGTCTTCCTCAGCACTTGACGAAGAAAGTGGGGAATCGCCTATTAACACGGCTGTTGATAAATTCAAACTGGAGTCAGGGGAATCTTCGACGTCAACCATATCACTAGTTCTACGCGCAGGTGGTGGTGTGTCACAGCGCCTTCGACTTCCTCTCGGAGAGCCAACGACTCCGAACAGTCTCCGATGAAATCCTGTGGAAAAGTTTGAACCTTCGTTGTTGTTGTTGTGATATACTTCGTCATCGAATCTTCTGCTCTGGCTTGAAGCATTGAATGAACTGAAACTGTGAAGTTTGGTAGCGGAATTGTTAGATACGTTGGTGAACTGACGGTCAATCGATGACGTTCCCATTGATTGAAGAGGTTCTGGAGGCTTACAGCTGACCTTTATGAACTCTGAGTCGTCGTATTGATTGTCATTGATATTGTTATTAGTCTCGTTCATAAACGGAATATTTTTGAGATTCTTTTCATTCCATGAAATATCTTCTTTTCGATAGACTAATGACTCTGCTCTGGGTGCAACGGTCGCATGGGATTCTATCTGGAACATTTGGGGTTGACAGAAAAATTTCAAATTATATCTGGTGGATTCTGTTCCAAATTTTAGTAAATTAGGCCTGACAGCCGTCGCTTGAGATTCATGTGCTGATAAAGAATTCACGGGGCATTCGTCAAACTCTGGTGAAATTTGCGCGGTACTAGCAGACAATGCGTCATGGCTTTCACGACGAGCTTGAGGCTCCGCCTTACAAAGACTCGCTGATATCGACAGAACCGTTGATGCGGATCTTTTTGGCACTGGTGGCGGCGGTGATCTCGTGACCTTTGAGAATCTGGAAGATTGGAGACTGGCATCGATAGACGGAGAATTGTCCATCTCATCTTGACCATGAACATATTTGTTCAATGTAGAACTGCGAGTGGTACAAGAGCTGGTTGAGACAGAATCGGTCTTTAACTCGTTGGGTGGAAATGTATCGCTTGCTTTTGTTGCTGGACAATACGAAAACTTTGAATTTTTTACACTGACATTCTGTTCTTCAGTTTTGTTTCTCATTTCCTTAGGCGTTGAAAAAGGTTCGCAGCTCTTGTTAGTATCTGTATCCGTCTCTTCTACAGCAGAGGGCTTGCACAGTGTTGAATTATCTACCAGCGCGTCAACGTTGGAACGCTGATACGAATAACCTGTAAATGGTACTGACGACACATCAACGACAGACGATGATATAATATACTTAGACGATGTCGTTACTGATGTCACAGGTATTTCTGTCGATTGCGAAGAACTCGGAGGATGGCAGACCATTCCCGACAGAGTTTTCAAAGCGGGATTTTGAAGAGAACATGTAGTATTGGGATGGTTTGATCTAGGTGGAGGTGGGGGTGGAGAAGAAGGTCGTCTTAATGGCGAAACAACGTTCGCTTCCTTTTCATTTTCTGCCACTGGCGTAGATATGCTTTCGACCTTTGGCTGTGACGAAGAAGTATCTACGAGAATATTCTTATTCCCAATACAAAATGATGGCTTCTGGTGATATAATGCATGGTCTAACGTTGACACTGGTGACGATGTAGTGATTCCATTTTCTCTTTCGTTAATCGTACTAGCTATTGGCTTCTGATGTAATATTGCTGACGGAGTGGATACACTTCTTGAAGCTGTAAGTGCTGAAGTCACTTGAATTTCGTCATCTATAGATGTACTTACGGAAGACCCTTTCTGTACACCTGCCGATGAAACAGTTGTTGATGACGAGTGAGAAGGATTGGCTTCACTAGCAACACTGCTACAACCTCTGTGTCCCATACCGGAGTTAAAACCTTCTGTTGCTGATGAGATAGAAGGACTATCCAATAGTTCGACACTTTTAGATACACTTGATACTCTTCCGTTTCCTAGGCTTGATCGATGTAATGATAATGCTGTTTGCTTTTGAGAAGTGTCACTATTTATCATAGCAACTGGCGTTGATAAGATGGTCGAAGTTGCAGCAATAACATCACAGGACCTATCTTCTGACAATGTTGGACTGCTACCGGCTGGATTACTTTCCTTCCACGACAACAGAGGGCGCAGTTGGGTAAGCTGTGCTGCTAGAGGATCCAAGCCCTTCCGAGCAGGAGATGGAACTGGTGACCTTTCCACTGCTGTTGGATGTAACGTCGAAGAGATGGAAGACTCAAATGTGGTCGATGCAGTTGACGTTACTACTTCCGCTGACGAAATTCCACTTCCGGTACAACCTGTTTCATTCTTACATGCTGCCGATGAAGTTGCATCCATATCTGTTGATTCCGAAAATAATTTTCTCGAAAGTGATTCTTTGGAATGAGGTTTTAAGGAATATGTAGCAGCTAAACGTTCAGACGCTTCTCGCAAAGTTTGTTGCACGTCGTCAGGTTTAGAAGAAGGCTCCCGATAATCATTCGAGCGGGCTGGCGTACCTTTATTAGATGCTTTTAATACGGAGGAACTCGGCCTACTGGGTGATTCCGTTGTCAAATCAGTAACTACCACAGTATCTACGTTGAATCTGTTATCAATGACACTACCTTCAGCATCGCATCCGTCATGAGATGCTCTGAAAGTTGCAATTGGCTCAGATTTCTCCATGTTCTGAAGTTCTTGTTTAGATTTCTCTAATGTATCGTGTGCATCTTCATACTTCTGAACTTGTGCTACGTTTTTGTCTGGCATATAATTAACCTTCACGTAGCGAACAACCGGAGATTTGATTGGAGCTGTGAACCCGGGACTCTTTTGTTTTCCACCTGGCTCAACACCATTTCCACTCATTACTCCGTCCAGAACACCCACGGATAAATCGCGAGCTTTTGAAAGAAACTGCCTCACCTTTTCTTCTTCATCAATTTCTTCATCTTCCGCCTCAGGTTCGATTTTCCTTCTTTCCTTCCTTTCAATGTCCACCCTCTCGATTGGAATAGATCTAGCCTTCTCGCTGGAGACGCCACCAGAAGAATATCTACCCGAAACCCTTAGATGTCTTCTATCAACTTCGGAAGACTTATTTTTTTCCGCAGCTCTCTCGGCTCTTCCAGATGATGGAAGCATCCAGGTGTTGATGGGTGTCTGGGAATCAAAGCTGGACAAGGAACTGCGATTACTGGAAAGGTTGACCGGGGAAGAGACGTAATTTGGAGTGGTTGGTTTGGAACGGGAACGATACATTTGTTTGAGTAGATAAGTCAGTTCTGAGATCTTCGCTATGTCTCCGGGAAGGATGGGAGATTTCTTGCCCGGCGTTCCGATGATGGTTCTTTCGTTCTCTGAAAACAAGCACGGATGTCAATGGGAGTCTCGCCGTCGTGAGTTAGGATGATTTGGGATTGGTGATAGAATTGTGATATGATTAAGTTTAAGACTAGTGCTTTACGATTATTATTCTAACGGGCTAGTTTTTGTTTATATTAAGCTTACCAGTAGTAGTATAGTAGTTGCAATTCGTCATCATCGTCGTCGTCGTCATCATCATCATCATCATAATCATCATCATCATCATCATCATTATCGTCAATCATCATCATCATCATCTTCAATTTATTCTCAGTTTAACAATTGCCGGGATTAGAACATTTTGTAGCAATTCTGGAGCCTAAGCTCTCACCAACCGAATGCCCTTTCTGAATGTGGTATGGATCGTAGTGCTTTAGTCGCCTTCTGCGACACGTGCAGTCACCGGTTGGTCAATTCTCCAAACAACCCGGACACAAAACTGGTAATAATAATATTATAATAATAAGACATTACATGACAACAACAACAAGATCAACAACTAGGTTATTATTATTAAGAATATGGCGACATTTGAGCAATTAAAGAAATTATCGTCCATGTTAACATTAAGTGTCGTTTAATTGGAAGTTAAACATAGTCTACAAGTATAATCTAGATTTTATAGGAGGCAGAATGGAAGGAAATAGAGGCAGGGCGAGATTAGGAATGTTATAGATGATTTAAAGACCCACTCATATGTGGACATGAAGAGGAAAAGCGGAAGGCAGAGAAGAGTGGAGGGGTTATATACCATGGACCTGCCAGTAGGCAGTGCAGTAAGAGAGACAATCAAAGTCGACCCAACCAATAGCATACAGTCTTCTCTCTCTTAGTGCACTGCCTACTGGCAGGTCTATGGTACATAACGCCTCCACTCTTCTCTGTCTTCTCTCTTTCGTTTCCACATATGAGTGGGTATTTAAAACATCTAATATTTTTAACAATACAGCATACAGTAAGCGATAATAACTGATTTGATTGACACATTAATGTTAATATAACCTGTTGAAGATTCGCCCTCAATTTCTCCTGTTCTATTTTCAACATAACCTGGTTGCCTCTCCGCAAGACCCTTTCTGATTTCCTGAAGAGCCACTTGAGCTCTGAGCGTGGAAAGATGTCCTTCGCCCAGATGTTCTTCATTCGTTCCCACTCTCTCCATTTCGCTAAGATCTAATTACGATGAGGTTTACAAGATCAGGCTAATAACGCCCTTAAATTGATGATATTGTATTTGTAGTTTGGCGGTGTCTTTCGAAAAGGTGTTTTGTGTAGAGAGAACGTAATAGTTTCCTGCTGTTATTTTATACGAAACAGTTATTGCTCAATACATTTCAGAACACCTGAAAAAGTAAAAGTAAAATAAGTTATACAAATGTCACGTGCTAAATAGGAAAATTATCGGATAAAAGTTACAAATTACCGGACAAAGTAGAGAATGTAAGTTCAGAAGGTGCATGGTTCGAATACTATGCTCATTCATTAGCCGATATGACTACGAGAAGCCAAACTGACGTAATCTCGGCTTTAAGAAATATGGACTTAAAAAGCTAATGTTAGCGTATGTTTCCTCACTCGAAAGCGATGTCAGTGACGTACGAACCCAGAATTTGAACCCCGCACATACTGATCCGCGGTCGAGTATCTTATCGACATCACCACTGGCTCAGAGTCAGGGGCGAAGTCGAGAACTCTACGAGGTAGATGAATCTTTACGAATAACCAGACGAATAGCCAGACGAATAACCAGACGAATAGCTAGACGAAGAAGAGCTAGACGAATTAAAGAATAGACTAATGGTGAACGTTTACTTCATTGGTCAGGTGTATATATATATATATATATATATATATATATATATATATATATACATGTATATATATATATTATATATATACAATTTTATACATGTATATATATATATATATATATATCCCTCAATAAACTAAATAAAATAACCTTTATTGCGCATCACAAGGGGCAACAAAATAACAGTTAATTAAAATGCGGGGAAACCACCTCGGAAGCCATATAAGTTTCAAAATAATGTTTACATAAAAAATTGGTAAATGAATTATTTACTGCTGTTGACACAAAACTGAAGTTTGAGAAAGAGAGCGGATAGGAAGGAGAGAGAGAGATATGGGAAGAGAGAGAAGAGAGAAAGAGAGATAGAGAGAGAGAAAGAGCGAGAGAGAGAGATATACACAGAGAGATAGATAGATAGAGAGATAGATAGAGATATATATATATATATATATATATATATATATATATATATATATATATATATATACATATATATATATATATATACACAGAGAGAGATAGATAGATAGAGAGAGAGATAGATAGATAGATAGATAAAGAGAGAGAGAGAGAGAGAGAGAGAGAGAGAACGTACAGAGATAATGATATGCCCCACGAGGCTATGCAATTCAGTTTGACAAGACGGTGACTAGGTATATACATGTAGGCCTATACGCAGGCGCGGATCCAGAGAGGGGCCAGGTGCCTATCCCCCTTAAGCGCACTGAAAAAATTATTTTATCTATATTTTCATTGTGTTCGTTGCTATTTTATGTATAAATATTCACACAAGCGTAAGAAAAAGGTGTAAGTAAAAAATAAACTCTTTTTTCATTGTGTTCGTTGCTATTTTATGTGTAAATGTGTAAGAGTAAGAAAAGTGTGTAAGTAAAAAATTGAACTTTTTACCGAAAGAGGCGTGGACGTAAGCAAAAAATGTGGACACAGTCCAAAAATTTCTCTTACTCCTAAAACAAATTCGTGTATCTGACACGGACTATGTGAGAGAAACGTCTAAACAAGTTTGTAATTAGAGAAGATCACTGTGAGATCGTTCGCATACTTTGTAAAGTGACAAAGTCAAAGTCTACTGTATCCAATACCATGTAAGCTACACACATACAATACCGCAGTAATGATTACTTTCTAGCAACCACAAAACGTTCACAAATTCTGGTTAAAATCCTACAATGTTATCTAATTTTCTGCCGGAACAAGTGCTCTCACAAGGTCAATACATAACAATTTACCGGGTCACAAGGAGCAGATGGCCGGTTTAAAAATCTTTTATAAGTTAAAGATGCGGAAAGTTGTTAGAATGTAGTCTTTGTAAAATGGCAAAGTACTAGTAGGATTGTGGCATTCGAGTTTCACTAAATAGGTTCAGTAAAGTGAGATAAGAACTCCGTATCCGCCGTTTACTTAAATTTTGGCAATGCATACTGCCTTACTAAAGTGGAGGACTTACCTCCGTGTAAAAGCTAAGCTAAAGCTAAGGTTAACGTCAATTTTCTCACTCGAAAGCGATGTCAGTGACGGGCGAGCCCAGAATTTGAACCCGCATCAACTGATCCGCAGTCGAGTATCTTACCGACTTCGCCACTGGCTCCAGTGGCGAAGTTTCCCTCATAGTTAACAATTTAGACGAGACTGCGGCATATACAGCTGTAAACAATTTGATATTGTTTAACATACAACATGCGCTCTACAGTAGCTAAGCTAGAAATCATACAAACATCATACCCATGTCGCTTACAGAATTCATTAACTCAGCCACTAACCTATCGATCAGATTTGATCTAGACGGTTAAATCGACCCACTGAGTTCTCTATCCAGTGTACTGCCAAGTGGCAGGTCCAACAAACATGTTCACACTCAGATTCTGCTTTCAAGCTCCATAAAGAGGACTCCATAGATCAACCAGTTAATCCATTCACAAAGGTAATGCATTACTCATACCTTTTTTAGCCTATATCTTGGGAAAATATAGCTTATGGGGAGGTTTCACGTTACCTGCCGCAGTTCTTGCTTAGTCGTGCAATTCTTACGGTCATGCTAACGGTTGGTCTATTCTTCAGTGGCTCGGATAAAACCCAGAGAGTTAACAGAAGCTAGAACTACCTACACAACTACATCATCATCGTCACCTTCTTCCATTGAATTCCAGTGTAACTAGCGTATCGAACCTACTCAACTACACTTTTTAGTAAATACGACTGAATTCATATCGAGACAGAATTTCCCAGAATTCATGATGGAATTCGCTAATTTTTATATACTTTTTACAGTTAAAATTTTCACACATATTGATATCCTATCTATGATGAATTCTATTGCTTTTAATGCCGTATGCTTTGCTATTAGGCAGTTCAGTTAGCTATATTAGCAGTTCTGTGAATGTTCGAGATTTTACTCTCCCTGAGCTCTACCGGGAATTGATCTCAGGACCTCAGGAACAGCCATTTGAAATTTAATTTTGATACTAAAGGCACTTATACACTGAACCATTTTATAGACATTCAATTTAGCAATTTGCTGAAAGATGTGTGCGTAGTATGAATATGTCTATTATGTAAAATAATGTAAAGAAATTATGATATCGAGATTTACCTCTCCATTAGATTTGAAAGTGAATTTTTAATTGTATTTAAATATAATCTCGACCATCCTCTCTATCTTTCTCCAGTGTTCTACCAAGTGG
Organism: Enchytraeus crypticus; assembly: GCA_905160935.1. Classification (NCBI taxonomy): domain Eukaryota; kingdom Metazoa; phylum Annelida; class Clitellata; order Enchytraeida; family Enchytraeidae; genus Enchytraeus; species Enchytraeus crypticus. The sequence continues at coordinate 530,499 of CAJHZI010000477.1, read as the reverse complement.
CAGGTCCAGATAAACATGCATACACTGAGTCTGCTTCACGCTACACAAAAAGCACTCCATAGATCGACTAGCAAATCCCTTAAAAAAGGCCATGTCTCATATGGGCCCTATACCTTACTCAGCCTCTACCATAGGAAAATTCTGCTTCAAATAAATAAGACGAAAAATTAAATCAAATTTAAAAAATTATTATTTTAAAATTAAAATTAAATTAAATTTAAACGATTTATATCACTGATTTTTTATGGCATAAAGATATAAAGTAGATAATTTTTAAATTAAAATTAGTTTAGTACTCATTCATAATTATATGAATTAATTATTTAATAATTATATTAATTAATTATTGGATAACTATGGTAAGCTCAAGCTCAAGCTAATGTTAACGTCAGCTTCCTCACTCGAAAGCGATGTCAGTGACGGGCGAGCCCAGGATTAGAACCCACACCTACTGATCCGCGGTCGAGTATCTTACCGATTTGGCCATTGGCTCCAGCCTATAGCCAAGTCGGTAAGTAGCTATTGCATAATTGGAAAATAATTGGAGTAATTATAAAAATTAACTATTACATATTTATGGTAATCAGTTATTGCATGATTATAATAAATAATTGCGTAATTATAGTACTGTATTATAACATAGACTAATTATCCCTATATAAATTACCTAGCTAAATAAAAATATTAGTACACTGCTATATATATTACTTACATATACAATACTTACTACATAAAATTATTACACTGTTATTAAAATTATTGCACTGTTACATTCAATACAATTAAATTCAATGCAAAAACGAAAAACTCCAAAATCTGATGCGACTGCAACGTAACGCTGAAGCTCACTACTACACTGTTTCCTATTGCCTATACTGCATCAGAGTCAACAGTGGCGGAAATAGAGCGGGAGCCAATGGGGACGGCCCCCTTAGGCTCGATGATAAACTTTATTTTTATTGTGTTCATAGCTGCTTTTACGTATAATATGTTGTAATAATAATAAAAATAATGGTTTAACGTCCGTTTCCTCGTACAAAGATGATGTCAGAGACGTCAATAATAATATTAATAATAATGATAATAATAATAATGAGCCGGTCGTAGAAAGAATTAAAAGAGCTCATCATTCTCATGACTCCCGTGCCTCAGCAGTCAGGTCCAAAATGGAAGATGGAAATGTTTCGGCAGCTGTGCGCATCCTCTGTTCAGACGAAAGTCCAGCGCAATGCAATTTAAACACTTTCAATATCCTGAAGGCCAAGCACCCACCCGCAGCTAGTAGCAGTATAATGGCACCCCTCCCGGACTCAATGGCGACTCCGCCCATTCAAGTCTCAGAGCAGGATGTTGTCAAAGCTGTACGTAGCTTTCCAGCAGGCTCAGCAGGTGGTCCTGATGGCCTTCGCCCTCAGCATCTTCTGGAGCTTGTGACTTGTAGAGAGTCGGCTGGGACATTTTTGACCGCTTTGACTTCTTTCGTGAATCTCCTTCTTAGAGGTGTTTGCCCCCATGAGGTCCAACCGGTGCTGTTTGGTGGTAAACTCTTCGCACTCAATAAGAAATCTGGCGGCATTCGCCCCATTGCAGTGGGTTACACTTGGCGTCGTTTAGCCGCTAAATGCGCAAATCGCTATGCAGTATCTGCTCTCAGCGCATACTTGAGCCCAATTCAACTTGGAGCTGGTATTCCAGGTGGCTGTGAGGCAGCTGTTCACGCTACTCGCCGTTTCGCTGAGTCAATGCCAGCTGATCACTTCGTGGTAAAGCTAGACTTCTGTAATGCTTTTAATTGCTTGAGTAGATCACGAATGCTCAGCGAAATACATCACAGGATACCAGAGCTGTATAGTTTCTGCCATCTAGCTTACTCAAGCCCTTCGTGGTTGAAGTTCGGAGACTGGTGCATTGAGTCACAGGAAGGAGTCCAACAAGGGGATTCCTTAGGGCCCATGCTGTTTTGCCTGACTATTCACCCTCTCCTTACTTCTCTCTCTAGCGATCTCACGGTGGGATACCTAGATGACATTACTCTAGGTGGTTGCGAGTCGTCGATTGCAAATGATGTACAGACTATCATCGACAGAGGCCAAGAATTTGGGCTTCAGTTGCATCGTACCAAGTGCGAAGTCATTTCATCAGTTTGCAAATCTCCGGGCAACTCAGTTTTGTCATCATTTGTGCCAATGTGCCTATCCCATAGTTCTCTACTCGGCGCGCCACTCTCTGGAGAAGAAGCTACTACCACCGCTTTATCCAGTCGCCTTGAAGACCTCAAACGTACAGCATCACGCTTGAAGTCGCTAGCCGCTCATGATGCTTTAACAATCCTTCGCTTTTCTTTAAGTGCACCTAAACTTATGCACGTTCTGCGCTCTAGTCCGAGCTTCTCTAATCCGCGGCTTTTAGACTACGACGAGGCTCTTAGGCAATGCTTATGCGCCGTTATCAACGCAGATTTGTCTGATTTGCAGTGGCAGCAAGCCAGTCTACCGGTGAGCATGGGTGGTCTTGGAATTCGTCTTGTTTCCCATATCGCGCCTTCAGCCTTTTTGGCATCAGCGATGGGAACGAGGCAGTTGCAAGGACGCCATCCTTCATAAGTGCTCCCTTTCTGCCGATAGTTCCATTGACGTTGCGTTGTCAGTTTGGTCCAAAAGCCTCACCTCCAGTGCTCCACCTTCTACCTCAGTCAGTAGCCAGAAATCATGGGACCGTCCTATAGTGGATCGGATTTATAACAGTCTGTTAGAATCCCAGTCCAATGCAGTAGACAGAGCACGACTCCTAGCTGTATCAACTAAAAGAAGCAGCGACTGGCTTCACGCTCTCCCTGTTGCTTCTTGTGGGCTATTTTTAGACAATGAGGCGATTCGAGTAGCTGTTAGTTTCCGTTTAGGGGCGAAAACTTGCGAGCCTCACATGTGCCCCTGCGGTCATGAAGTCGACGCTTTAGGTCTCACGGCCTCTCCTGCAAACGAAGCTCAGGTAGAATGTCTCGCCATCATAATTTAAATGACATAATGTGGCGAGCACTTTCGAGAGCAGGCATCCCTTCCTCTAAGGAGCCAAGTGGGTTGTCCAGATCAGACGGCAAGCGTCCGGACGGCATGACTTTAGTGCCCTGGTGCACGGTAAATGTTGCCGTTTGGGACGTCACGGTCATTGACCACTAATGGCAAACTCTACCTGAATACGACTCAGTCACAGCGGTGGTGGCTGCTGTTCATGCCGCATCTAGGAAGTTGGATATAAATACCGTGAGCGGTCCTTAAGATTGAAGTTGTTACGGGGCTTTTAAAACACCATGGGCCGATGAAGCCCGAAGGAGTTGAATTTATAATGGAATAGGCAGAAATTATTGCCAGCAAACCGGCGAATAAGCTAGAGAATCTTTTCTTTGGCAAAGGCTTTCCATGACTTTTCAAAAATTTCATGCAGTCTGCTTCAACAATTCTTTTAAGCTAATTGATGACCTCTAGTAGCCGGGCGGCGATTCAGCACGTATTGCTTGAATCGTTTTTATCAAACCCCAGGTTCTTTACACCGGGGTAAAAAAAAATAAAAAAAATAAAAAATAAAAAAATAATAATAATAATAATAATAATAGGACAGAGCACGACTCCTAGCTGTATCAACCAAAAGAAGCAGCGACTGGCTTCACGCTCTTGCGGGCTTTTTTAAACAATGAGGCGATTCGAGTACCCGTTAGTTTCCGTTTAGGGGCGGAAACTTGCGAGCCTCACATGTGCCCCTGCGGTCATGAAGTCGACGCTTTAGGTCTCCACGGCCTCTCCTGCAAACTAAGCTCAGGTAGAATGTCTCGTCATCATAATTTAAATGACTATATAATATATGGCGAGCACGTTCAAGATCAGGCATCCCTTCCTCTAAGGAACCAAGTTGATTGTCCAAATCAGACGGCAAGCGTCCGGACGGCATAACTTTAGTGCCCTGGTGCAAAGGTAAAAGTGCCGTATGGGACGTCACGGTCATTGTCACTATGGCAAACTCCTACCTGAATACGACTTCAATCACAGCCGGTGGAGCTGCTGTTCATGCCGCCTCTAGAAAGTTGGATAAATACCGTGATCTGTCCTTACGATATGAAGTTGTTCCGGTGGCCATTGAAACCATGGGCCCGATGAATCCCGAAGGAGTTGACTTTATTAATGGCATAGGCAAACTTATTGCAGAGCAAACCGGCGATAAGCGAGAGGCATCTTTTCTTTGGCAATGGCTTTCCATGACTTTGCAAGATTAAATGCAGTCTGCTTCAACAATTCTTTTAAGCCGATTGATGACCTCGAGTAGCCGGGCGGCGATTGAGCACGTATTGCTTGAATCGTTTTTATCAAACCCCAGGTTCTATACACGCGGGGTAAAATAAAAAAATTAAAAAAAACGAAAAAACGTAATAATAATAATAATATATTATAATATTTTTTTTTAAATAATAAAAAGCATATTTGTGAAAGCGCCGTTCTATGCTAAATGTCACAGGAGCGCTGAATGGGCAATGAAGGTCAAGTAGCCTGGCGGTTTATTGCCACAATCGGTGTAGCGACTAAAATAGATGAATAAGCCTATAAAAATAATAAATTGTGTATGTAAAGAACTGAAACTAAAGTAAAGAACTCTGTCCCGGGGAAGGCGTAAGTGAAAAAAAGTGAATACTGTTCAAACATATTTTCGCCCCCCCCTTAAAAAATTTATGGATCTGCTCCTAAGAAGGAGACTACTGTGTCTGATATGTATCCCACCACACTTATATCAATTACACAGTGCAAAGCTTACACTGAAAACTCATACACCTATTTTGAGGAGACTCAATTTAATTGACTTTTTATTATTCAGATCACAGCGCTACCAAGTTGAAACAATAAAAATTCTCTCTAAAAAATTAAACACGCATTAAAGTGAACTGAGGAAGGCATAGGGGCCCACCCCATCATACGCTGAATCCCCCAAGAATAATGGTACATCAATCATTTTAAAGGAATGTCATAGATGATTTAGAGATCCACTCGTGTGTGGATATGAAGAGGAAAATGGAAGATAAATATGGGTGGAGGCGTTATATACCATGGACCTGCCAGTAGGCAGTGCACTGAGAGAGAGAGAGAGATAGTGAAATGATCAACTATGTTGATATCTATCACTTTTCTATATGTGTCCGAAATAAAATAGTTTGATTTGATTTGTTTAATACCACATGTTTAAACCGCTAGGCAATTTAGACCATTTTCCGTATAACCAGTCCAGTTAATGTCCGATATTTTACTCTTAGATCAGCGGGCTGAGATTCGAACCCGCTAGAGTTCAATTCACCTCAGGCTCTGTCTTCTAAAACTTAAAGACGTTAACCCTTTGCTATTAAGACATTCTAATATATAATTCTTTCTCTCTCTATATGTAAGTGCTTAATTAATTCAGAATTATTATAGTAAAATTAGGAATTACATGTGCACTATTGATAATTTCCCTGTTGTGTCCAGGACACTTAAAAATTGGGTAACCGTATATTGCACGTGTCTTAATATGCGCATAAGTAAAAACTGAGAATGGCAACTGTAAAACACCCCAGAGGCTATATATTTCCCAAGCTCGAGGCTACATATGATAAGAATATATAAGACACTGCATTTTGTGAAGTAATTAACTTGTTTATCTCTGGAGTTCTCAACTAAAGTCGGAATTTGAATTTTATAGCAACTGCTGGATCCTAGGCGTGCATTATCCAATGCTCTTTCTGGCGTTGGTTTGGATCTTAATGCTTTATCGCCTTTTACGACACGTGCAATCTACGGTTAATCTATTCACCAGAAACCCAATCAGAACACGGGTAGCTTGACTTAACTTCAAAATAAATTTAACAAAATATTGAACTGGTATCTCTGAGTGGATGGCTTAACTATAAAATAAATTTAAACAAAATTGAAATGGTATCTCTGAGTTTATACCTTAACTACAAAATAAATTTTAAAAAAGTTTGAAATGGTATCTCTGAGTGGGATGACTTAACAACAAAATAAATGTTAAAAATGTTTGAAATGGTATCTCTGATTGGATATTTTTTGCTACTGGAGCATTGCTCGAAGCATGTTACATAAAAACATCCGCAGCTATCTGTACACGATCCACTATGCATGCCTCGTGCATTGTTGCCTGTCAGATATTGGCTGCCTACGCCCGTAAATGTTGTTATGATCTTCGCCATCGGCTGATGTGAAACTTGTAGCAGAGTTGCGTAATTCATAATAGTAGTTTTTAAAGTAAGAGGGGATGGTTTGATGAATATTGCAAGAGAAGGAAGAAGGGGGGGGGGGGGAGTTAGGGGAGATAGAGACTTGGGATGATGGATGCTTTGATAATTTATTCGTATGGTGATATGAAGAGAAAAGTTGACGATAGGGAATTTTTAAAATGATTAGCTCTTACGATAGAAATATGTGGAGGAGTTTTATGTCACGGATCTGCCAATAATCAGTGCACTAAGAGAGAGACCCATAGACCAATAACCCATAGATTCATAACCCATAGACCCATAACCAATAGACCTAGATCCATAACTCATAGACGTCTAACCCAAAGACCCATAACCAATTGACCCATAACCCATAGACCCATAACTTATAGACCCATAACCCATAGACTCATAATCCATAGACCCATAACCCATAACCCACAGACCCATAACTGATAGACCCATAACCCATATACCCATAACCAATAGACCCATAGACTCGGAGTAAGTGCTGCATTTGATGAAGACTTTTTATATTTACAATTTTATTTAAGCATCTCAGATGGAATACAATATTATGTGAGGTTCAATTTGAATGTTGAGGGGAACGGGGATAGGTTGGCTCAGTCGAGATTGAGATGGTATGGGCATATTGTGAGAAAGGCAGATGAGGATGTAGTATAGAGAGTTTGGAGGGAAGAGATGGATGTTAAGCTAGAGAGAGGTAAACCACAGTTGACTTGGGATGCGGTAATTAAGAAGGACATGAAAAATAGGTGATTGACTGATGATATGGTCTGGGACAGGGAGGACTGGAGAAAGTCCATTAGTATCCCTACCCACGTTAAACTGGGATTTAAGGGAAGATGATGATGATGATCATCATCATCATCATCATGATTTCAGATGGAATACTAACAAATTTCTGAAAATGATTGCTACAATTCTTTGGCTTATTTTTGTTAGAATATTTTGTGCTTACCTTTACTATCTGGCTGGAGCTAGTGTCGATGTAGAAATGATATAATTATGACTGAGGATCAGTATGTGCGGGGTTCAAATCCTGGGCTCTACAATCACTGATATCGCCTTCAAGAGATAAGACTTACGCTAGCATCGTCTTTTTATCATCGACAAAAATACAGCAATGCAGCGAAATCAATAAGCAGGAAAAGCAAAAGAGGAAAATTCTCTCTCTTAGTGCACTGGCTACAGGCAGGTCCATGGTATATAACGCCTCCACTCTTATCGGTCTTCCGCTTTCCACTTCATGTTCACACATGAGTGGATCTTTGAATCATCTTATTAATTCTAATATCGGCCTGCCTCTGCCTCTTTTTCCTTCCTTTTTACCTTCTATGATCTCGTTTAGTAGATTTTTCCACCCTTAGAGGATGTAAGAGAGATATTATGCAGAATAAAAAATATTTGAAACTTTTATCATTTGGATTCAAACATATTTGTCAATGACCGAGGCACAAGCAGGCTATCGCCAATATTTCGGGGGGCATAGACCCCTTATGTCACCCTCCTTCAACCTCTTGCTCTAAATTCTCTATGTCGCCGAGTTGCAGCTTTTAGCAAGCTCGATTTACTCTACTCGCAACTATAAAGGTCGATTATTATTCTCTACTCTGAATTGTGTATCCGGTTCCATCCAGTTCTGACCGGATGACGGCCAGGTAAACAAATCACTGGTCTGCTGTCTACTCAATAAATACGACAGCCAATCGCCCCTTAGACCACTTAACTAAACACACAGTGATGTGAAATAATTGTTCACGATGATACCAGGTTTTGTGTGGGTCCATCCTGAAGAAAAATACGATGTCACTAGGCAATTTCGAACTCGCGACCCCTCTTGCGTGAGTCAAACGCTTTACCACTGCGCCATTAAGCGTTACACTATATACGTATACGTATATTCTGGTGTTTTAAATTTTATTCGTGAATAGGTTTTAGTGTATTAAGATATTTTTTCCTGCTAATGTGTAGGGGTAGTAAGTAATATTAGGCTTAGATTGAATGTCTTGATTGCTATAAACTTTTAACTGCTTTATATGATTTTAATTTGCTATATGTGTTAAGGGCACATGTTGGTGCCTTCGTGGCCTTTGTGTCCTTTTTCACTTTATCTCCATGTATTTCTGGTGTACGATTTTACCTAAGTGAAATAAACGTGATTCAATTCAATTCAAAGCACTTTCCCTTACCATATCGGCGACTAGCTAGATAGAGCAATGCTCTCACTAGGGACCGATTGAATGTTATTGGAATTGTTTTAATTTTGAAACATTCATCATTGATTATGTTGTAATCTTACACTTTTATTTCTCTTGTTGTACATTTTGTATGTATGTGACTTCACACTGATGTTTGTTATCAAAATAAACATATGTCTGTCTTCTGTGTATTAAAAATTTAAAGCTTTTCTGATGGTTGAGGCAAGTTTTCCTTCGTATATAATTTAAACGTTTCGAAGAAAATGTGTAAATAACTTTTGGCCTTATAGGACTATATAACGTGTTGCTCTGCATGTAGATATAGCAAGTTATTGTTTACCAAGTTAAGAAATGTTTGTTGCATTTAATAAATATTACGTTGTAAGTTTTTATATAGCTTAAACTAATATGTGATAACTCACTCGGTATAAGATTAAAGTCAGTTTGTCAACACTAAATATCAAGTTATTTAAAAGACTCTGCCAAACACGTTGAAGATTTAAAAGTTCTTATTAATTAACTTATTAATTTAAATAAATAAATATAGAAATAATTTAATTTCTTTCTTTTAAATTAATTGATCTTTAAAAGTAATTTCCCATCTGCTTCATCGTCTCAACGTAATATCGTTAAAATACGACGAATTAATTGAATACAACAGAAATACTTCCTAACGAATACGACATTGATAATAATCTTCCTCTAACTCCAGTTCTACAGCTAACCTAGGCGATGGATCACAATGGACGGAGTGTGTGGATGGACTAATGGAATTATTCCATTCATCGCTTTGATCTGTGGGCCGCTCACTGTATTTACTGTTCCAGGGCTCGGTGGTCATGCTCCAGATTTTCCTTTGCAAACTTGAAGGTTTCGCGACTTTTACATATTCGATGGCAACAGAAGATAAAATATAAAATACATCATCATCATCATCGTCATTACTATCATCACCGTCATCGTCATCTTCTTCTTCTTCCTCTTCTTCTTCCTCTTCTTCTTCCCTTGAATCCCAGTTTAATTAGGGTCGAGATTAGAAAACTTTGTAGAAAATTTCTGTTTGAGCTTAGGCGCTCACCAACCGAATTCCCTAATATAGCTTCTATTATAATCCCTAGTATAATTCCATAATATAGTTAACTATAGTTTCGCTCTTATTTCTTTATCGCATATTACGTTACATGAAGTCCACGGTTGGACGATTCTTCAGCAACCCGAACACAGCACGGGTATCGATCAATCAGTTATAAAATTAACATTTTGGGGAAGCTGTGTTAGAGCTACCAGTTGTGTTACAAGCTGTGTTACCAGCTGTGTTAATAGCTGTGTTGTAGGCTTTGCCCTCAGAGTCACTCAACAAAAGGTAGAAAGTGACAGAGAGAGAGAGAGAGAGAGAGAGAGAGAGAGAGAGAGAGAGGGAGAAAGAGGCAAAGAGAGAGAGAGAGAGAGAGAGAAGAAAAAGAAAGGATAAGAAAGGAAGAAAGAAAGAGAAATAAGGAAAAATGAAAACTGCTATTATAAAGGGCATTAGTGCAGAAGAAAGTTTACCAAGAAATACAGGAAACTGAATAAAGAGTTGTACATCAGGATTACGGCAGTCAGAACTTGGGACATCTCTGAGAAAATCTCTCTCTAGAACTGCGCTTAAACAATACATGTACGTAATAGTGACACTCCATACCCCCCCCCCCCCCCTTCAGCAAATTCTACTTATTAATGTTAATGAAATCTTATTTGACTTGTTTTCAATGTCATAATAAACAACAAATACAGCATACTTTAATAGAAACTAATCAAATGAACAGGAAGAGGAGAGCCTGAGCTGTATGAGTAATACATTTGCGGCTAAATCTGCAACGTAACTGTATGCCAGTACCCCAAGTCGGGGTTTGTTTTGATTACAGTTACAGACGATTTCAATTTTTGTACGATATGTTGACATCATCTATTCAACTGAGTTCAATCGGAAGCATCGGTGTTGAAGTGGGGTAGATGCTAGGCTTTAGATCATGGGTTCGGGGTTGAATTCTGGATCGAGTCGCTTTTATTTGTTTAAAGTTTAACTCAATTTTCTTAGTTGGATAGAAATTTGGTTACGGTAATGGTAAGGGGTTGCGGTTAGGGATAGTTAATTTTTTAGGAATAATTAGGAGTAAAACCCTGCCTTCTGGGGAAATATAAAAACCCCGTCTTGGATTTTTAACGGCAAGTAGTAATACTTGACTCCCTCCTCTCAGCAAATTCTTCTTCCCAGCCTAATATGATCGCTCGTGCATTCAATGGCGGCCCATCAACAAAAATCAATGAATGTATTCACTGATCAATAGACTCCGGAAGGGCTTGATGATTAATTGAGCAGTCTCTCAGTTCCTCAATAGCGAGGCCAATAGACCAATCAAAATCAAGTCTAGCATTACTATGATAATCCTATTATAGATTGACGCTCATGAGCGATAGAGAGAGAAAGAGATATATACAGCGAGAGAGAGACATATAGTCAGAGAGAAAGAGAGAGAGAGAGAGGGAGTTGGTTAAAATAGACAGTTGATAAATGCATTAAGAAATAGGAAGAAGAGTTGATTAGGATACATATTAAGATGAGAAAATCTGGTAAGAGAGATCATAGAAGGCAGAATCGAAGGAAATAGAGGCGGAGGCAGACCGAGGTTAGGAATATTAGATGATTTAAAGATCCACTCGTACGTTGACATGAAGAGGAAAGCGGAAGACATAGAGGAGGGAGGTGTTATATGCCATGTACCTGCCAGAAGGCAGTGCACTAAGAGAGAGAGAGAGAGAGAGGGAGAGAGAGATATTCTCGTTATGTAGTATGAATACACCGGTGTGCGTATAAATATGGTTGGATCATTTATTGGTTGTTAAATTATATTTAATTAGTTGTTCATTTTTATTAATATGATGCATCTTTCAAACAGTGAGAGATATTTGGAGAGATTTGTAGTGTTCTTAAGCAGGCTCCCTGGACACCTGATTAGCTTCATTGTATTGCGCATCTTCTGCGTTGAGAGCAGCAATACACTAACTGTAATGTAAGTATAGATAGTTCCCCGTGTTGTGTCCGGGTTGTTTGAAGAATTGCTCAACCGGTGACGGCACATGTCATATAAGGAGACTAAAGCACTAAGATTCATACCAACGTCAGAAAGGGCATTCGGTTGATGAGCGGCTTGGCTCCAGAAATTGTTATAAACTTTAACGAATGGAAAAGTCTCAAATTGGGGTTTGACTGATGACATGATGTAGGACAGAAAGGATTTGAATCAGTCTATTCGCATTGCGACTCTAGTTAAGGGAAGATGATGATGATGCTGAATTTAAGTATAGACAGTTGATAAATGGTACAGATAGAGGTTGATAAATGGATTTAGAAATAGAAGGAAGAGTTGGACATATTGTAAGCAGGGAAGGTCTACTAAAAGAGGTCATAGAATGCAGAATGGAAGGAAATAGATGCAGAGGCAGGCCGAGATTAGGTACGTTCGACGATTTATAGATCGATTCGTATGTGGCCATGAAGAGGAAAGCGGAAGACAGAGAAGATAGGAAGCGTTATATTATGTATGTGCCATGGATTTGCCAGTAGGCTGTGCACTTAGAGAGAATAAGTATAGAGATTCTGCATAGATAAATATAATGTACATACAACATCTCACCCCTGATCTCTCTCTCTCTCTCTGTCTATTATTTGCACAAGCTTTTAATTAAATCTATAAATTAAATTGTATTGTTGTATAACTTGATTGATGAATTGACTACAAATTGATTGTTGCTTATTTAACTTCACTAAGGTAATCAGCAAGATGGCGCTAGTCGCCATATTTTATTCGCCTCTATTTCAGATCAAATTCGTGAACTGCTAGTTTTGATAAGAGAGACATTTTTCATGTGTCTCACAATTCTTTTATAATAACTTTTATATGCACTTCTTTTATATGTATTCTGTTGTGTCATGTTTTGCAATGTAATTGTATCTGTGCGTGTTTTCTGCAAGAATGGGTGAATAAAAGATTGTATTTATATAATTCATTCTCAATGAATAATTTATTAAAATCAAGCAATCAATCAATAATAATTTAGAGTCCGGTTCCTCTCAGCCAAGAGGCAATGTCAGGGACGTCTCTTGCACACTCAGAACAAACAGGCGCCAAAACGCCACATGATGACAACTGAGTATACAAAGACTACCAGTGAAAGCGAGATCAAAGCAGTGCAAGTCTAAGGTCCAAGAAAGAGATAGAACGATAGAAGGATAGAACGTTATTCAGAACATAAATCTCTACCATTTCTACAATTATGTACCATTCTAGCAAGTTATATGCCCATGCCATTGTCGGATCCCGGCATTTTGAAAGTAGTGGGGGAATTGTTTTTGAGAGTGTACACATTTTATCTTCTTCCCACGCCTTCTCAGAGGCAGAGTTTAATTTCTTTACATACATCCCTTTCAATCACTTCAATACATATTATCACAAAAAATAATCATGAACAGGATGGAAATATGGATTTTTAAAGTTTATCGACGGGCCTTGGGGGCAGGCCCCCTCTGGATTCTCTCCTGTCCGTATATACTTCTTGCAAGTTAAGTGCCCCTGTCGGCAATTCTAATTTATAATTCATTTCAATTTTTCATTTTTTTCAGTTATTATCATTAATGTGAATGCATGTTTCCACATGGGAATCTTGTTAATTTAACTTGCAGGTAACCCTTGCAGTACACTCTATTATGGCATTTCAATTTAGTCCAATTTAATTCAATTCAATTGTTAATTTTTTCATTTGCTATTAAACTAAAGGAAACTAGTGAAGTGCGATCTCCTATGGCAATTCTATTTAGTCCAATTTAATTCAATTCAAAATTTAATTTTTTCATTTGTTATCATCTAAAGGTAACTCGTGTAGAACGAATAATTATGGCAGATATAATCCACGGAATAATAGGCACACTTTCCGTAGAGATCATCATATAGATCCTCTGCGTACTTTATCTCTCTCTTGAAATCCAACGGCTCATTCATCCTGTGTCTATTGGCGTAGAAGATCATGAACATCCCAAGAGTGATCGAGATCACAACTGTAACGAGAATAAGTGTAAATACTATATCACACTTTCTAGCCAATCCTCGAAATTTTTTGTAGTATTGAAGCTTCAATTTACGCTTCAATTCGTGCTTGACTTTCTTAGAAAGCTTTTCAGCTTCTATTCCACTGTGGTACGTCGGAGATTGAGCGGAATTGAATTCAGTTTGGTTCGACTTGTTTTCGGGACGAATGAAAATGGTCTGTAGGCCGACAATAATCTTGAGCGAACCCAACGCAATGCCACTCATCCACGATGGCGGAGTTTGGTCGTCCGTGTAGTGGATTCTCTGTAACACTATGGTCAGGATGATGGAGATTGCGCTGAGTATGGTGATGATGAAGATATAGATAACTGAACAGAAACAGGCTATGGTTATCATACGCGAATTATATATATATATATATATATATATATATATATATATACTGTATATATATATACATATATATATATACATGTATAATTGTACATATATATATATATATATATATATATATATATATCGATAATATATGAGCATTTATAATATATTCACACCACAGCCTAAAATGAAATTAGAAACAGAAAAAAGAAATAGAAATCATAGAAAATAAACGCAGAGAAATGCATTGAAAGAGATGTTAAATATTTTGCATTTAATACAAAAATAACTGAAATAAAGAATTACTTCTCCGTGTATCACTTTACTGCCTATTGAAGAGCATGTCCGTGGAGGATGATTCATGCAAATGTTCATCCCCTGCTTTTCACTTCATGTCAACGTACAAATTAATTATCAAAGTATCCAGTATCTCAAAGGATCAAGTGAAAGTCTAAACAAAATGGATCAAGTGATGTCACTAGCATATGACGTCTTCCAAAAGCTCCAATATATTTTGAAGAGTAATAAAATTGAGAAGGGATTAAATATAAAATATATTCAAAAATTATTCAAACAGTTTGAATGTATGCATGTGAAACCTGGGAAAGTACTAGTAAAATGAAAGACAAATTTAACTGTTTTCAACAAAGATGACTCAGAAATATATTAAATACCCCCTACTGGGACCACGTGAAAAATGAAGAGTACTTGAAAGGAATGGTCAAAGAAAATTAGATAAAGTAGTTTCTGAGAGAAGGTTGAGATTTTTAGGTCATTTACTGAGAATGTCTGAGGATAGATACGCAAAGACTGCAATTAACTGAAAGTAACTAAAGGAAAAAGGAAAAGAGGAAGACCTATAAGTACTTGGCTAAGTACGATCAACAAGATTTGAGAGCATTAAACATTTCATGGGAAGACGCTGTGAAGATTGCTGTTGATAGAAACGAATGGAGGAATGTGCCCGCCCTATGTTCTGTACAGAACTCAATGAACTGATGCTGATGCTTAGCACTTGGTTCGTGCGTAAACGTGCCAGTCCATCTGAACATCTTCCGCAAGTCTGCCAACTGACCTTTTCAGCTAAAAGAAATGCTTACAAGTAAGGTATAAACTAATAGTGATGTACCGCTTATCTGAAAGTAAAATCTTGGACGTTCACTGGACTGGTTATAGGGAAAATGGAATAAATTACCAAACGGCTTAAACATGTGGTATTAAAAGTGATAGATATCACCATAGTTGATCATATCCCTATAATGCGTGTTTTGTTTTGCTGCAATATGATATCAAAATGGCAGCGATTTGCAAAATGCCGCTTTTGAGACATACTACAATAAACGTATGAAACTAGATTTTGAAATAATTGGGTAAGGACAAATCAAGTAGGCTACCTGGCACCATTTATATCTCAAAATTAAGTTAAGTTTTAGTTAAGTCAAGTAAAAATAGTTTTTTATAAATCTTTTCTTGCTTCATTTATGTCTGTAAGTGAAGTTAAGTTAAGTTGAGTTAGTAGCATTAGTGTAGAATTCTTTTAAGCTTTAGAGCATAAAATTAGAGAATTAATTTATTTATTAGATTATAGTATTCAGTTACACCAACTGTACAACTATACATTGATCAAATATAATTAATGTTATACGGAAAAAATAAGCAGCCAATTTTATGTCATAAAAAACTATAACTTTCTTCAGCTCTCATACCAATAAGTGGCAGGTTATCTGATGAAATGGACAATTGACCGCAGATGGTGAATTGAGAGACAATGTAGTTAGTTAAGAGCGTCAACTGAAGAGTAAGTTTTTCATCAGATTCGTGAGCCATCATATGAACCACAGGGCAGAGTAAACATGTCACAACAATGGGCAGAACGTAGTTTAAGATGTAATAGGCTGGTTTACGTCTCAAGTAGAATACAGCCCGGTAGCGATTTCTGTCGTCCAGTTTGTAAATCTACATTCGGCAATTAGATCAACAAACTTCATAAACATTTATGTCATGTATTCGTATTTACATTATAATTTCATAAAATTTTTTGTAAAGTATTTGTATGTATTTTATAAACATTAATGTAATATAGTCGTATGTATTTCATAAACCTAACATAGGCAATGTATTAAGTATAGGAGTTAAATCAACGTCAGAAAGGGCATTCGGTTGGTGAGCGACTAGGCTCCAGAAATTGGCTATATATTTTATTTAAAAAAGGCATGAAAGAACTTAACTTATAATAAGGGAATGACTGATGATATGGTGTGGATCAAAGAGGAGTAAAGGTGGTCTGTTCCTATCCCGACTCTGGTTAAACTGGGATTAAAGGAACGATGATCAAAAATATAGAAGTCGCTTATAAAGTGCCTACCCATATCACCAGACTCTATGCAAAATCGTCAGAATATTCAGAATTTGTTATAACTTTAGTAGGTAGCAGCTTGCACCTCGGATAGGCCTAAATATTTATCGGTTGTTTGTGTATATACTGACATCCCGTAGGACATGGTAGTTAATATATACAAACAATTTCAGATTTTTAAATGAATTTTATCCAAAATTAGCAAATTTTTTGGCTATACGGAATTTTAATAACTTATCAATAAGATTGAAATTGCTTTAGGGTTGAATTAATATTGAATTAATATTGAACTAATATTGAGTTAATATTCAATTAATATTCAATTAATATTCAATTAATATTCAATTAATATTTATTTATTTATTTATAACTAGATATCAGGCAGCAAGGCCCACACAAAGCACACAAGACACACAGCACACCCATAAAATCAGGTAAACACTCGTAAAATCAGATATAATAGTTCTAAAATGGAAAAGTCACAATAATGATATTAACATTTAATTAACATTGAATTAATATTGAATTAATATTGAATTAATATCGAATTAACATCGAATTAATATTGAATTAATATTGATCAGCTACTTTCTGCGAAACATACGCATGTTTGTCATCTATATGTATGATTGGTGCAGTTGTGAAAGTTGTAAAGATGTGCGTAAGTCGTGCATGGTGATAATTAATCCCAATCTCGCTACCTACTCCGTGCTGTTTATCCAAGCATTTCTTTGTTTGAATTGTTATATAAATAATTTTCTGGATTTTGGAATTTGTGCTCGATGTTGCCATTGATGACTGTAGCACACTAATTGTTGTTGGTGTCATTATTATTATTATTAAATAGTAATTAAATAAAATGAACCCTAACATAACAGCTATTCTGACATACCACTTCTCTAGTGTGAATGATGTTCCACTGAGTACTTTCTCTGTATAGGCTTAGATCAACTCCTTTACTGAAGTAGTACTGAACTTCGTCATACGGGTAACTGACGAGTGTAAACTCGATATAGCAAGCCTGGTTGTCAAATGGAAAGTAGATCAGCATGAGTCTACATCGAGTCTGTATCGCTCCACTCATGGCTAGCTCTGTAAATCCGCCGTAGTTAAGACGTTGCTTGAATTTCATTGGGTCCATGTTATTTTCTTTCAATGAACCGGCGCTAGCATTAGATAGATAGATAGATATATTTTATTTTCACGAAATCACAAACACAATACGATATAAAAGCGACGCCTATCTCAGAAGGATCTGAGATAGGGTATGGAATTTGTAAGTCGAACTATGAGATGAAGTCCATGGGATGGAGTCCGTGACATTGCACGTCAATTCTCAAAAAGGGCTTTCTCCGCACATGATATAGTTACCACTCGCTGCCAGAAACATGATAATAATAATAATAATAATAATAATAATATATTCATTTATTTGTGTTCAATCTGACAACCGCAGAAAGTTACAGTACAGAAATTCAAACAGAAACAGTACAACAAATTACAGATATAGCATAAACAGTTAATAGGCTAGATATAAGATACATGTAGATGCGCTAGTAAATGTGCAGGGTTGTACATGTGTACACAGGTGTCATCACATGATATAGTAAACACTTGAAGACACAAGCATATACACACGTATGTCATCACATGATATAGTTAACACTCGGTGACACAAGCATATCCCCCTTAGAATACGACCAATCCAAATATTCTTTCAGTTCCTAATCATAGTTATATATACACTCATTATTTTATAATTTGTCTACTTCCACCAGCCCATTTTAGCCCGTTTACCCTGAAAAAAGAGCTATTTAAAAGTCTTAAAAACGGCTGGATTCATATATAATTTGCACTATCCCTCTAGATTCACTAGTACCGAATCCTATTCCTAAATCAAATTGTGATTTTCATTTTAAAACCCGCTACATAACGCACTATACAGTATGTAGACTGGGAAGACTACACTATCCTTGAATAACTTGAAGAGTGTCTGGGCATAAGCTTGAATATACATGTACATGTATCTGCCAGCAATAAAGTAGTAGGCTACAATGGAAGAAACAATTCCTATTATGGTTATACAGTCATCATCATCATCATCATCTTCTTCCATTTAAACCCATTTTATGTAGGGTCGGAATACGAACTGGTCTTCTCCACTCCTCTCTATCTCATACCGTATTATAGTTATATATTAACACAAAATAAAGATAAATATCTCCAATACTCTTCGAGATAATGGTATGCTTTTCAGTTCCTGCTAGGAAAGTGAACTGCTAGATGCATCTACTGTACATGTATATTCAATTCATCCATACATGTGTATCTTAGCTGATCAAATAACAAATAGGTAAGACCAATCCGGCGGACATTGCTACAGTGAACACAGAAAATGCCCACAGTGCCATTTTGACAGTTAAACTCTGGTTTTATTTACGAAATTTAATTAAGGTCGCATTGGACATGACACAATTAGTATATAAAATTACCCCCAAACCTAAACCGTAATCCTAAGACTGAACCTTATCATCAGCTACGAAAACTTGAAAAATATTAAAACGATGCTAGCAAACGTGATGCGAACGAAATTCGAACCCCGGATGCGACGATCCAAAGCCTGACGCTATTCCGCTGTGCCACGGCATCTTCCGATCGAACAAAGTTTGATAGATCTCTCTCTCTTTCTCTTTCTATCTCAGTGCACTGCCTACTGGGAGGTCCATGGTATATAACGCATCCACTCATCTCTATCTTTCGTCTTTCTCTTCATCTCCACATGCGAGTGATCTTCAAATCATCTGTAACATTCCTTTTGATATACCATTAATCTTGGGAGATTCTGCTTATGACGAGGTGTGCCCCTATGCCTTCCTCAGCTTCGACTACCGCTTATTGAGCAGGGACGTCGTTCCATGAGAAAAATATCCTGTTTATTCTGTTTAATAGATAGCTATCATAAATGCGGCGTTAGCATTCAATATAAATATTCTTCTGCGCATGTTTACATAGTTCTTTAATATTATCGTGATTTGGTATTGTGTTAATGCATAGGGAGTTAGAACAAGTCCAACTTCCGGAAAATAAACACCAGAGAATTGGATAATCCGATCTTATAAATTAATTCTAAGATTTGAGGCATAAATTGAACCTGTTTGTGAGATCAACCTTAGGATACCACAGTGACCCGGGAGCGAGAAATATTGACGATATGTTATAATCGGTAACATTCCAAGCGATAATGTCATTATTCCAGTCCTATTAAAAATCAAACATCATCATGATCATCGTCTTCCCTTGAATCCCAGTTTAACTATGGTCGGAACACGAGACAGTCTCAAATCCTCTCTGCCCTACCTCATAACATCTGTCAATCCCTTACTTGAGACTTTTCCATTCGATTATATTTTTGTAGCAATATCTGTAGCCAAGGCGCTCACCAGCCGAATGCCCTTTCAGACGTTGATATTGATCTTAGTGCTTTAGCCGCCTTCTAGACACGTGCAGTTACCGGTTGGTCAATTCTTCAAACCACCCGGACACAACACGGGGAAAAAGTAAAAACCAAACAACGGCTTTAAAGCGTCACAGAAAACCATATCGAATAAATCAATTATCTGCATAGTTTTCCGTATAAATATAGCGACAACTGTTATAAAGTTATCATTTACCATTGAACTACGGTAAACATACGGTAAGTATGGTAACATACGGTAACATAGTTGACACAGCCACGAGTTACTAGTATAGTTTAACTACATTTTAGTTAGAGTAAAGGTTACACTACTTTTTAGTTTAATTTAATAGGTGAGCTAATTTGTTAGCTATAACTAGAAAGTTTAGCTAAATAATAGTTGAAAGTGATTTTTCAACTTGTTAATTTTGTTTGTAAAAGGCGATGAATGTCTCAACGAATTGATGGTTGGAGTGGTACCCATTGTATTGTTTATATTTTGCATTGTTTTGTTTATATTTTGATAGTAACAAAGCGAGGATAGGCCTACTATGGGATTCGTGGAAGACGGACAGAAATACATCTATGATCATGTGTTTAATTAATGCTTGTAAACATAATTTTCATTTCAACGATGGCTTATCAAGTTACAGTGGTAATATACTGAATCTAATTTGCTAATGACCGTAGGCGTTTCAACTCCTAACATTTGCTAAATCTGGTTGAAGTCGCTCAGTTGATAAAATGAAATATACATA